>CM067329.1:33952500-34445000 GCA_034376525.1 Nicotiana benthamiana
AAAGTCACAAAATAATCGATTGTGAACATATGACAATCGATTGTGTTGAGGCAGTGTCTTCCGGACTTTTTCAAAATTATTAAATAATCGATTGTGAGTATATAATAATCGATTTTCACGAGGCAGTGTCTAAAATGATTTTCAAAGTCTGATAAATAATCGATTATTAACATTGCACAATCGATTGTGAAGCTGACCGTTGTCGTAAAGTTTTCAAATACCGTCAGGTAATCGATTGTTGATTTTGTACAATCGATTGTTGATATTAAAATCTGAAAAAGATTTCTTGAACGTTGCTGATAATCGATTATTGATTTTGTATAATCGATTGTTTTGCGTAAAATCTGGAAATGATTTTTTTGAACGTTGCCAATAATCGATTGTTGATCTTGGACAATCGATTGTTAAGCGTAAAATCTGGGATTGATTTTTGGAACGATTGGCAAACAATCGATTGTGGCTTCTTGACAATCGATTGTCACACAGTAAAATCAGCAACTCTTAATTGGCAATTAGGCAACGGTAATGCAAAGTTTTTCAACTATTAATACAGCTTCATTTCAGTGTTTTAAACACAACAACACACAACAACTGATCATTCTATTGCTATAAGCTTGCATACTATTGTTTATCATTTTATATTCATTTCATAAAGCTTTTGAGAGCCAAAGTCTTGTCCATAGTTGTTGTGATCTTGAGCTTACTTCTTTTACTCATATCTACTCATTAAGGAGTGCTTTGTTTGAGTGTTTAGTGTTTTGTACACTTGTATGAGAATTGTGATTCTCTTGTTGTAAGGAACTTGTGTTTCCTTGGTTGAAGTCTTGGAGTGTTGTATCTCCGAGCAAAGGTGTTAAGGCTTGTGTCCTTAAGTTGTAAAGGTTGGTTAGGCACCCGTAAGCTTAACAGTGAAGTCTTGGAGTGTTGTATCTCCGAGCAAAGGTATTAAGGCTTGTGTCCTTAAGCTGTAAAGGTTTGTTGAGCACCCGTAAGCTTGACAAGTTAGTGGAAAATCTCGAGAGAGTCTCTCGGGGACTAGACTAGCCACGTGTTGTGGTGAACCAGAATACATCGGTGCGTACTTTATTATTTATCGCACTTATTTACTTCCTGCAATTTTTTAATTCCGCAAAGTTTACGCTAATTTTTATTATAACGCTATTCACCCCCCCCCTCTAGCGTTAAGCGTATTATCTAACAATTAGTCAGTCTTTCGCGGATACGTGCCGAGCTTTTCACTATAATATCCGACCAGTAACGAATATTACGACCTTTCGTTATTTGGTCTGATAGGATTTCCTCGATCTTGATGGGAGACAAGGTTGGTTCCGGAGTTACGGACTCGACGACATTATATTACTTTGTACCTTCATCGGGGATCAATCTACCACCCATCTCATTTTAGTCTCGATCTTTTGTGCAGTATGAGAGCCCAATTTTAACCGCATATAGATAGTCCCCTATTTTTTCAGATAGTAAATTGCGAGAACTATATGAGCCTCGATCTTCATCTCAATTGTTCACCATGAAATGAAAAATCTAATGAAACGTCTCGATTCTTCGCCCTCAATTTTCGCTTATCTTCATTCGAAAATATTAAGCATGACCTTTTAACTTCCTATTCTTCATCTCTATTCAAAAGAAAGTTGTGAAAACTTCTAAGAAAGTTCCGCAGAAAGAAAACCCTTCTGCCTCGCTACCGGTTGAAGAAAAAAATGCTCCACCTTCTATCGCCGAGGAAAAGACATCAGAGCAGAACCTTGACTTAATTCGTTCTTCCGAGGTTCCCCTACTGGTGCCGACATTAAGTTGAAAAGATCTCTTCCATACCAGGTCGATGTGAGCCGGCCTCGAGGTATATATGCTCCATCACTGACGATCTTTTCTCCCAAGTCAAGGAAGACTGTAATTGGGCCGGTAAGTACGTGAATGGCGTCTACACTCGAGGAGTCAATCACTACCCACGTGGAGGGTTTTCTGAGTGTTTACACTCATCCCTCCACGTTGGGCCCTCCGCTTCTTTGTAAGGAAGATCGACAAATTCCCCTTCACCATCGATCATCTCATATGTCTTTACAGTCCCTAACTCAACTGTGGGGGGTTGATCAAATTCGCCTTTCGGGCCTAAAAGGACCCATTATCGAGCATACCAAGGCCGGTTGGGCCAATTCGTTCGAGTGAAGACCGTTAGAGTTAATTCTGGCCAAAAACATGCTATTTTTTTAGAAATGGAACATGAAACATAAGTATAACATTGCCTTTTAAGAATCCGTTTACTGTTTTCCCCATTTCTCCCTTCTTATCGATGTTTCGTAGTTTAGCTATTGCTCGGATGCTGGATGCAGTTCCCCCACTCTATGAGAGGGCATTGTATCATAGGAGCACTACTCTGAGCGTGCATGGTACGAGCTTTTAAAGGGCTAATGAGAGGCCCATTCTTATGGTAATATACTTTCCTAGAAGAAAATCATTTGGGTTTCTTTTTGAGATTACTCATCTCTTTTTATTTGTAGGCATTGGGAAGATTATTGCAATGAGAGCCTCATCCAACGATAAAGATGTCCTCCTCCAACCACCTGCTCCGAAGTAAGAGAAGTAGAAATTGAAAATGAGGCATGCACGTAAGACTACAGAAAGTACCGACACCCTCCCATTAGACTCAATCCGCTGGCTGAGGGATGAGTCCAAAGAAGATGAAGAAAATTCGAGCTAATGGATCGAGTGTAAATCCATACTACATTGCCTCTAGCCGAAGAAGCTGCCGAAAGGGCATTGTCCTGGATCTCTTAACCGAAAAAAGATGAGGTTTCTTTGTTCCAAATGGGGGGGGGGGGGTGGGGTGGGGATGAGAGGGAGACCGGGGTTTACACTTCTCTAGTAGGGGAATGTTCCGCAAAAGATGCACTTGGGGAGATTGACCTTACCGAGTGTCCTCTGTTCTCCGCTTCCATGATCAACGAGGCTTGTATGCTAGAATGTCATTCAAATGAGAGGCCCCAAGGTGCAACAGATCTTAACAACTTCTTAGATGGCATAGAATCTATCGCCTCTAGTGATGTTACCGGGTTTGGTGACTTACAAGTGCCAAAGAAGGAACCATCTTTGGGAGCCAGTGGGTTTTATTCCAGTGCAAGATTAGTGGATCGATTCCCACCTCCAAGTGTTGATCCTTACCGAAACGGTCAATAGTTATCTCTCTCCCGGAGGATGCCCGGGTTTCTCTATCCCCGTGGAGGTTGCTAGCTATCCTCAATGCTTGGTGACCAAAGAGGATAAGACCAAGGTGGATGAGGTAGAGGCACCGTGCCTGTTCAATAAAGGTCAACATGCACTTAATCGGATAATTTCAAGTTCTTCTTTATTATGTACTATAGATTTCAAGTTGCAAAGAATTGTAATACTTTCTTTTATGCTTACAGGCCACTGTACTTCACCATGAAGCTCTCCTCTGATATCAGGAGGAACTAACCCAAAAAAGGCTAATATTCGGGCACTTACAGAGATGAGGGACACGTACAAACTTCTTAGTGAGAAACTTCATGCTGAATTCGAAAAGACTCGGAAGGAGCATGCCGAATAGGTCAAGTTAGTAAAACAAGCACCTGAAGATAGCGACAAGGATTTGGGCACGTGGCTGACGATCGAATCATGCAGGTCCAAAAGAGGCTTAAACAGATCGAGTAGATGTTTGATCAGTATGACCTGCTCCAGCACTTCGACCGTTGATTTGGAAGCATCAGAATCATCAATGACTATAAAGGACACGGGGATCTCGTAATCACCGTTTTCGTCAGTCCTTACTTATTTCATTGGGTTGAGGCTGGCATCAATAATTACTATTTGTCTTATTGATTTGATGTTGAACCTAGCTCATTTGGTGACAAGAGTGCTGACAGCAGAATTGCTTCAGCAATGGAAAACATCTCATTTACGGCGGGTTGGCGACCAAGTTTAAATTCCTAACACCAGAGGGCGATGTACCTCATGTCCCCTTCGACCATATAAAACTTTGTCTTCTGGATAGTTTCGCCTATATTTACTGATAATGTTATTTCTCCATTACTATTTTGCAGGACATGTTGAATTCGTTTAACACCCGGGATGCAGGTAGGATTTGGTCTTGTAGGTTGAGTTATTCTACGACCCTCGATTGAATAATGTTGGGTGAGCTACCTGGATCAATTAACACATGTTTAATTCGAGATTTATTTATAAGTAAAGATATTACTAGTGCATAGTTATGGGGCTGCATGATTCCTTCTACGTCCTCGTCATTGTAAGCCAAAGTTCCTTCTGGTATGTAATCTTGAGTCTGCTTCTCCCCCGTGATGGATACTATGGTACGCTTTAACATTGGACCTTGAAGAACATAGACACCTTCCGATGATTATTTGAATGACGTGTTGAGGTTCTTCTTGCTCTCTTTGTTTATTGAAGTCCATATTTCGGAAATGATTCTTGGATCTATCGATAAGAAATTCCAGAAGGTTCCCATTATTGAATAGACATGCTACTTCTTCTCTTAATTGTCGATAATCTTGTGTTCTATGGCCATGAGTGACATCATATTTGCATATTTGGTTGTGATATCTTTGTTCTAGAACATTTTGTAAAGGTTGAGGTCATTTGGTATCTTTGATGCATCTGATAGCCGATACGATGGAAGTAACATTAACAATAAAGTTATATTCTGATAATTGTGGTTCTTTTTTAAGTCTGGTAGGCTTTTCGTAGCTGCTCTTACTCATGAGCCCTCGAGAGAACTGACCTCGATCGGTTCTCTTTTCATTTCGCATAGAACATCATGCAGATTCGTTGTTTCTAAGATATCCATTATATGGTTGGTACCGATCTCTACTCAACCTCGATTCTAAGTCAATATCTCTCTTGATTCTATCGACGAGTTCAGCAGGATAAATGGACCCGGAAGAAGCCTCAAGTTGATCATCTTTGACCCTGATCTTTGATTGGTACTTAAATGCACACTGGACCAAGTAAAAGCCGAGTATTCTATCAAATTCCGCTTGAATTGTTTTGAAGTCACCGAGCTTCGATCATTGAGTCCTTGGGTGAAAGCTTGAACAACCCAATCATCAGCAACCGGTGGTAGGTTACTCTGTTCCATTTGGAATCAAAACATGAGTTATCTGAGCATTTTGTTCTCCTTTTGCTTTTCCTTGAAAAGGTACAACTTCCTGGTCTCAACCTTAATGACCCCAGCCTGTGCCTTTACGAAAGAGTGTGCAAGCATAGCAAATGATTTAATAGGATTAGGTGGTCAATTGTGATACCATATCTTATCTCCCTAGGATAGGGTCTCTCAAAATTTCTTAAGTAAGCCAGATTTGATCTCGTCATCCTCTAGATCACTCCCTTTAATGGAACATATGTTAGAGGTGACATGCTCATTCAGATCAATCTTTCCATTGTATTTATCAATCTTGGTCATGCGAAACTTCTTAGGGATGGGAGCCGCGCTCAGGGGAAAAGGGTTTTTGCGGGAAGAGGTTTGGGTTTTGACATTCACGATCTGTAATGACTTATTTCCTTTTGGAAATTGGTTATTTGAAGAGTCGCAAACTAACAGATTATGGTGCGTTAGGGCACCTAGAGTGATTAAATCTTGGGTTGGTTTGCATTACCAATGATTAGGGTAAGGGCTCGAAGTAACCTCGAGGGGAAGGTGTCAAGCACTCCTCTTGGTCCATAACTGTGGTTCCCGACCGAACTTATATTCACAAGTTAGTCCATATAAACAGTAGAATCAAATAAGTTGCAAGTAAAGCACATTAGATAACTCAAGTAGTAAGATAAAGGTTTGAACAAGTTGCAAAATAAAGGTTTAAATAAAGAAATGATTTGGTAAAACGGGGTCCTACATTAGTTAACCTATAGGATCACCCCATACAATATCCGGTAAACACTCCTCAATGAGGGGCTATATGTGACATTAACACGTAGTGATCATATCCTATGTCTACCCTTCCCATCCCGTTATTGGTCATACTAATCGAGTATTTGGTCAATGATTCCTATTGTGTACTGCTACTCGTCCCTTCTTAATGGCCTGGAGGGAGTTAGGACCTCTACCTTAGGTAGTTCTAGATGTACCCCTAAGGTTTAGAAAGGCGAAAATTCTAAGGCGACAACCAAAACATTTAGGACTTTCACACATAGTGGGAGCAATTAAGAGACTTAGAGTTTCCTCTTCAAACAAACACACAAGCAACACGACTCAAACACAGTTAAGGTCTTTTATTAATCAATGTCCTAAAGCAGGATATCTAAGTGAATATGTGAAAACAGACAAAACTTTTTAGACTCAGAAGTTATATCCTACTAGTTGCATAGGGACTCCTTTTAAAAGCCTGTTAGGATCATAAATGTTAAGCGACAAAGTGAGTTTAAGAGAAATGTAATTTTTTAGAACGCCCTAAAGGCTTACCTATATGCAAAATACTAGTGTCTATATTAATGCAGAAACAAATAGATTTTGAAATAGACTCCTTTAATACCTACATACATGATATCTAATGAGATTGATGCAGTTTGAAAGAACTTTTTTCAGAAAATACTTAATACTTCATAAGACTAATCTTGATATGAACTAGGCATGATTAAATCGATTTATTAGACTAAATTAAACAATCAGATAGAATTGCGAGTAGAGCTCCCTATAGTCATGATATATAGGTTGATAGTGATTTTAATCGATTTGCAGCAACGTACAGAAATACTCGTTATGACTGAATCAGAATTAAGTCCTATAGGTATGATATCTATTATTAAACCGATTTTATGACATCATTGTTTAGGACCTATAAGCATGGTTTCTAAACATGACAGAATACAAAACCTTATAGACATGCAGTCTACTTGATGCAAAAAAACATAAAAGTGAAATCCTATGGACATGATTTCAATTAGGCAAATCAATCAGATTACAGAGTAAACGTATGCGCATATTTTCTATTAAGGCAAGCAACCAGACATTAAAATTAAGGTCCTAACAGCAGGATTTCTACACGTATTACCACATAAAGTATGAATCTACTTACCCTTTTTTCTAAATATTCCAATATCTGTTTACAAGTTATTACAGGCCAATAAATAGTTTACATAACTAGAAATAGAAAATAAAGAATCTATTCTATCGGGAGCCTTCAACTAGGCCCAAATTTTCCAAAACCTCCAATGGTCTCATATGCCTCAGTTTCATAGACAAAATTAGAGTGTAGGTGCATCAAAGTTCCCTGAGGATCTCAAGGATCCTGGGCAAGGCTTAAACCTAGACTTAATAACCAAAGAATTGAACAAGTGCAGTGTGGAAAGGCCTCCCTCAGTATGCCAGAGTTCATAGGGTTCTCAAAAAGGATCCCGATGCAGTACACATACTAGAGGCAGCATAACTTATGGACTAAGAGTAAAATGAAAAGTGAATGACACAAGTTTAAAATATTTTAGTACGACTGTAGTTAGCAAAACTCCCTTTTGAAAATAATTCAGTAAAGCAATTAAAAAAGAGATTGGAATATTTAACAAAGTTCAAACACTTTATGCTAGGATCACACACAACTAGTTCACAGAACAAAGTGAATTCATTAGACACATACATGGGTCAAGGGGTTTGGGACACATAGAACAAATGACTACAAACACATAAACTCAACAAAGGTGTTAGGACTAGTTTTGACATGCTCAGAAATAACTAACACTAGAATAGTCACAAACCAGACATGACGAACACAAACACATAGATGGGTGATGAGGATTCGGGGATTCATGGGATATAGGATGGTAAGTACAAAATAAGTATATAGGATTAGGTACACAATAAGTAAGAGAAAATAGGTAGGACATGCTTAGAAACACACATAAGGGGAATATACTAATCTAAAGGAAGGGGAAGACATAATAACATGCTGATAATGAAACTCTTAACAACAAAGTTCACAATAGAACCACAAATAGAAGTAAACCAGAAACAAGAGAAACTGAAACAATAGGAGAAGCATGTTATTGTTGGAACTTTAAATTGAAACTAGGACATATTAGTGAAAAGGAGAGTAGGTAGAATGAAAGAACAAGAGAGCACAAGTTAGCCTTGGCTTGCAGCTGGTTAACAGTAGCAAATGGCACAAGAGAGAGTAGAGATTTTTTAGTATGATAGATAGTTTTTGAACCCAAGTGTTCATGTCTTGTGCTAATGAGAGACTGGAGTATTTATAGTTGAAAACAGATAGTAAAATAAGGTAAGAATCATATTTGCATGGTAATTAAGGAACTCAGAATCAGTCACTTAGAAAATCAAGGCCAGTACTCCCTTAAGTTAAGGGAATCAAATCAAATGGTAAGAAACTATATCATATAAGGCAAGCAGTACTGACTAATAAGGAAAGAATAAAGGTTTAGTAAGCATATGGTATCCAATTTGGACTAATTTCAGCAAATTTCGATTAAAGAAATCATTCAGTCAGAATAAAATACCACAACAAATAATCTAGGGAATTGGTTAATTTAAACAGATGAGGTAGAATTTGAGGGTTTTAAAAGAAGAATCTTTCGATGAACCATCAAATAAGGAAATCATGATCATTCAAGAAGGAGTAATAATTCTATACTTCAACATATAAATAGAGAAGAAGAAACAGATGTAGCAAACATGTAAGGTTAGCATTATAGACAGAAAGAGGAAAGAGATGAACAATCTAATTGAATACAATCACACATAGGTGATACAAGCAGGCTAAGGACTGAGTAAAATCCATTTGAATCATGGTAACCATAGAACTTAACAGCAATCGAGTGGGCATGCTATCACAAAGAACCAAAATGAAGAAGATCTAAAACATTAGGGCTTTTAATATTGGAGAGCTGAAAAAGTAGTAAGAATATAAAATCAGTCAAGATAAGCAAGGAAAGAGGTTTAAACATTAAGAAAAACCAGTTTAAACAAGTGTAAAACAAACTCTGAGAAACCTTAACTTTAAAGAAAGCAAAAGCGGTTTAATGTTGATGATTTTTCAAAAGAAGTTTGAGAATAGTGTAGAACATAGAAAGAAAAAGACTTAAATCGTTAAAAAGAGCATATCTCTGAGAGATACAATTGAAAGTTAGGGTTTCAAAGGAAACTCAAATAGAAACGGAAGAACTTGCTATAAACTTCAACGATCGTAACACATGTAGTGTGATTTTGCTCAAAATCACAACGAAGAAGCCATGAAAAACCAATAAAGAAACACTAGATACAAATTGGCATGACCCAGGGCCCATAAAGGCCTTAGAGATAATGAGCAAGGCGATGGAGGTACCATTGGAGACTTGGGGTTGGAAGGTGATCGCCGGAGATGACCAAAGAGGGAGGCGACGGTTGAAGAGAGATTAGGGTTAGGTTGAGAGAAGAGAGAGATTAGAGCATATGAAGGCGGAAAGGTTTGGGAAATGACCTAGGGTGGGCGGGTGGGCGGTTCATTTGGTATTAAAAATGAAAGGGCAAATGATGGTCGTTGATCATTTAGATCAACGACCAAGATTTATTATGGATTTGGGTCGGGTAGGGGTAATTGGGACTTGGATCGGGTAATCTGATTAGGAGGTAGGCTGGGATTGGGTTAGAATTAGGCTAGAATTGAAATACAAATATGGCTATGATTTAAATAACTAATTTTCTCTATTTTAATTTATAATAAATAATAAGTAATTTTTAGAAAATAAATTAATGTTCCAATATGATTAAAAGATATAATTATAATTTTTAAAAATATAGGAATTAATATTATGCATATAAAATATAATATTACATTAAAATGGGCTAAAATTGAATTTATGTGCAATTTAGCTTAGAAAATACTAAATGTAGCTATAAAATGCATGAAAAATATATTAGCCATATTTTGGCATATGTATAGAAATTAAATAAATAAATCTTCATAAAAATAATTTTGAAAAAAATTGTTGGGGATTTTATGAATAAAAGGGAAGAAAATAAATCAATACCTTTAAAATTATGGAACAAATTATAAAAATCTTGTGCATGCTTGTATATGTATGTATATGCTATTTTGAAGGTATTTATGCATATTTAAAATATATTGAAAAATATTGGGTATCAACATGCACTGTTCCCGTGATTTTATCGGCCCTGGAGTTGTAAGTTTTCGCTTTCTTGTCGTTTGCCTCAATAATATTTTTTCCTCACTCATTTCATTTTTTCAGTTCCTCGAGCATCTTCATGATTATAGGATTGGTCCTCGGTTCTTTGTCTTTTGATTCCCTTCAGACCGATTAAAATTTGTGGACAACTTCCTGGGATGGCTCGAGCTCAATCTTACTCGGTGGACGATTCTGGTTTTGGAGATGGGCAATCGCCGCCTATTGAGCCTGCAACATTTCGAAGATCATCCGCAGGCTGATTCTTCCATCTTCGCTAACATGTGTGCTTTGAGTGGCTGATCGAGAACCCTATGAATGATGCTCTCAGGATCAATGGCCAAATTTTCGTTGATGGCTACATGTGAGTTAAATTTGATTAGATCTACAGATAGGGACTCCACCGAGATCGACTGGGGGGTATGTCGTTCCCCGGTGCTATGTTATAATTTTTGCCATGGTGGTCGAAATCGTTGTCAACATGTAAGGGTGCTGGCTGAGAGTTCGACCTTTTGGTCTTGGAATCAAAGATATTCCAAAGAATAAGTGTAGAATAACGTATATTATGAAAGATTGTACCAGGTAACCACTATTATCCTTAGCCCCAGGGTGGGTTTCAAATTGTTTACCCCCAAAATCCGATAACAACTAAATTTATATACGATTTTAAGGAGGCGTGATATAACTTGATAAAAATTGAGAAAATAAATTAATACTGAAATTAATGATAAGAAAATAAAGAAACCCACCCATGTTGAACAGTTTTAGCCTTAAAGATTGATCATCCTCGAGCAAGAAAGTGCCTAAATCGATATTAGAACAAAATCACAAGATAATAAGAACTAGAAATAACTGCGTATTGCCTTTTGATGCGTATTACAATATGAGTGACAAATGATCAGGCCCCTTTTATATAGTAGGGGAGTCCTACATTAGATATAATTCTATACAAGGTAAGAAATATCTGGATTGGCAAATTAGTCGGTCTTTCGCCGATATATGCCGAGATATTTGCCGTGATATCCGACCGGTCACAGATATTTCGACCTTTATTTATC
This sequence comes from Nicotiana benthamiana, assembly GCA_034376525.1. Taxonomy (NCBI): domain Eukaryota; kingdom Viridiplantae; phylum Streptophyta; class Magnoliopsida; order Solanales; family Solanaceae; genus Nicotiana; species Nicotiana benthamiana. The sequence continues at coordinate 33,963,708 of CM067329.1, forward strand.
CAGTCCGATAGGAATACCTCGAGCTTGAATAGAGACGAAGTTGGTTCCGGAGTTAAGACTCGACTGTATGTTCTAACTTCGTACCTTAATTCGGGATTGATCTCCCACCCATCTCATTTCAATCTCGATGTTTCATGTAGTAGGCGAGTCCGGTTTTAATCGTATACAGATCAGGAAAAAACTCATTCAATTCCATGTAACAAATATGGTTTGTTTTTCTTGGTCTCATCTCGACATGACAGGGATCCCACCGGAGATCACCACTCACAAGCTAATCTTGGACTCGAAATTTCATCCAGTCAAGAAAAGGAGTTTCAGATCAAACTTTCTTTCATCAAGGACGAGATAACTTATGTCCTTAAAATATGGTCCATTCGGGAAATCAAATACTCGGAAGGGGTATCAAACATAGTCGTAGTTCCCAAAAAAGGGAACAAACTGAGAATGTTTGTGGATTATAATGATTTGAATAAGGCATGTCCCAAAGACTCTTTCCCTTTGCCTAGCATCGATCGCATGATCGACCCCACGGCCGTCCAGGAGATCCTCATTTTTTTCGATGACTACTCCGGGTATAATTAAGTACGAATGAACCCGGATGATCAGGAAAAGACCTCCTTTATCACTAAAAATGGCAGATACTTCTATAACATAATGCCATTTGGATTAAAAAAATGCTTGTGGCACTTACCAATGCCTAGTAAACAGGATTTTTGAAGAACAAATAGGAAAATCCTTAGAAGTTTATATTGACGATATGTTGGTTAAGTCTCTGCGAGCAGAGGACCATTTAAGGCATTTGCAGGAAACCATTAGTATATCAAATAAGTACAATATGAAGCTAAATCCGGAAAAATATGCATTCGGAGTCGGATCAGGTAAATCTCTCGGGTCCATGGTATCCAACCAAGGAATCGAGATCAACCCCGACATGATCAATGCTTGCGAGAATATCACGGTAGTGGAAAACGTGAAGGCCGTGGAAAGGCAAAGTAGGCACATTGCTGCCCTGGGGCGATTCATCTCGAGGTCTTACGATAAGAGCCACCGGGTTTTCTCGTAACTATTGAAGAAAACCAACTTCGCATGGACCCGGAGTGCCAACAGGCTTTGAAAGAATTAAGTGATATCTATCAAGCTCGTCACTGCTTCACACGCCAAGGGCAGACGAATAACTATACTTGTATTTGGCAGTATAAAAAATAGCGGTAGGTGGAGTCCTAGTTATGGTAGAACAAGTTACAGTTTCCAATTTATTATATTAGCAGGACCATAATTGAGGCGGAAACTAGATATCCCCACCCAGAAATTTTGGGCTCGCTTTGCTATGTGTCTCTAGGAAACTGAAACCATATTTTTAGTGTCATCGAGGCTAGCAACGACTAAGACCAAATATGACATACTTCGAGCAATGCGAAATAACGGAAATGCAAGATATCCGTGTCTGACCGGAGATCATGGTGTAAATCTCGGAATACATCAAATCAAGGGTGGTTATCTTGTTAATCATGGGATTCACATCCATAGTTAGAATTGTACCATAAATATGATTCCTCTACTATATTATAGGGATCCTAATCATCTTGTAAGCACCTTATATTCACACGGATTAAAGCAATACAATATTATCTTTTTAGTTTGCAATTTCTTGTTTATCAGGTGGTTGCATTTTAACGTTCTTGTGTAACTAGCTCGAGAGCTCTGTCCAAACGCTGGTTTGCTTTATATTATTGTTAATTTGCATAACTTATCTTTACGTTTATCAATTGTTATTAGGTGAAATCACATATTCTTAAAATTACATGATAAATTTAATTGTTATCTAATTTTTAGGGTAAAGACTACTCCTAAAAGAAATATCAAGATCCAGAATCTGCGGACATAAACTGACTTGGTATTACGGCAGAATTTAACATATAAAATTGCATTGATCATGTTTATATTAAGAAAATTAATTCATTTCTCTTTTTAAGAAAGATTTTTGCATTTTTTTGATTTTGTTGTCTGTTGTACCTTAAACAAGTCATTCTATTCATTGGACTATCTGGTTTTCCAGTATCTTGTTGATTATATCAACATGCTAATTCCCTTATATTCAAAGATGAATATGTTTCTTAATACTCTATGTTAAAGCAAGGAAATTCGATGATTTCACTATGAAACATCTTTAATATTTGGTAACTTTGACACCTGTGTTCTTATCCCATGTTCAAAAAAGAAATCATTAATTTGCAGTTCATTCACTCCAATACTCAAATATTTTCCTTTTCCAATAATCATACTGTTGAAAATCTTGAGTCTCAACCCTAATCTATTTTTGTAAATCAAGCAATAGATTCTATTCATCACCATGGTTGTGGTTGGTGAAGCGGTAAGTACTTTATTTTTTATCAAAAGTTTTGTGTTCGAATCTTGGTATAGCTTGCATTTGTTTGGGAGCTCCCTGCCCCAATGTGAAACTTCTCTATAAAATTTAAATTTTATCTGAGCCGTCCCTAACTTGTATAAAAGGGATTCTAAACCTAATTTTGGGGAGATCACAGCACTTTGGAGGACAACTACACGCTAGGGTATATTGGAGTAAGGATTGGAGACTTCTGCTGCCGTACATCTTTTCTTAGTATCTTAATCATTTAAAATACTTGTGAATTTGTTACGACGATTATGTGTACCTAAGTTTGCTTGGTTTTGGAGTTGCGGTAAGCCATGAATATTGATGTTTGATTGTTAACGGAGACAGTAATATTGAGTTATTGACCCTTGATTACCTAAAGAATTTTAGTATACACAACTCTACATACATGGTATGATTACAAAAGTTTGTAAATAACTCCACGTACCAGGTAAAATTACAGAAACTTTATTAAGGTAGAAAATCAGGTTGTAGAATATTCGAGTTACCTTTTCTACTTACTTTTTCATTTTAATGAAAAACACCTAGGGTTGCAGCTAACACGAGTAGTAGCGAAAATGTTATAATTTATAAATCAGGCGCAGTCATAACACAAAATTATTACTTAAAACTTTAAATTACGTTTTTGACAATCATGATGGAGTGCAAACTGATCGACCGGATCAAGCACTGATCATAAGGAATGAACCATCACATATCGAAAAGGCAGGTAAAACAAGTGACCATTTCAGGTGTACTTTTTTTGTTGTAACACAAGAAATATATCTCTAATATCTATTTTTATTGTATAAAAGCATACAATAAATACGTAACGGGTATTTGTTACGATCCAAAATCCAATTAGTCGTGATGGTACCTAACACCAATCTGTTAGATAAGCCAATTAACAACTATCCAATTCCAATAAAATTTAATAAGACAATTAAGTAAAAAAATAATATCAGAATTTTATACATTACCCAAAGACTGGTAGTACAAATCATGAGCGTCTAATATTCAGAATTTACTAAGGTGGTATGAAATAAAGTACATCATCTGTTTGAAATATACATGACCAGATCTTTCATAAGTGTAGAGCTTCTATGAACAAGAGGCAGCTATAACCGGAAGGTAGGTACATCTTCAAATCTAGCTCCCGTCGAACACAACAACATAAGCATCCAACATCTACATGCAAGGTGCAGAAATTTAGTATGAATACAACCGATCTCATATACTCTATAGGTCAAACCCAACCTCATGTTTTAAAGTTGTGACAAGCTGGGACAAGGGTCAAAGTCCAACACCAATAGCTAACAACATGTCATAATAACATAGTGAAAGCAATGAAAGAAATAACTCAAAGATAAAATGCTCAATTTTTTCAGAGTTCGAGAAAGTAGATCCACCTTTCAAGTATATCAGTGAAAACCTAAATCTTTTTATCGAAATCTCCAAAAATAGGAGTAAGTTTGAAGATTGTTATTTTTTCCAAAAAAAAAAAACTTTCACAGGTAATGTTTCGTTTTCAAATTGAATGGCATGAGGACAATACATCTCTATACCTATATGCCAATATGTATGAAAAATCATGAATGACGTTATACCATACATCATGAAAAAAATGCATCTCTATGCCTATATGTCTTGTGTGTATGTCAATGCAATGTATCTCAGAGATGAACTCGTGTACTCACACTCTCAGAGTACTCAATACCATTGCCGTATACTTTTCACTCACTATTCTCAATACGCAACACACTCAGTCGCTCAGCACTATGCAATACCTATTACATCGTGCAACCCGATTCACATATAGCCATAAGGCCCATTGCGGCGTGCAACCTGATTCACACAAATATATATGGTCACTGGGGGTGTGTATGGACTCCGCGAAGGGGCTCCTTCAGCCCAAGCGCTATAACAAGCCAATAATGGCATAAATCAATAGAACATACTACAACGTGCAACCCGCTCCAATCATAAACCAATAAAATATGTTGCAATTGCAGCCCGATCCCATGATATCACTCACACTCAGGCCCTCGTTCTCACTCAATAATCAATCTATCCGGTCTCTCGGGCTCACAATACCACGAATCTAGCCCAAAATGATGATATGATGTGCTAATAAATAGTAACAGAGACTGAGATATGATATGAAATAAATCAACATGACTGAGTATGCAATTTCAATTTAAACAAATAATTTAGCAACAGTATGACCTCAATGAGTCCCAATAAAATAAACATGTAGCCTAGACAAGGTTTCTAATATGGATCATAGCTCAACAACTCAAGTACGTCGAGATTTCATGGTTACAAATAAGATTAGGTAACTATACAATACCACAGGAATAACATAGTCACAATTCATACGGTGCATGCCCACGTCCGTCACCTAGCATGTGCATCACCTCAAGACCAAAAACATAACACTTAATTCAGTGTTTCATACCCTCATCACCAAGTTTAGAAGTGTTACTTACCATGAACAAGCCAAATTCAATACCCAGCAAGCCAAGTCATGCTCCAAAATTGCCATTCTACGCTTAGCTACCTCCTAAAGGCTCAAAACTAGCCAAAAGCAACTCAAATACAATAATTCCAAAGAAAACAAACACAATTGATGAAGGTCGAATATTTAATAAAAATCTCAAAATCAACCAAAAGGTTAACCATAGATCTGCACCTCGGAACACGACAAAACTCACAAATCCAATAAACCATTCAATTACGAGTTCAACCATAGCAATTTCACTCAAATATGAATTCAAATTAATGTTCAAAACTTAAAAATTCACTTTATGAAATATTAGACAAAACTCCCAAATTTCACTTTGAAATCATCAATCAAACTAAAACAGAGATGGATTCATGAAATATAACCAAATTCGAATATAGAACACTTACCCCAATTCATGTGGTGAAAATCTACTCCACAAATTGTCCAAATTGGATCTCCCTAACTCAAAATATGACCAAACAAACAAACCTTTGATATTAAGTGTTTTCGCGAAGCTGTTCTACCTCGTTTTGTATGCTAAAAATTCCTGAAACTTGCTTTTGATTAATCCAATGGATTCCTTGTGAGCTTTTAGTCAAGATAGGCTTTTGAATTACCCCATTTGACCTTATAATGAAGGAGATATGTTGGTTTCAATATTTGAAAATAGTGCAGAATTTTTAAATATGAAGTAAGTGGCAATTTCGTAATTAATATTAAAAAAATCTACGAACACAATTCTTAATAAAATTACCATAAACACCTTATACGATGTCTAAATTGGATAATTATTTTTTTCTATTGCTCCGTAATTACGATAAGAATCTAATGCTTCAATTAAAATAGAAATCAGAGATCATTTGATTAATGTGGTATCATTTACGCTTGAAGAAATGATACCGAAACATAAGAAAAACGAGCGCAATACAGCCCAAGCCTATCCGAAACTCACCCTAGCCCCTGAGGACCCCGTATAAATATACCGACATGTCCCATAACATAAAATAGACCTACTCAAGGCCTCGAATATCGTATAACAGTATCGAAACGATGAAATGTTTCTCAAGGCCTCGATTCGTTTAACTTCTAATACTTGTTAACCACCCTTATACACCTTTAAATCATTTAAGACCAATAATATTAACTTTTTATCATCTTAAAGATAATTACCTCATGGATTTAAGTTGACTACCTTATGGAATAAACTAACATACATGAATATGGGTTGTAACATGTACACTGCCAGTAAGGAAATACACACGCTAAACTCATACACATTCATTAGATCAACAAGTCATGGAGCTCCATCTTCTTCGACTAGAACTATAGCAATTTCAATGCCGACTGCCGATATTATCCTTCAAAATATACCGCAATCAAATCCGATAGCACCCCTCCTAGACGACCTCATCTTAACAAATATCAGCTACTATAATAACGTGGCACACCAATACAACCTTAAGCCACAAACCGTGCTATCCGAGCAATAATATGCAATAACTCAATGCACTTCAAAATGAAAGATGACTCAAATAAGGGAACTGTCCCACAAGCTCAACAAGCCCCATCACAACGAAATTCTAAGAACCCATCACACATAATAGGAGCAATACACATGAATATTACACAAAGGATCACATCCCAACATAGCCCTTCTGCAATGTGTGACCATCCAAACACCTGTCCAAATGAAATACCTCGAGCCACAATGCTCAAAATTAACAACTACACACAATTCGACATCAAGTACCCGAAGTGCATGATCATAACCATGGAGAAGTGAATAGCAAAATATACCATGGCCCGGAAAGAACATAATCAAGGCGCAATCAACCATTCAACACCCCAATAATCATCTCGCTCGAATTCTGCTGCAGTGCCCACACAGAAATGCATCATGTGTGCATATAACCAACAAATCACCATCCCTCGTAGCGTAGAAGAGTAACACAAAGCATATATCAGAACACAAATGAGCTTAACTCTAACCGAATGACTCATCCCTCAACGCTGATAGTTTCAAGTCAATAAATTTGACCCGATGTAGAATACAGGTCCTCCTTCAACCTACCAATGGGCCCCCAAATCAACTCTAGTCATCCCCAAATGGATAAATGGCCCTCCAGAAGTCCACAATTGCTGAATCATAACACATATTATCATCTAGCTAGCTTTGGCCACATCTTAACAGTCCACAACCATAAAACAAATTTCTTCTGATAATTCCGGATCTCCCAAACCATAAAACACACGAATCACCATATCCAATACCAAATCACTCGCACGGTTGTCTAACACATCTCCATATATGATTATCCCATGAGGAATACTTTGATAATTCCTCCGTGCCACATATCAAAATTGGAATATCATCTTTTGATCAACCAGGCGAGTACCACAATTTAAATGAAGCATTCGTAGGTCAAAACTCAACGTGCCTTCCGAATGTATACTCCCCATAGGAAATTCCAAGTAGTAATATCATTCATCTAGTCATCTAAAACCGTACATATTGTCTAAGAATTCATGACCTTCCCTTCAAAACTGAACCATGACCTTGCACATGCAAATATCAATCCCACACAACATCGGATCTATCATGCCATCATATGAAAAATACGAGAATCTCATAATCAGTCTGAGTAGCTAGCCAATTACATACTCAATCGGCCTGAAGCCTTCCATTTGATCTCATCTAGGAGAAATCATAATACGCAACATACTCATCACGCCAGTAGGAAATACCTATATAGAGATCATCGAGAACTCTTTGGAATCCATTTGCGCATAACCATGCTATCAGAACTGAATCTCTCTAACTCAACCAAGCCATGAAAACCACCAAAACCCAAGAGTATTGGAACAAAATAACTGTAGAGACTCACCACATCATAAGTACCCAAAGAACCGATCATTCCCATGGCCGTTCTGATCCAGCCTACCATCTAACTATCCTATTTCTCCGAGTTTCTTTCTAATTGCCTTCAAGTTAATACTCATCCTTGCTAGAACACGACGATCTCTAACCAAAACTCAACCCACGAATCCTAGCATATAACCACACCGCTCTAAGGCTCATACACCACCGAATTCCCTCTTAAATACCCCAAAGTACCACAACCGAGACACCAATTTTGAAGAGCCTTATATGAATCTAAAGTTATTTCACCCTCCTGATACCAAAATGTATGATCCATATTGACATAGAAATACCGCGAGTCTCGACACTATCCAATGTAAATCTCAAACTCTAGCCATATACTAATCCGCAAAATTCTAAATTGCCACATATAAGTCTTTAATTTGTTAGAACCATCTTGAGAGTCATCCACTCTTCTCGAATATCAATTGCGCCAATCAAATAGGCCAAACAACATGTGCCCTAGCAACACGACAAAACCCAACGAAGTAACCCCGCCTTAATGCGACTGATTAAAGTCTTACTTCATGTTACTACATCCTTTACGATTAACAACTCAATCATTCAATGTTTCCCATATACTCACAAAGTTTAATACATCAGGCATCCGGAAATCCCCTTGCTTAATTCATCCTCAAAATCAATATCTGCAAGTCATAATTGATCAACAAGTATGTCTCGAACTGAAACTAATAACACACATAATCATGCAATCAAATCATCGAAAGCAGACTCCCTTACATGGTGTAAATCCTTAGATCAAAACACATAAAAACTTACAATGCCTATAATCTATTACTGACATAATACAACATTAAGATTCAACTAAATCCTTCATGGGATCCTCTAACACAAACCATCTTATACTTCAAATTATCTGCGAATCTCGCGTTTATCTTTGTAACAGTCAAGCCAACTTCCACAAATGATCGAAACTCAAATAGCAATAGATATAATTCACTGGTAAAAGAGAACTCTCTACAAAAAAATATAGGGATCACACAACCTCACGACACACCGTAGGAGATAACCCACTTGCTTTTCCTCAAACTGACATCTCTCTATTCCCTTCCACAGTCACAACTGCTATGCAATTACTTAATCTTCTTGATTGTGAACTCATCAACAAGACATGATAATCTAACTCATTAAACAATTAACCAACATGAAAGGTCTTTCAACACACATATAACTTGAGACTATACGCCAAAGAAAGATAGAAATCAAGCACCAAATATTCTTTTTTTACATCTTAAGCAAACTCTTTTCGTCACATTTAAACAATCTGAACACTTTCTGCAGACATATCATACTTTTTATATAGCCATCCAACTACTCATCGGGCCACATATTCCACTAATAAGGACACTACAGGATTTATTAAGTCTAAAAGCACATTCTTACATAACTAAAATCTTCGTGCTGAAGATACAGTCAAAATCCAGCCTCAAGTCTTCTAGATTAGCACGTCATCAGCACACCGAAATCACATCTCGTACCTCATTCATGGAATCACAAGGCACAGCTAATAATGAGCGCTCACATGTGCATGCAAATGCGTGGAAGGAATTCAATGAGTTATGCTTATAATTGAATAAATGCCCACGATAAGGAGACAAAGATGGAAATATATCCTAAATGACTTATAGCCCCTCGATGATAGGTATGGATATCATCATACCAATCCGCAAGACTCTACTAGACACTTTCTCGTGGCTTGTAGAACCTATGAACCTAAAGCTCTAATACCAACTTGTCAGGACCTAATATCCTACTAGTCGTTATGGTACCTAACCCCCACCTGCTAGGTAATCCAATTAATAACTATCATAATCCAATGAAATTTAATAAGACAATTAAGTAAACAAATATCTAAGTCTTATACATTCCTTAATCATGAGCGTCTAAGATTTTGAATTTACAAAGATGACATGAAATAAAGTACATCATCTATTTGAAATATACATGAACATATCTTTCATAAGTTTACAGCTACCATGAACAAGAGTAGCTATATCGGAGCGCAAGTGAATATTCAAATCTAGCTCCTATCGAACACATCAACATCAACATCCAACATCTTCATGCAAGGTGCAGAAGTGTAGTATGATTACAACCGACTTCATGTACTCAATTAATAACAAAACTAACCTTAGGTCGAAAGTAGTGAAATGCTGGGCCAAGGATCAGAGTCCAACACCAATAACTATTAATAGTTCATAATAACATAATTAAAGTAATGAAAGAAGTATCTCAGAGATAAAATACTTAGCTCTTTCACAGTTTCAGAAAATAGATCCACCTTTCAAGTATATGAGTGAAAATCTAAAATTTTTACCGATATCACCAAAAGTATGAGTATGTTTGAAGACATTAATTTTTCCCCCAAAAAACATTCCACGGTAATGCTTCATTTTCAAATTTCATGAGAAAAATACATCTCTATGTCTATATGCCAATATGTATGGGAAGTCATGAATGACGTGATATCGTACAACATGAGGAAAAATGCATCTTTATACCTGTATATCATGTGTACATGTCAATGATATGTATCAGAGAGATAAAGTCATGTACTCACACTCTCAAAGTACTCAATCTCATTGTCTTACTCTTTCCACTCACTATACTCAACACTCAGCACACTCAGTCACTCAGCACCATGCAATACCTACTGTTACGTGCAACCCGATTCACATATAGCTATAAGGCCTGTTGCGGGCTGAGATGCGATCTACATATAGATAACCATAAGTCCCATTGCGGCGTGCAACCCGATCCACATAAATATATAGCCAGAAAGCCCATTACAGTGTATAATCCGATCCACATATATATAACTATAAGGGTCGTTGTGGTATGCGATCTGATCCATATATATAGATATAGCCACAAGGCCCGTTGCGACGTATAACTCGATCCATATATATAAATCCTTAATGACTCTTGCGGCATGCAACCTAAGCTACATATGTATACGCTGATTGAGGGTGTGTACAGATTCTAAAGGGGCTCCTTCAGCCCAAGCCCCATCACAAGCCAATCATGGCATAAATCAATAAACATGTTGTGGCCTGTGTAAATGCCTAATATTTGCCCCATCGTTTCTTATATATATATATATGTATGTATATATATGTATGTATGTATATATATATATGTATATATATATATGTATATATATATATATATATATATATATATATATATATATATATGTAAATACATATATATGTGTATGTATATATATATGTATGTGTGTGTGTGTGTTTGTTCTTATTTATCTCTGTATAGGTTTTAAGAATTGAGTAATGGTTTGATAAATGGGGTAGGAATTGGGATAGTGTGTAACTTAATTAATGTTGTGCCAAAATTAGCCCATAATTTGAGCCCAAAATGCCCAACTCTGTTCCAAAAGGGTGCTCCCAAGAAGCTTAAAAATACGTAGTTTTATCTTGAAACTACGTCGTTTTGGTTATGTGACAATATTCAATCTCATCCACCAATCTTGATTAGATCCAATGGCCCTAGTTTGATCTTCACCCTAGGTATTTAAAGCATAAAACCCCCAAAGCGCTTCACCAATTCCCCCTTATTTCCTCTCTCTTCTTTCCCTCTCATCACTCTCTCTCTGCCAAACCCGCCGCCGCTGCCCCATTATCGCCGCCGAACATTGCCCACTGGCAGCGGATGAACTCCAATCTTCCCCAAAATATCACCATTTCTTCCGCTAATCCTCCTCACCATGAATCCGAACCCCAAAATCCCATAGCACTTCTCAATCTCTGTAGATCTAGACTTAAAAGACACCTCAGCCGCCGACCACCACCTCCAAACTCCAAAACATTTACACCACAGGATTCGTCTTCTCCCCCTTTTTCCATATCTCTAGCTCAAAATCCAAAAAAATATCGATCGCTGCCGGTAGCCACCCCACTGCCGCTGGTACACTGCCCCTCTGCCGCCACTGCCTTTCATTTGTCATCTCAAACTGGACTCGAGCAAGATTGTTTTATTGATATCATTGAAACCAGACTTGAATTGGTCAGAATTTTTGGTTTCAAGAATATCAACAATAGAAACTTGTTCGAAGTCGTACCACTGCCTATCGTCATTTTCGGGATGCTCGAGTATGCGGTAAATCGTAGTCCTCTGCCCCGTTATTAATTTTTTTAATTTTTAGTTAGAGTTAGTTTCTGTATTGTTTATTAATTTAATTTATTTTTGTCTAGTTGGTTTTTTAAATCGCTTCAGCGATAACGTGCATTCCGTTTGGGTTTAATAGTTAATTTTTGTTTACTTACGATTGGTTCATAACACATGTGTTGAAGTTTAATTACATGTCTTAATACTTGGTTTAGTTTGAATCAATAGGGTGGTATTTATGTTGTTAAAATCTGATGTTTATATTATTTTATCACAAAATAGGTTGCTAGTAGCATACTTTTACTAGTTAGGGTGGCTGAAATGATTTTTTTTCTCGTTATTTCTGACGTAGTAGATTTTATTTGACCTTTTGGATAGGTTTTGAATAGATTTTAGCACATAATGTCAGTTTTGTCAAACAGACTTTTGGTGAACCAAAATCTGTCCAAATTTGCCTATTTAAGGGCTTCGCTTTCCTCACCTGGGACGGGGGATTGGATCACACTTCCTTAGGGCATAGAGGAGATTAGAATTGTTTAAACGTACACAAAACAAAAATTTCAGCAGTTTGAACACATGAAAAGTAAGCTAAAATGGTGAGCTTCAGGAGTGAATCTTAGAGTGCGAACTTTTAGAAAAGTATAAGTCCTCATTAGAGTTCTTTTCTGGATTTCTTCTCTAAGATTTCGAGCTATTTTAACACGAATTTCTTACTGGTCTTGCTATTTTTTAGTTGCTGGGCTTCCATTCTCCGTTATTGTATTTATTATTCTGCGACTAAGGTATTTTCACATTAACAGGCAGATTTGAACTTATCTTGATTGTTGGGAGCATGTCCATTTAAATAAATGAGTGTTTAGCTAAATTTCCTTATTGTTTAAATATATTTTGTTGTAGTTCATACATAAAATAAATCTCTGATTGATCAAACACTCTTTATTCATGTGATATTAGTCTTTACTATTTATTATAGTTTTAATGCATATAAAAATGAGATGTTCTATGTAGTTTGCAATGTGCTTAAAGACTCCTATTTCACATGTGATAAGAAACTTATAATAGGATATTCTTTAAAAAAAAAATAACAAAAGAGCCATGTTTGAAACCTTTATTTATTTTTTTTATTTTTATTTTTGATAAAATACATATTTTACATGTGACCATCTATTCTAGGATTTTAGATACTTCTGGTAGAAAGTGGCTAGATCCTAAATAGGTATTTGAAATTGCTAGTTAAAAATAAGGGCTAACGGCTTAGAGAAAATGAGGCTAGACTCGCACTTTAGCCCGGGTGGGCTGTCATAGCAACATTTGAAATCTATTGGGCTTTCAGATTATGCCCAGTTTTGGAGCCCAATAATTGGCCGAGGGGGATTCTGCCCAATAGGCCCAATACCTTTAAGAAGTCTATAAATATTTTGTCCATATATTTCATAGATGTTGGCCCAATGCCATAACTAAATAAGTAAATTGGCCCATTTTCTCAATAAATAATATGATGCATCTTCAAAATACTACTTACTAGATTAGTTGAATAAACTTATTAAGAATTAGTCAGTTTTCATTATGTGCAATGATACTCCACTAACTCGTTTCATTTTAATTAATTTAAACGCTAGGCAATTAATAGGCGCGCTTTAACTCACGGAATCCCTTGTGTAGCCTGATGTTTTAATATTTGACAAATTAATTCAATATTCTCATACCATGCCCATTAATTTTAGTTAATTATTAATTTAGTTAATATTTTTGTTAAGATCGTGGATTCGCTAGCGTAGCACGATAGTTGATATTTTTGAAACAATTTTCAAAATTAATTTCTTCGAATGTAGCAATTTTCCCAGAAATAAATATCGTGCTAACAATCGTTTGTCATGACTACGGATTTGCTTGCGTAGCATCGTTATAAATAACTAATAAATTTCGTCGATCACGCATTCGCTTGGGTAGGATGGTTACGACATCTTCTTATTCAAAAATATTCTATAACTTTTCTAATAATCAAGAGATAAAAGCGGACAGGTAAAACATGAAAATAATATAAATCACAGTTTGTCCAAAATAAATTCAGTAACGAACCGAACCTTTGTCACGTGAGTTACCACCCATTTTCCCCGTTTTATGCTTAATGATGTTTCATTATATATGTTTGGAGAAATTGAAGTAATTCGGATGGAGTTCGGTTAGAAAAGAGACAATTAGTCTCTTTCTGAGAAGGTTAGTTTTGAAAGTCAAATGAATGTTGACTTATGAGTTAGAGGGTTCAGAATAGATTTCTGAAGATTCGAGTAGTTTCAGGTTGTATTTTATGACATAGGATTAGAGTCGGAACTGAATTTGGAGGTTCGGTGTAGAATTAGGCTTGAATTGGCTGAGTTAGAATTTCGGTGAAGTCTAGTTGATAGGTGAGATTTTGATCCGGGAGTTGGAATGGAATTCTAGAGTTGGACTACCTCCGCCAGGTAATTTTGGATATGCGTACAAAGTTTCAGGTCATTCGGAGGTGCTTAGATCGGGTTATAGATCAAATAGGCTATGCCAAAAGCGAGAGAAACCCCACCCCCGAGCAGAAACTTGACTTAATTTGGACTTGTTTGGTTTTTTGCCTAGACAGCTCAAAAGTATTAGTTTGACTTAGGCTTGAATCCGTGCTAATTTGATGATATTTATGTTTATGATAGTGTTTTTATGCTACGGGCAAGTTTGAATGAGGTATAGAACATATCTGTGCTTTAGTTGACGTCCCGAGAGCCTCGGGGCAATTTCAGAAGGCTAACGGGAATTTATGAAGTTAAAAATTCAGTAGAAAATTTGTAGAGCAAATTTGTTCATCGCGATCGCAAGCCTAGGGCCAGGATTGCATAGAAAGAAAATGGGAGGCCTGGCTGTTGCTCTCCGTGATCGTACTAAGACGTCCGCAACCGCATAAGAGGCCTGGGGGGGGGGGGGGGTGTTTTGTTCTTCGCGATTGCAGCGTGTGGAACGCGATCGCATAGCAGTGGATGGTGAGGCATCGCGATCGCATGGGGATGGCCGCGATCGCGTAGGCCATTTTGGAGGCCAGGTGAGTTTGTTCTATGCGATCGCATGAGCTTCGATACGATTGCATAGAAGGAAATAGCGGGGCCAGGGAAGGGTTTCTAATAACATTTCATCCTGAACCAAACCTATTTTCCGCCATTGTTAAGCAACCAAGAGAGCTTTTTGAGCGCTTTGAAGCGTGTTTTCAGCGGGCATTAATTGGAGGTAAGTCTCTTGACTTAAAAATACCCTTTTTATGAAGAATCAACCCTCAAATCCATAAAATTATGTTGAAATTGTGAAGAACTAGGGCTTAGTTTTTGAAAATGAATTTGAGGGATTTGAAAGGTCATTCGAGCTCCATTTTTGACAAAATTTATATGTACGTACTCGTGGCGAGACGAGGAATCCGTTGATTTTATTTAAGGAATTTTTCAAGAAGTAGGTCGGGGACTCGGGTTTTATCAACTTCGTGATTTTCAGTATTTTTTTTGAGTAATTTCGATTGGGTTATGTTTCTTAAATAAATAATAACGTATTTGTTGTGGTTTTGACTAGTACGACGCGCGAGGAGGTTGATTCGAGAGGCAAGGATGTTTCTAGCTAGTGTTCGGTCGGCTAAAGGTGAGTAATTTATGTAACTGCAGTGCTGAGGGCTTGAAACCCCAGACTTTAACATCGTAATACTATATTGAGGCGTGACACGCATTTAACGATGAGTGCAGGGTCGGATACAATTGGGTATTGAGACATAGTCCATCCAGAGTTATTTTTGCTATTATACTGGCGACTGAAACGATTTCATTGTTATTGTGAATTGGGCTTATTGCCGTATTTGGGACCTTGTGCTAACCTGTTGAATCCTTAGGGGACTTTTATATGTTTTGCTCACTAGTGTGCATCACATAAATTCTCAGTCACGTTTTCAAATATTAAAATAATATAATAATTTTGTTTTATACATGAACCTTAAATGAAAAAGGATTTTGAGGGCTGAGATCCCTATAGTATGTCCCGTCCGATTGACGGTGGAATGATTTGATTTAAATAGGCGGGGACCCTGTAGTGAGGATGATTTTCCTGATATGGATTGGGCTATATGCCGTAGCGATTATATATATTGATATTCAGGCTGAGTGCCTGTTTTATGCCAATACCTGTCTGATATTGCGCTTGGGCTGTGGGAGCCCCTCTAGAGTCTGTACAAACCCCCAGTGAGCGCCGTCAATGTTAAATAAGTGGAGGGGGCTGCACATTGCACCGGGTACTGTATTGTACCGTTATATGTATTTTTTTCTGCCATGTGTTATTTCTTAAATGTGTTAAGTTTTTATATACTATTTCAACTTTTTGGTTATGAATTGCTAGATATAGAGTACTTTTTGCATTTACTGTATTTTCTTATTCATCCTTTAGTTATATCTATTACCACTGAGTTGGAGTACTCACTTTACTCCCTACACCTTGTATGCAGATCCAGAGCAGTTTCAGGCTGAGTGATTCCAACGGATTCAGAGTTCTCTCGGGAGTATTTGAGGTAGCTACAGGGCGTTCGCAGTCGATCTTTCTCCCTTCTATATTTATCTTTTATTCCCGCATTATCTGTGTTAGAAATACTTTGTATTAGGATATTATTCTGTTAGTAGAGGCTATTGGACATGACACCGGTCCTAGTTGGGCTGTTTCGGTATTTTGTCAGATTTTCCGTATTTTTATCAGTATTTCAGACTTTGTCTTAAATGGTTTTTATCTTTACTTGTTAAATAATTAGAGTAACAATTATAAATGGTCGGGCTTGCCTAGTAGGGTGCTGGGTGCCATCACGACCTGGTTGGGGTCGTGAGAAGTTGGTATCAGAGCCTAGGATATTTAGTCTCGTGAGTCATGAGCCGGTTTATAAGAGTCTCATGGATTGGTACAGAGACATCTGTACTTATCCTCGGGAGGCTACAGAACCTTTAGGAAACACTTCACTTTCTTGAAATTCATATTGTGCGGCCTTGTTACTATGAAAACTAAAACCTTTGTATTCCATTCTCTCATAGATGGCGAGAATCCATGCTAACGGACGTGGAGGACGACCACCACTATCACCTTCTAGGGGCTGTGGACGCGGTCGTGGTGCCGATCGAGGCGGACCAGCAAGGGTAGCACCTACAGACCCACCAGCTGTCCAGGTCCAGGACCAACCTCCAGCTATAGGTGTCCTGGTCCGATCTGTCTATGCCCTTACGGATATGAGGGATGCAGTCATCACAGGTATTGTCTCAGTCTGCCACAGGAGTGCTTCTGTCTTATTTGATCACGGATCTATCTATTCCAATGTATCTTCATATTTTGTTCATCATTTGGGTACGACCCATGGTTGTCTTGCCTTGCTTATGCACGTATCTACCACGGTGGGTGATATTATTATTGTGGATCATTTATATCGATCCAGTCTACTGACCATTGGGGGTCTAGAGACCCGAGTTGACTTGTTATTACTTGGCATGGTAGATTTTCGATGTGATTTTGGGTATGGATTGGCCATCTCCGTACCATGCTATTCTGGACTGTCATGCTAAGACAGTTACGTTCCTATTTCGGGTATTCCAAGGATCGAGTGGCGAGGCGTGACTGATTAGGTACCCAGCAGGGTGATTTCCTTCTTAAAAGCCCAACGGATGGTTGGGAAGGGTTGTTTGTCTTACTTGGCTTTCGTGACAGATGTGGGAGTTGAGGCTCCTAGTCTTGATTTGGTTCCCGTTATAAGGGATTTCCGTGATATGTTTCCAGCGAACATGCCGGGCATGCCGCCGGACAGGGACATTGATTTTGCCATTGATTTGGTGCCGGACACTCAGCCCATCTCTATCCCTCCTTATTGTATGGTGCCAGCGGAGCTAAAGGAGTTGAAGGAACAACATCAGGAACTCCTAGATAAGGAGTTCATTCGCCCGAGTGTGTCACTAGGGGGTGCACCAGTCTTATTTGTAAAGAAGAAGGATGGAACAATGAGAATGTGTCTTGACTACAGGCAGCTGGATAAGGTGACAGTGAAGAACAAGTACCCACTACCCCGTATTGAGGATTTGTTTGATCAGATCCAAGAAGCAAGGGTATTCTCTAAGATTGACCTTCGATCAGGCTATCACCAGCTGAAGATTAGGGATTCAGACATTATGAAGAAGGCTTTCAAGACGAGATATAGGCACTACGAATTTCTAGTGATGTCTTTCGGGCTGACTAATGCCCCAGCCGCGTTCATGCCCTTGATAAACAGTGTATTTAGGCCTTATCTGGATTCTTTTGCGATCATGTTTATTGATGATATCCCAGTGTCCTCGCATAGCCAGGATGGGCACTCACAACACCCGAGGGTGGTATTGCAGAGATTGAGAAAGGAGAAACTCTATGCGAAATTCTCCAAGTGTGGCTTCTGGCTTAGTACTGTGGCTTTTGTGGGACACGTGCTGTCCAGTGATGGTATTCGGGTTGACCCAAAGAAGATTGAGGCGGTGTAGAGTTGGCCTAGACTGTCCTCAGCTACTAAGATTTGGAGTTTCCTCGGCTTGGCGGGTTATTACTGCAGGTTTGTTCAGGGTTTTTCATCTATTGTTTTCCATGATGAAGTTAACATAGAAGAATGCTCCATTTGTGTGGTCGGATGAATGAGAGGAGAGATTCCAGAAGCTCAAGTCGGCTTTGACCAAAGCTCATGTATTAGTATTGCCATCAACTTTAGGTTCTTACATGGTGTATTGTGATGCTTCAAGGGTTGGGATCGATTGTGTATTGATGCAGGATGGTAGATTAATTGATTATTCTTTTCGTTAGCTAAAGCCCAATGAGAAGAACTAACATGTCCATGACTTAGAGTTGGCTACAATTGTTCATGCCTTGAAGATTTGGAGGCGTTATCTATGTTGTGTATCTTGTGAGGTATATACAGACAATCTCAGTCTTCAACACTTGTTTAAGTAGAAGGACCTTAATCCGAGACAGCGGAGATGTCTTGAGTTACTCATAAACTATGACATTACCATTTTGTATTATCCCGGGAAGTCCAATGTAGTGGCTGATGCCTTGAGCCGGAAGGCTATTGGCATGGGTAGTCTGGCGTACATTCCAGTTAGGGAGAGGACCCTTGCGGTTTATGTTTTGGCCTTGGCCACTCAGATGGTGACGTTGGATATACCGAGCCTATCGGGTGTTGGCCAGTGTGGTTTCCCTATCTTCTTTGTATGACCGCATTAGAGAGCGCCAGTATGATGAACCGCATTTTCTTGTCCTGAAGGACAGGGTCCAGCATGATGATGCCAGGGATGTGACCATTGGATATGATGGTGCGTTGCAGACGCAGGACGAGATTTGCGTGCCCAATGTGGATGGTCTCCAAGAGTTGATATTAGAGGAGGGCCACAGTTCGCGGTATTCGATTCATCCGGGTGGCACGAAGATGTACCAGGACTTTAGACAATATTACTAGTGGATAAGGATGAAAAAGGATATTGTGAATTATGTGGCTCGGTGTCTCAACTGTCAACACGTCAAATATGAGGAATAGAGACCCGGTAGTATACTCCAGCAGATGGATATTCCAGAGTCGAAATGGGAGACTATTACCATGCATTTTGTGAGTGGTCTTCCGCATACCTCGAAGAAGTTTGATTCGATTTGGGTGATTGTGGATAGACTGACCAAGTCCGCGCACTTCATTCCGGTATGCACTACCTATTATGCGAAGAAGTTAGTAGAGATTTTCATTTGGGAGATTGAACAGTTGCATGGGGTCCCGATTTCCATTGTATCAGTTAGGGGTGCCATGATTACTTTCCAGTTCTGGAGGAATTTTCATCAGGAGTTGGTCACATAGGTACAGCTGAGCACTACATTACATCCTCAGACGGACGGGCAGTGTGAGCACTCTATCCAGATATTGGAGGACATGTTGCTTGCCTGTGCTATTGATTTTGGAGGTTCTTGGGCTGAATTTTTGCTGCCTACGGAGTTTGCATATAATAACAACTATCAATCTAGCATCCTGATGGCGCGTGAGGCCTTATATGGGAGACTGTGTAGATCTCCGGTTGGTTAGTTTGAGCTCGACTAGGCTAGATTATTAGGGACAAAGATAGTTCAGGATGCCTTAGCGAAGGTGAAGGTGATCCAGGAGAGACTTCGTACAGCCCAGTCGCGTCAGAACAGTTATGCGGACCGAAAGGTTCAAAATGTACCTTATGAAGTGGGCGAGAAGGTCTTGTTGAAGGTTTTGCCTATGAAAGGCGCTATGAGGTTCGGAAAGAAAGGGAAGCTGAGTCCAAGGTTCATTGGACCTTTTGAGATACTTAGAAGGATTGGGGAGGTGGCTTATATGCTTGCTTTGCCACCTCGCTTGTCGGGAGTTCACCCGGTGTTCCATGCTTCTATGATCCGGAAGTATGTTGAGGACCCGTCTCATGTATTAGACTTTATCACGATTAAGCTGGACAAGGACTTGACCTACGACGTGGAGCCGGTGGCTATTTTAGGTCGTCAAGTTAGAAAGTTGAGATCAAAGGACATAGCTTCAGCTAAAGTGCAGTGGAGCCACGTGGGAGACCGAGCAGGAGATGCAGAGTAGATATCATCACTTGTTTGATACTCTAGGTATGTTTCTTGACCCGCTCGAGGACAAGCGTTTGTATAAGTTGGGGACGATGTAACGACCCAAACCGTTGTCATGTGATTTACTGCCCGTTTTCCCCGTTTTATGCTTTATTATGTTTCATTATATGTGTTTGGAGAAATTGAAGTAATTCAGATGGAGTTCGGTTAGAAATGAGACAATTAGTCTCTTTATGCGAAGGTTAGTTTGGAAAGTCAACCGAATGTTGACTTATGAGTTAGAGGGTTCAGAATGGATTTTATATGATTCGACTAGTCTTAGCTAGTGATTGATGACTTAGGAGCACAGTCGGAACTGAATTTGGAGGTCCGGTGTAGAATTAGGCTTGAATTGGCTAAGTTTGAATTTTGGCGAAGTTTGGTTGATAGGTGAGATTTTTTATCCAGGGGGTCAGAATGGATTTATGACAGTTGCAATAGCTCCTCTAGGTGATTTTTGATATGCTTGCAAAGTTTTATGTTATTCAGAGGTGTTTAGGTCGGGTTTTAGATCAAATGCAAGTTTCGGAAGTTTTTGTTTGAAATAGGCTTGAATCCGTGCTAATTTGATGATTTTGATGTTTATGATTGTGTTTTTATGCTACGAGGAAGTTTGAGTGAGGTATTAGAACATATCTGTGCTTTTGGTTGAGGTCTCGAGGCCATCAGGGTGATTTCGGATGGCTAACGGTAATTTTTGAAGTTAAAAGATGCAGTGGAAAATTTGCAGAGCAAATTTGTTCATCGCGATTGCAAGCCTAGGGCTTCGATCACATAGAAGGAAAATGGGAGGCCTAGCTCTTTCTCTCCGCGATCGCAATAAGACGTCTGCGATCGCATAAGAGGCTTGGGGTCGGAGTGTTTTGTTCTTCGCGATCGCAACATGTGGAACACGATTGCATAGAAGTGGATGGTGAGGCATCACGATCGCATGGGGATGGCCGGGATTGCATAGGCCATTTTGGAGGCCTGGTAAGTTTGTTCAATGCGATCGCATAGAAGTAAATAGCTAGGCAGAGAAAGGTTTTTAATAACACTTCATATGCGGACCAAACCTATATTCCACCATTGTTAAGCAACCAAGAGAGCTTTTTGAGCGATTTGAAGCGTGTTTTCAACGGGTATTGATTGGAGGTAAGTCCCTTGACTTAAAAACTCCATTTTTATGAAGAATCAACCCTCAAATCCATGAAATAATGTTGAAATTGTTAAGAACTAGGGGTTAGTTTTTGAAAACAAATTTGAGGGATTAGAAAGGTCATTCGAGCTCCGTTTTTGACAAAATTTATATGTACGGACTCGTGGGGAGATGAGGAATTCGTTGATATGATTTTAGGAATTTTTCGAGAAGTAGTCCCGGTGCTCGGGTTTTACCAACTTCGTGATTTTTACTGTTTTTTTCCGAGTAACTTTGATTGGGTTATGTTTCTTAAACATATAATAATGTATCCTTGTGGTTTTGACTAGATTCAACGCGTGAGGAGGTCCATTCGAAATGAAAGGGTGTTGCTAGCTAGTTTTCGGCCGGCTAGAGGTGTGTAGTTGATGTGATTGCTGTGCTGAGGGTTTGAAACCCCATACTTTCACATCGTATCGCTATATTGAGGAGTGACACGCATTACACGATGAGTGCGGGGTTCGATACAGTTGGGTATTGAGAATTAGTCCATTCCGAGTGATTATTGTTATTATACTGGGGACTGAAATGCTTTCCTTGTTATTGTGAATTGGGCTTATTGCCATGTTTGGAGCCTTGTGCGGAGCTGTAGAATCCTTAGGGAATTTTTATATATTTTCCTGACTTGTGTGCATCACATAAATTCTCAGTCACATTTTCAAATATTAAAATAATATAATAACAGTGTTTTATACATGAACCTTAAATGAAAAAGGATTTTGAGGGCTAAGATCCCTATAGTATGTCCTGTCCGATTGACAGTGGACTAATTTGACTGAGATAGGTCGGGGACGCTGTAGTGAGAATTATTAGCCTTACATAGATCGGGCTACGCGTCGTAGTGATTATATATATTGATATTGAGGCCGAGAGCCTTTTTTATGCCAATACCTAGCTGATATTGTGGTTGGGCTGTAGGAGCCCATCTGAAGTCTATACACACCCCAAGTGAGCTCCGTCGACGTTAAATAAGTGAAGCGGGCTACACGTCGCAGCGGGTACTGGATTGTACTATTATATGTATAGTTTTCTGCCATGTATTATTCCTTAAAATGTTTTAAGTTGTTTTATACTGTTTTCACTGTTTGGATATGAATTTCTAGAATGGTACATTGTGCATTTACTATGTTTTGTTACTTTCAGCCTTTAGTTATATCTATTACCACTGAGTTGGATGTCACGACCTAAAGGGCCATCACTGTCATTCTCCATTTTCTTGCGATTCAGAGGCCTTGAAAACCTCTTATTTGGCTTCCTCTATTTGCATGCCCAGTCCGGGCGTGTAACCGGAAATTTTATATGTGAAAAAAATTTAATTATGTGTTAAAACTATGAATTTTGATACTAATATTGCTATAGTTGACTTTGGTCAACATTTTGGGTAAACGGACCCGTATCCGGACCCGTGATGTGATAGTTCCAGAGGGTTCGTAAGGAAATTTGGGACCCGGGAGTATTTTCGGAATCGAAATCCGTGGTCCCAGGCCCTAGTACAGAGCTTTTCTGTGAAATTATTTTTTGAATACGTTTAAGGTAAAATAAAAACGGAAATTGATCAAAAATAATAGTATCGGCCTCATATTTTCTTTCCGACGCCCGATACAAGTCTTAATTTGGCATTAAGCGCTATCTGTAATGTTTTGTTGAAAACTGACATCGTTTGACGTGTTTTGGACTAAAAGTGGAAAGTTTGAAAATTTTGAACTTAGAAATGGAAATCATGAGTTTTGGAGGTTGATTTTGTGATTTTGATGTTATTTTGGCCATTTGATCGCTCGACAAGTTTGTAGGATGATATTGAGTTAGTATGTGTGATTGGTTGGGAGCCCCGAGGGCTTGGGAGTGTTTTTGGAGGTGTTTTTTGCTCTTTAGACTTAGCAGATTTTCTGCAACTGTTGCCCAGTGATTTTATTCTACGCGATCGCGGCCTTTGCCACGCTAACGCACTTCTTTGGCTCGTACTTCTATGCGATCGCATTGTCGTTCATGCGATCGCGTAGCTTCCATCTTCCTCTTCTCCATGTTCGCGTACTAGTCCACGCGATTGCATAGACAAATTCACCTTCTAGTGAATTTTCCTCTACGATGTCGCAACACTCATTACGCGATCGCGTAGCTCCCAAGTTTCCTTCACCGCGATCGCATCCCCATTCCTGCGATCGTGAAGGGCATTTTCGCCCAATGATTTTAAATATCTAAAACAGACCAGTGACGGCATTTATTCCCAAGTTCTCACATGAACTCTCTTCCTAACTTCTCAATTGGCAAAACTCTAGCCCCCAATTCATCACAACTCTTTGGGTAAGTAATCATAACATTATTTCCTTACTGTTTCTTCATCAAACCATTAAATTACTATCTCTAATACATGAAATCCAAGTAGAATTTAAGGGTTTTGGGTTTAGTTAGGGTTTATGGGATTTTGGGTATTTCAACCTCAATTTGAGGTTGAATGTAAAATCTAATTATATATTTGAACTCGTGGGGTTATGGGGGATTGGGTTTCGGTCCGAGCCTCGAATTTGGACCACGTGGGCCCAATGTCGAATTTTAGTATTTTGAAAGTAAGCTAGGAAATGCATTTTTAGGCAATAGGATTGTGTTTTTGGATTCTTATTGATAATATTGAACCTGATTATGTTAGATATCGTTGGTCTAGGGTCGAATTCTAGAGGAAAAGCGATTATTGAGCTTTGAGTTTCCATTTTGGGTATGGTGACGGTTACCTATGCACCCGAGTCAAGCATGACTGTGATGTCATATTTGCTATTAAATTGTGAAGTAAGTGAACAATTTTGATAATCATCTGTTACAAGAACTACGAAGCGAAAGTTGAAAATTAAAAGAACCAAAACGGAATTTTTGGTACTATTTCCATTGTCGAGACTTGTTGTTGAAATGTTCTCCCTTGCCGGGATGATTAATCCTTTTTTCTAAACCCTCACCCCATTATCTATGTCATTGTTTGGGTGAGGATGAGCGATAAAGCACGATGGGTGATGACGTGTAACTACTTTATGCTATTGATTGGATGAGGAAGAGTGATAAAGCACGATGGGTGATGCCGTATAACTAGTTTATGCAATTGTTTGGGTGAGGATGAGTGATAAAGCACAATGGGTGATGCCGTGTAACTACTTTATGCTATAGATTGGGTGAGGAAGAATGATAAAACACGATGGGTGATGCCCTGTAACTACTTTATGCTATTGTTTGGGTGAGGATGAGTGATAAAGCACGATGGGTGATGCCATGTAACTAATTTATGCTATGGATTGGTGAGGATGAGTGATAAAGTACGATGGGTGGTGCTATACACTTTAATTAATTATCTTGGTGAGGACGAGAGTAAAAGCACGATGTGTGGTGCCGTGCAATGTTTGATTTACTGGATTCCTTTTATTGATGTTAATTATGCAGTTTCCATTTCTTTGCTTGTTAATTTTATAATTGAACCGTTATACCCCTCAGCATGTCCCCTCCCCATTATCTGTTTTAATTTTATTATCTTTCCGTTATTGCCCATATATCTGTACAAGTTGATTGTGATAGGTCCTGTTTAGTCTTGTCACTACCTCGCCAAGGTTAGGCCGGGTACTTACCAGCACATGGGGTTGGTTGTGCTGATACTACACTTCTTTGCCTTTTTTGTGCACATGTCAGGACACAGCCTTCGGATCGCAGCAGTATCCAGGGCGCGATCCTTCAGTCGAGAGACTCTGAGGTAGTTCACTGGTGTTCGCGGGCCCTAAGTCTCCTCTATTCATTTCTTTCAGTTTGTTTAATTGTATCAACTAAACATGTCATGTATTCCTTTCAAACTGTTTCTTTAAGTACTCTTTTAGTCGTCCGTGAGTAGTGACACCAGATACTGGATAGAGGCATGTTGTTAATTTTCCACATTTTCTCATTTCTATTATTGCTAAAAGTCTTCCGCGTGTTTTAATTAAATATTTCAGTATATAATTTTCTTTAGATTAAGGTTATTGAGAAAATGATTAAAAAGCGATTAGCTTGCCTAGCTTCGACAGTAGGCGCCATCACGACTCCCGATGGTGGGTAAATCCAGGTCGTGACAAGTTGGTATCAGAGCACTAGGATACTTAGGCATTACAACTCACGGACAAACTAGGTAAAGTTTGAGGGATCGGTACGAAGACGTCTGTATTTATCCCTGAGGCTACAGGTTAGGAAAAAATTTCACTTTGTTCTTTCTTGTCGTGCATTTCCATTCCTCGAACACCTTTTAAATTTCCACTCTATCCTTTCGCAGATGGCAAGAACCCATGCTTCCTCTTTTACCGCAGAGCAGTCCGAGTCTCCAGCACCAGCTCCTATCAGAGGTAGAGGGAGAGGCTGAGGCCAGGGCAGAGCTCAGCCTCGAGAAGCAGCCTAAGAGGTGGAGCCATATGTTGACTATGATGAGGAGGCTCCAGCTCCAGCCATTTCGGTGGGCCCAACTCGGGTCCCAGAAGGGCTTATAGCCACCGCAGCTCTGCAGGATTCTTTGGTCTGATTAGTGAATCTTGTGGAGGGTGGTATTGGAGTGGTTTTCCCTCCATGGTCTCAGCCAACAATAGTAGATCAGCCGGGTGGAGCGGCTCAAACTAGGTGTGGGGTCCCTTTTCAGTAGACAGCCAATGAGGGCCGTGGAGTTGAGGTGGTACTGCCATAGGGAGGCGGTCATCGATCGGCTAAGAGGCCCCATTATGCGGGTAGATTCAATGGTACCTCTAATGGAGGTAGAGATTCTGATGGTAGAGGCCAACCTTCCAAGCCCTTTCAGTCTGATTCCCCTACCAGTCATGGTACTTCAGGTGACCTTTTGGGTAAACAGGGCCATCGTTAGTTTCCTCAGTTGTTGCGCGTCTGTGGGTGTTATGAGTGTCACGTGTATGGTCACCTCACGTGGGCTTGCCCGAGGCTGAGGGGTGCTCGTCCGCAGCAGTCAAGGTTTTGCCATGCTTGTGGCGATCCGTGGCACATAGTTAGATCTTGCCCTAGAGGTTTGAGTAGCTCTCGGTATCAGAGTTATCGTGCTTGGCTTCAGGCATCGGAGGTTCCATAGCCTACCCAGCCGGCTAGAGGTAGGGGTAGAGGTCTTAGAGGTGGAATTCAGACCGCCAGTTGTAGGGATCAGCCAGCGGCCAATTTTGAGGTTGAGACTTCAGATGCAGACATTACAGGTATTGTTCCGATTTGTATTAGAGATGTTTCAGTGGTATTTGTCCATGGATCTACGTATTCATATGTTTTTTCCTGTTTTGCACCCCATTTGATTATGCCTAGTGAGGCCTTGGGTTTCTGTATATGTGTCTACTCCGATGAGTGATTCTATAATGGCCGACCGAGTGCATCGTCCATGTGTGGTAGTATTTGAGGGTTTGGAGACCCGTGTCGACTTATTTCTCTTAGATATGGTGGACTTTGATGTTATATTAGGGATGGAATAGTCGTCCCCATGCCATGTTATTTTGGGATTGTCACACCAAGATCATGACTTTGGCTTTACCCAATTTGCTCCATTTAGAGTAGGAAGGGATTTTAGATCATCCAACCCACTGAGAGATATTGTATGTGAAGGCTCGACGCATGGGTAAGTAGAGGTATTTATCTCAATTGGCGTATGATCGCAACTCCAACGCCGAGGTTCCTGCCATTGGTTCTGTTCCTATTGTTTGGGAGCTTCCCCGATGTATTCCCATCAGACCTGCCGGGCATGCCGCCTGGAATGGATATCGATTTATGTATTGATCTGGGGCCAGGCACTCAGCTTATTCCCATTTCATCGTATCGCATGGCCCCGCCGGAGCCGAGAGAGTTAAAGAAAGAGCTTCAGGATTTGCTTACTAAGGGTTTCATTAGGCCGAAAGTTTCGCCTTGGGGTGCACCCACGTAATTGTGAAGAAGGACGGTTCGATGAGGATATGTTTTCGATCAGCTTTAGAGCACCAAGGTGTTTTCAAGGATATATTGGGACTCTGGTTACCATCAGTTGAGGATATAGGCATTCGGTGTCCGTAAGATAGTTTTCCGCACTCGATTCGGGCATTATGAGTTCTTGGGGATGTTATTTTGGTTTACAAATGCCCTGGCAACATTCGTGGAATTGGTGAACTGAGTGTTCAGGCCGTATTTGGATTTTTCGTGATTGTATTCATTGACGACATCTTGATACACTCCCCCAGTCAGGAAGAGCATGAGCAGCACCTTGTATGGTTCTTCAAACTCTGAAGGATAGCCAGTTGTACGCCAAATTCTCAATGTGCGAATTTTGGTTGAGTTCAGTAGCATTCCTAGGTCAAGTCGTATCAGAAAAGGGTATTCAAGTTGACCCGGAGAAGATAGAGGCAGTCAAGAACTGGCCTCGACCAGCTTCAGCTACAGGTACTTCTTGGGGTTAGCTGGTTACTACATGCATTTTATGGAGGGGTTTTCATCCATCGCAGCCCCGATGACTAGATTGACTGAGAAGGGTGCCCAGTTCAGGTGGCCAGATGAGTGCGAGGCGAGCTTACCGAAGCTCAAGACACCCCTAACTACGACACCGGTGTTGGTCCTGCCCACGGAATTCGGGCCTTATAATGTTTATTGCGATGCTTCCCGCATTGGACTTGGCGCAGTGTTGATGCAGAAGGGTAAGGTCATAGCATATGCTTCGAGGCAGTTGAAGATCTACGAGAAGAATTATCTAGTTCATGACCTAGAGTTGGAAGCCATTGTTCATGCCTTGAAGATCTAAAGGCATTATTTCTATGGTGTGACGTGTGAGGTTTAAACGGATCACAAGACCCTTTAGCTTCCTGTTCAAGCAGAAAGAGTTGAATTTGAGACAACGGAGGTAGTTGGAGTTGTTGAAAGATTATGATGTTTCTATTTTATACCAACAAGGGAAGGCCAATGTGGTGGTCGATGCATTGAGTATAAAGTCCGCCATCATGGGTAGTCTTGCATATATTCCGGTCAGCCAGAGACCGCTTGCCTTGGATGTTCAGGCCTTGGCCAATAGATATGTGAGATTGGATATTTCTCAGCCCAGCAGAGTGTTAGCTTGCACAGTTGCTCGCTCGTCATTGATGGAGCGTATCCGGGAGCGGCAGTTTGATAATCCCCATTTGTGTGTCACGAGAGACACGATGCAGAGGGGAGGTGCCAATGAGATGACTTTGGGAGATGATAGCATATTGAGGTTGTAGGGACGAGTTTTTGTGCCCAATCTTGATTGTATTCGAGAGTCGATCTTAGCGGAGGCCCACAGTTTTCGGTTCTCTTTTAATCCGGGCGCCGCGAATATGTATCAGGATTTGAGACATCATTATTGGTGGCGTAGAATAAAGAAAGACATTGTTGAATATGTGGCTCGTTGTCTAAATTGCCAACAGGTTAAGTGCGAGCATCAGAGGCCCAGTGGATTATTTAAAAGGATTGAGCTTCCAGAGTGGAAGTGGGAGAGAATCACCATGGATTTTGTTACTGGCCTTCCGATGACGCGGAAGAAGTTTGATGCTATATGGGTTATTGTGGATAGGCTGACTAAATCAACGCATTTCATCCCAGTTGCCACCACCTATTCATCCGAAAGGTATGCAGAGATTTATATCAGGGAGATCGTTCGCCTTCATGGGGTGCCCATATCTATTATTTCGGATCGGGGTTCGCAGTTTACCTTGCATTTCTGGAGAGCGGTGCAGCATGCGTTGGGTATCTAGGTCCAGTTGAGTACAACATTTCACCCCCAGACGGATGCTCAGTCCGAGAGGACCATTTAGATTCTTGAGGATATGCTTTGAGCCTGCGTTATTTATTTTGGAGGCTCGTGGGACCAGTTCTTGCCATTAGAGGAGTTTGCCTACAACAACACCTACGAGTCTAGTATTCAGATGGCCCTGTATGAGGTGTTGTATGGTAGGAGGTGTCGGTCCCCAGTCGTATCGTTTGAGCCGGGAGAGGCTCAGTTATTGGGTACAGATTTGGTACAGGAGGCCTTGGGCAAGATCAAGATCATTCAGGATAGACTTTGGCCAGCTCAGTCCAGGCAGAAGAGTGTTGCAGATCGTATGGTGAAGGATGTTGCTTTCATGGTTGGTGAGCGAGTATTGCTCCGTGTATCGCATATGAAGGGCGTGATGAGGTTTGGGAAGAAGGGCAAGCTTAGCCCTAGGTATATTGGCCCGTTTGATATTCTGGACCGTGTAGAGAATGTGGCATATAGACTTGCATTACCGCCTAGCTTGTCAGCTGTGCATCCAGTTTTTCATGTATCCATGATTCGAAAGTATCACGGTTATCCCACCCAAGTGTTAGATTTCAGCAGTGTACAATTGGACAAGGGTCTGTCATATGAGGAGGAGCCGGTGGCTATTTTAGACCGGCAGGTTCGACAATTGAGGTCGCAGAGTTTTCCTTCAGTGCGTGTTCAGTGGAGAGGTCGGCCTCCTGAGGCATCAACTTGGGAGTCCGAGTTTGATATGCAGAGCCGTTATCCCCATCTATTCCTCTACTCAGGTACTTCTTTCTTTTGTCCATTCGAGGACGAACAATTATTTTAGAGGTGGAGGATGTGACGACCAAAGTGTCATCACTGTAATTCTCCCTTTTCTCGTTCTTCTGAGGCCTTGAAAACCTCTTATTTGGTTGCCTCGATTTGCGTGTGCAGTCTGGGCATAAAGCCGGAAATTTTTTATGTAAATATATTTGAATTCTGTGTTAAAAACTATGAACTTTGATACTAATATTGCCATAGTTATCGAAAAAGGTGTTTAGAAATTCTAGCCTAGGGAAGAAGGGTGAATATTATTTCCATCACTATTCATCTGGCATATCTCCGGATTTTGGCGGTGGATTGTCACAAATTTGGTGTCACAAGATCCCTTTATATTTGCAAACAATCCCCAATTTATTTTTTCCTCAAATCTATAACCAATTTTCCTACATCTTAAATCTAATTTATGCGATTTACTGTAGCACCCTCATTTTTGAAATTTCCAGCGCTATTATAGCGTGGCTGTGATGGATTGTCATTGAAAGGCAACCATGGAAGCTACGCCCTCTCCCCAGCCTTTTGCTGTGGGAGAGGCTATTCAAAACAATACTGAAAATCAAACTTCTCTCGGTACCAAACAAACATATGCATCGCAACTAGCTGGGCAACAATCTGCCACAACAATCTCAAAGATGGAACTTTGTCCTGTTACGTTTGAGCATGGAATACCTACTATTGAATTCACAATAGATGAGGTGAATTCATTCACCGGGGAGGAAGTTCTTCAAGAAGCAGTTGTAATTAAATTTTCATATGGAAAGCCTGAGCTTCAGGAGCAGAGACAGATTTTGCCGAAACAATTCGACGTCAAAGGTAATTGCAACATAGGACAGCTAGAATATCGGCATATTCTGGTAAGATTCGATTTATTTGAAGATTTTGCTCATGTGGTATCAAGAACAACTGGCTCTGTTAAGTCAAAAGGAGACGTGTTCTTCATTAGGAAATTCCCATGGACAATGGGATTTAATCCCCATGAAGAAACGTCAAAAACTGTGGCTTGTATTTCATTTCCTGATATGCCAGCAAATTTCTTTGCAAAAATCCTTAATGTCCATCGCATCTGCTGTGGGAATGCCTCTTGCAGTAGATAAGGCTACTAAAGATCGAACGCGACCTAGTACGACATGAGTTAATGTCTTGATTAATTTACTATACAAACATCCAAAGAAAATCAAGATCAAGATAGTAGATATAAAATCTGGAAAAATAGTTGAATACGACCAGAAGGTTGTGTTTGATAATTTACCTAAATACTGCACGTATTGTAATCATCAAGGTCATGATGTAAATCATGTCTTTGGAGTACAGAGGATCTAAATAATGATGCAGTTCGTATACACGAATACGAAGGTCGGGGCAGTTTGGCTAAATTGGGAGGTGATGCCAGGGAGTACTCTAATGCTAATCTTGCGGGACGACGGATTGAAGGGGTTCGACCTAATGGGATTGATGATGCAGCTCAAAAAATTGTTTCTGCTTCAAATGTTCCACCTGCAGAAGGTCTTTCAAGGCCAAATGGTGATACTGCCCAGCTTTGTAAAATGCAATATACTGTTCCGTTGAAGTTTCCTTTGAATGTTGTAACGTAAAAGGTGATGTCAAATTTGCAACCTAGTGATGCATCTACTGGGGCAGAAACTGACAATGGAAAAAGCCATGAAGAGATTTTGATCGAGCAGCAGCAGATGTTGCAGAATACAAACAATGAAAACACTATACTGTTTGGTCAAGCAAATGGTACAAATTTGGAGGCTTCAGATACTTTCAGAGCTACTATAGATCCTACTGTTTTATCAGTTTAACCAGGGGAGAAGTCGACAGTAACAAATTTACTTGATGCTTCAAAAACTCCTGGACAACAACTATGTAATGAATTGAATAAAGCATCAGCTTTGGTTACTTCTGATCCTACCAATACAGCTGAAATTTGCAAAGGACAACATCACAGGTGCAATGTGCAGCAGCTAGTAGTAGGGGAGGAAAATGTACCTGCTAGTGTAGATCTAATTCATAAGACAAATATAGAATTGGATGGCTTTAAATGGACTGGGTAAAATGAAGAGGTGGATTATCAATGTGATGTTATGGAATTGGAGTTCGCAGCATTTGTTACAAAGTGTAACAAGAGTACCAACTAGACATTAGATAACGAAGCAGCTGCTGCAGTTTTTATTTTCTCGAATCTGGATTCTAAAGTTCCTTTGCAATGTCTCGCTATTCTAGCTATATCTGGTAGTGATAATCATGATGATGTGTGTCAACTTCTTCAACTAATAGCAAGTCCTACAGATTACGATGTTGCGCAGAACATATTTCGACAAGATACCTCTAAATAGCCTGATATGATTCAACAAGGCAGTGTGACCATTTTGATAGATACAGCAGCTGCACATTCTAATGCTGCCGTATTTCAAAGTGAGTTTGATTTAGAGCCTACTGATACTACACAACAAAAAAGGTAAGCTGGTCAACATACTGCAAAGGATAATTGGTCTTCGATGTCCAACAGAAAAGTAACTCCAAAAACCAAAAACAAAATGCTAATCGCACAAAAGAGTCCAGCTTTACCTACAAATTCAAACTCATTTGCTGCACTTACCAATGTCAATAATGAGGATGTAAAGTTGACTGGAGAGAATTTTCAGACGGTTGAGAGTTATTATCAAACTAGCTCATCAACTACAGCAGCATTGAATAAAGTTCATGCTAATGATCCAAATACGCAAATGTAGGCCAATGATCATAATTCTCCAAGCATACCTTTCTCTAGTACACATATGAAGACAATTACCAAAGATTATAGGGAACCATCAACCTCCACTGGAAATAACAAAGAAGTAATTCAAGTTAAGATGAGGGACAAGGTCATTAAATCGAAACTGTGGAAAGACCAATGAGATTTTGATGATGAGAAGGGCTGGGGAGAAGGACTTGCTAGTTTTTCATCTGCAGAAGACCACGAAGAGTTTGATCATGATAGTGCAAGAGAGGACATTAATGCTCAAGGCAAGCCAAAACTTCAAGGGAAACCAGCGAACAACAACTTGAACCATAATGCTCCTGTATGTGTTCCAAGAAATACTACAAAATCAAGCGAAACATCAGCTGCTGATTGAAACGCAACAACACTGGCAACATCTTGCCAGAATCAGATTGTACCAACAGAATCAATCACTACTTTCGAGAAGAGGAAACTGTCGGATGCAATGAGGCAACCTTCGCATTCAAGAGAGTGGCAGCAAAGGAATGCAACAACACCAACTAATATTTCTTCTGCTGATAGCACCACAGTACCACTTTCACAAACAAGGCAGTACCAGCTTGTATCAACAGCTCCAGTAATCACTCTACAGGACAGATAATTCCTGGTTGCGAGGGGAGGAAGACATATATATGAAGAAGTAGAGGAATAGGATATCATACCGCAATGCCGTGCAGACGCTTTAAGAAAAGGTGATTTGTCACCAATACATAGTAAACAAGTAAGAAGTCTCGTGAAAGGGATAGAAGTTGGGATGGTAGGGTGTTTGAAGACGCAAACATAAGCTGGCCCCCAATGAGAAATGCAAAACAAAAATATGTCACTCAAACAATTCTTACGAAGTCCAATCGATCGAGGAACAAAGCATGAATTTTGAAGTCATATTGAAAAAAATTGTGGACGAGGACAATAATCTACAAATTGAATTTTTCACAAAATTGGCGAAATGAGAGCACCTTGATGGCTTCTTCAACTTTCTATTTTACCATCTAATTAGTATTATTCTATGTAATATCATCACAGAGCATGCTATAAACTCTGTGATGATCATACATTTCTTAGTTCTTGCTACTTCTTTCTTTTTACATGCTTGTTAGTTCATGAGGATTTTATTGGCCTCAATAGGATTAATAAGGTAAGGTTTACGCCGGTTGTGTTATATGGGTAACAATACCGGTTCTAGCCCCCTCATTTGATCTTTCCTATTTGTTGTAATTTTCATTTTCATATTATTAATGAAATTTAGCCCTAGGCGCTTGCCTAGTGGATTGCCAAAAAAATTGCTATAGTTGACTTTGGTCAACATTTTGGGTAAACGGACCAAGAACCGTGATGTGACGTTCCCGGAGGGTCTGTAAGGAAATTTGGGACCCGGGCGTATTCCCGAAATGGAAATCTAAGGCCCAGGCCCGAGTACAGAGCTTTTCTGTGAAATTGTTTAATGAATATGCTTAAGGAAAAATGAAAATAGAAATTGATAAAAAATAATGGTATCGGCTCGTATTTTGGTTCCGACGCCCGGTACAAGTCTTAAATGGGCGTTAAGTGGTATTTGTAAAATTTGGTTGAAAATGTACGTCGTTTGACGTGTTTCGGACTAAAAGTGGAATTTTTGAAAATTTTGAACTTAGAAATGGAAATCATGAGTTTTGGAGGTTGATTTTGTGATTTTAATGTTATTTTAGCGATTTGATCGCTCGAGCAAGTTCGTAGGATGATATTGAGTTAGTGTGCGTGATTGGTTGGGAGCCTCGAGGGCTCGGGAGTGTTTTCAGGGGTGGTTCAGGGTGTTTTTGGCTCTTTGGACTTAGTAGATTTTCTGCAACTGTTGCCCAGTGATTTTGTTCTACGCGATCGTTGCCTCTACCAGGTGATCGCACTACTTTGACTCGTACGTTTACACGATCGCATCGTCGTTCACGCGATCTTCCAGCTTCCTCTTCTCTGTGTTCGCGTACTAGTCCACGCGATCGCATTGACCAATTCACCTCCTAGTGACTTTTCCTCTACGCGGTTGCAGCACTCTTCATACGATCGTGTTGCTCCCATGTTTCCTTCACCGCGATCGCGTCCCCATTCCTGTTGTCACGAACGACATTTTCGCCCAGTGATTTTAAAAGTCTAAATCAGACCATTGATTGGTGAGGAACAGTGATAAAGTACGATGGGTGATGCTGTACACATTAATTGATTATCTTGGTGAGGACGAGAGTAAAAACACGATGGGTGGTGCCGTGCAACGTTTGATTTACTGGGTTCCTTTTATTGATGTTAATTATACATTTTCCATTTCTTTGCTTGTCGATTTTATAATTGAACTGTTATACCCCTCAGCATGTCCGCTCCCCATTATCTGTTTAATTTTTGTTATCTTTCCGTTATTGCCCATATATCTGTACAGGTTGAGTGTAATAGGTCCAGTTTAGCCTCGTCACTACCTCGCCGAGGTTAGGCCGGGAAATTACCAGCACATGGGGTCGAGTGTGCTGATACTACACTTCTGTGCCATTTTTGTGCACAGGTAAGGACACAGCCTTCGGACCGCAGCAGTAGCTATGGCACGACCCTTCAGTCCACAGACTCTGAGGTAGTTTGCTGGCGTTCGCCGGCCCTGAGTCTCCTCTATCCATTTCTTTCAGTTTGTTTAATTGTATCAAACAGACATGTCATGTATTCCTTTCATACTGTTGCTTTTACTACTCTTTTAGTCGTTTGTGATTAGTGACATCAGATACTAGGTAGAGGCATGTTGTTAATTTTCCGCATTTTGTCATTTCTTCTATTGCTAAAAGTCTTCCGTGTGTTTTAATTAAATATTTCTGTATATAATTTGCTTTAGATTAAGGTTAATGTGAAACTTAATAAGGGGTTGGCTTGCCTACCTTCGATAGTAGGCACCATCACGACTCCCGATGGTGGATAAATTCGGGTCGTGACATTGGAAGTATTCACTTTACTCGCTACACCTTGTGTGCAGATCCAAGGCGGTCTCAGGCTGAGTGATTCCAGTGGACTCAGAGTGCTTTCAGGAGTATTTGAGGTAGCTGTAGGGTGTTCGCAGCCGATGATTCTCCCTTCTATCTTTATCCTTTATTCCCGTATTATCAGTGTTAAATAAACTTTGTATTAGGATATTATTATGTCAGTAGAGGCTCATGGTCGTGGCACCGAGTCCTCGTTAGGCTGTTTCAGTATTTGTCTGATTTTCCATTTTTTTATCAATATTCAGACTTTGACTTAAATGGTTTTTATCTTTACATGTTAAATAATTGGAGTAACCGTTAGAAATGGTCGGGCTTGCCTAGTAGTGTGTTGGGCGCCATCACGACCGGGTGGGGGTCGTGAAAATTTCAGGCCAAGTTTAAGTCAATAAAGCAACTGTGCTAGAACCACGAGACTCGGAGGATGCCTTATACCTTCTCCCCACTCAACAGAATTCCTTACCCAAACTTTGTTTTTGCGGACCGATTAGTATAGAGTCAAACCTTCCTTTGACCAGGGATCCAAATAAATGGTGACTTGGAACACCAAAAAAATCATTTTCAAGTGGCGACTCAAAACAATAAAATAATACCTATTCAAATTTGGTCCCTTTAATTGAAAAAACTTTTTGACCCATCACCATATCATTTTTCGAGGGGTAGAAAAGAGGTGTGACAGTATGGATCCCGCTCCCATCACAAACTAATAAAATATGCTGCCGCTTGCAGCCCGATCCCATTGTACCACTCACACTCAGGCCATCGGGCTCACAATTCCATGAAACAAGCCCAAAATGGCGATATGATGTGTTAATAAATAGAAACAGAGATGGGTATATGATATGAAATGAATGAACATGACTGAGTATAAAATTACAATTTAAGCTAATAAGTCAATAGAAATATAAACTCAGTGGGTCCCAACATAATAAACATGTAGCCTAGACATGGTTTCTAATATGGATAATAGCTCAAGAACTCAAGTACGTAGAGATTTCAAGGTTACAGATAAGATCAGGTAACTAAACAGTACCACAGGAATAACGTAGTCCCAATTCCCACGGTGCACGCTCACACGCCCGTCATATATCATGTGTGTCACCTCAACACCAAACACATAAAATTTGATTCGGGTTTCATGCCCTCAACATCAAGCTTAAAAGTGTTACTTACCTCGAAAACGCCAAATTCAATACCTAATAAGCCAAATGATGCTCCAAAAATGTCACCCCTCACTTATCGACCATTGATCGACTCATAACTAGCCAAAAGCAACACACACGAATTAAATAATTCCAAAGAAAACAAACTCAATAGATAAAGTTTGAATCTTAATCAAAATCCCAAAGTCGACCAAAATGCCAAACCCGAGCCTGGACCTCGGGACCTTACAAAACTCACAAAATCCGACAACCCATTCAATTACGAGTCCAATCATAACACTTTCACTTAAATCCGACTTTGAATTGATGTTTAAAAACACAAAAATATACTTTATGTAATTTTAGATAAGACCCAAAATTTCACTTTGAAATCATCAATCAAACGCTAAAAACGAAGACAGATTCATGAAATATAACTAAAATCAAGTATAGAACAGTTACCCCAATCCATATGGTGAAAATTGGCTCCAAACATTATACAAATCCGAGTTCTGTGGCTCAAAATATGACAAAATAAACAAACCTTTGATATTAAGTATTTTGCACATCTATTTTACCTCATTTTGTGTGCAAAACAATCCTGAAACTTTCTTTTTATGCATCCAATGGTTTTTTTTTTGTTGTTGAAATTTTAGTTATCTTAGGCTTACGAATAACTTCATTTGACTTTGTAATGAAGAAGATATGTTGGTTTCAATATTTTAAAACAGTGCAGATTTTTAATATGAAGTTAGTGGGAATTTTGTAATTAATATGATAAATCTGACAACCCAATTCTTAGTGAAATGATCATAAAATCCTCATACGATGTCCAAATTCGATGATACTTTTTGCTATGATTCCGTAATTACCATAAGGATTTAATGCTTCAGTAAAAATAGAAATTTGGGCTCATTTTGTTTAATGTTATACCATTTATGCTTGAAGAAACAACGTCGAAACTTAAGAAAAACGAGCGCAATACAGTCCAAACCTAAAACTCACTTGAGCCCCTCGGGACTCCTTTGAACATACCAATAAGTCCCATAATATAATACAATCCTATTCGAGGCCTCAAATCACGCATAACAATATTGAAACGATAAAATGTACCCTAAATCTAAC
Organism: Nicotiana benthamiana; assembly: GCA_034376525.1. Lineage (NCBI taxonomy): Eukaryota > Viridiplantae > Streptophyta > Magnoliopsida > Solanales > Solanaceae > Nicotiana > Nicotiana benthamiana. The sequence goes on from CM067329.1 coordinate 34,002,052, forward strand.
ATAATAAACTTTCGAAACTTTAAACTTCCAAAAACTTACGTCAAAACATATCAAATCAACTCGGAATAAACTCAAATTTACAAGTCCTAAACCATTATATGCAGCTACTCGTGCCCTAAAACTATCGAGCAAAGTGCAAATGCTCAAAATGACCGATCTAATTGTTACAGTATTATCACATATGATGTCAAAGTCAAACACCTCCGCCAACTTTTAGTAATAGACATCCTACTCCTCCAAACTCAATTGAGATTTTTTATATATATATATATATATATATATATATATATATATATATATATATATATATATATATATATATCCGCCAACTTTTTGTAATAGACATCCTACTCCTCCAAACTCAATTGAGACTATATATATATATATATATAAAACTTATCAATACAACCGTTTTATAGAATTTAAAGAAGCGAAAACTAATAATCAATTGTATATAAGTTATCGACCATAAATAATGAAAGAATAAGCATAATAAAAATAATTTTCTTGTATAAATAATTTTATAAATGCCAATTAAAACTCGAAAGTTTATAAAATTTAGCGAGAATTTTATAAACATATTTTTAAAGCTCGTAATATAAAAAAGTAATTCGAAATAGAGGTAGATCTTACAATAAGATCCTAAAAGATTATATATTAATACCTTAATTGTGTTTTAAGTTAAAATTTGGAACATATATCATTAGTTGACATTACAAATTCAAACATCTATACACATAATAAAGAATAAAAGAAAAAGTAAAACTTAATATAATCAGTTAATACACATAATATTAAAATAACAATCGTAAATAACTTTTTAACAAATTCATAAAATGAGCATTCTTATTTAATTATAAAACTATAAGAAGATATAAGATAATATAAAATTCAGGTGAAAACACTTAGGTAGGATAAAATATCGTATACAATATAAAGTATTAAAACATAGAGTGGAATTGAAACTATCAAGGGAAAAATAGACTTTGTTTTTTCATTTGGTGTCCGAGACTCGCATTAGAGTTCGACTATATCCGAATTCGTTCTGGATAAGGCCCCATTCGAAAGGAAGAGCTCTCTGCAAGAATTTTTTTATATCCAGGACTTAAATTCAAGGCCTTTGGTTAAGGACAAAACAACCCTATCCACTGTACCATATTACTTGGGAAATTAGACATTAAAGTAACTAATGGGACGACGAGAATGTTTAATGTTTAATGTAGAGGTGTTTGATTTTGCGAAATTGCATTATCTAAATGATTATCACCTGTCAAAAAACCTTAAAAGTCAAACTATATATTTGGGATGTGACACTTAAGATATAGACAAGAACATGAAAGAAACCCCCCAATTGACTAACTCCTTTCGTTTCACTTTTTTTTTTTTTTGGCGTGACACTTTCACGACCCATTATTCACAAAGAGTTATGATAAAATCGGACACTGCTATTGGATAAACCAACACGAAAAAGTTTATTGAATGTCCACTTTAGTATTTATTGAAATCATTTCTCTTATACATTAAATAATAAAGAATTAAATTCATTAATAATAATAATGATGTCTTTAATAAATTTAATATTTTATAATCCCATAATTATTTCAGAACCCGATGTCACAAGTGCATGAGCAATTTCTAGAAAACAATGTGCAATACTATACTCTGAAAGAGACTCTGCTGGCTGCAGAGTGTCTCAGCTAAGTCTCTGTGTCAACCATGCCGTTGTGCCCAACGAGGCCACTACACCAATATGTGCCTCTGCAACAAAAATACACAGTAAGTGCATCATGAGTACAAATAATATGTACCCGATAAGTATCCCGTCTAATCTCGAAGAAATATAGACGAGATGTTGACTTCGACACTTACTAGTGGTCCAATAATAATATACCAATAATATAGTAAATCAAGGATTTTTATATGAATTGTTGTAACTCAATAGTATGGAACAAGTAAACAATTCTTTAATTAATAGGGAATTTGCAAATTTATTTTTCATCATTTATACATTCATCTCAGGCCAGGGAGGCAATATCATTATGTATAAATTTGCAAGTCAAGCTATACAAGCATGTACAAATCATGATGAGGATGTACAGCCTGATCCAACATAATACTTAAATGGTTTACTGCTAGAGGGTCGAATGGCGCGAAATATAGATGCATCTATCGTATCTACGAGGCGTTCGGCCAGTTCGACAATGGATAAACACATTCAAACAGTCAATCAAGAATTTATCAAGGAGCAATTATCTAAGAAAAGTCAATTTCTCATTTTAACGTCGAGAAAACGATGTCTAGATTTTTTAGAAATTTATTTACAAGGTTCAATATGTTTTGAGCACTTTAAATTGACAACAAGATTACAAATATAACAAGTAAAGCATGCTTTTGGGTCCTAGATTACCGGGCTTAAACATAATAGTAGCTACGCGCGGACTCTCTTCACCTCATATATACGTAGCCACCACAATAGTAGCACATAGTTAAGTAGAGAATACCTAGTGGTACAAGATAACTCTCTACTTTGATCTCGGCCACCCCACGGTGAAAAACCGTAATACGCCTTGAGGAATTTCTACCAGGCTGGTCTGCAATATTCACCCTGGCCCAAAAGAAAAAATCCTCGGCGTATTTTACCTATGGGGACAATTCTCTCTTACAAGATTAGAAAGGAGATTCATCTCACTCCGAAGTACCATAACCGACATTAAATGCTCTTTCGAAGGCTCATATCGATGCACAATGATATAAAATTAGCCAATAATTATGCAAACTCATTAATTTATACTCAATTACTTATAATAATCCAATCTATAACAATTTCTAACCCCGATCGAAAAGTAATTAAAATTTCCCTTGGGCCCACGTGTGCCGATTCCAAAATTTTTCGAAGGTAAGGTTTACCCACAACCTTGCGAATTCAAATATATATTTTACTATCAATATCGTACCCATAATTGTAGTCAAAATCCAAGAATACCCAATTTCTAGTGTTTCCTCAAAATCCTAAATTTCCACTAATGTTTATGTCCAAATCCAAATATAATCATGTATTTAACTCATAACTAGCAAAATCACTTACCTCATCCATGGTGGTAATAATGGCATTCCCAGGTTGCTCCAAAATGGCTCCCATGAAAAAAATGGAGTAAAAATGAGACAAAGCCCAATTATAAATAACCTCATTGCCTCCAGCCTTTCCGCCCCTGCGGTCACTTGACCGCTTCTGTGGTGCCGCAGGTGCGGCCCCAAAACCATTTCTGCAGTCCTTCACCAGGCCTCTCAACTCCGCATCTGCGGACTTTGACAGCATCTGTGGTCCACACCTTCCCCAACCAAAAATCTTCTTCTGCGGGTCACTTTCTATCACAACCCGAAATTTCTACCATCGTGAGTCATGATGGTGCCTACTAATGAGAGCTAAGAAAGCCAACCCTTAACTACCTACCTCATTACAGGATTACTTTTTGTTTTTAAACAAATATAAGTGATAACATATAAATTGCGAAGCATAATTAATTAAGGGGAAGATAACCATGAAATATCTTAAATCAGCATCTATTACAACTTCTGGAACCTCAAATATCCAAAATCTGGTATCACAGTGTCACAGACTGTCTAGGATTACTACATACAAGGTTTGAACAAATTACCGTGTACTGTTTCTAAATAAAAGAAAAAAGAAATAGGAAATAGAGATAGAGGGAGACCCAAGGCCTGCGGATGCCTACAGGTCTATCTTGGGTCTTCGAGTGGACGGAAGTAATCACTCCAACTACAGTTCGATAGCTGCTCTGGGATCTGCACATAGTACAGAGTTTAGTATCAGCACAACCGACCCCATATACTGGTAAGTACCTAGCCTAACCTCAGTGAAGTAGTGAAGAGGCTAGGACCAGAATACTAATTAAACTTGTGGGATTTAACTATATGCAACAAAAAAGAAGTACAGAAAGAGACAGTCATATACATTCAAGTATGGGAGGGGGAATAACATGCTGTGGGAAAACATGAAATAGTAACAGAAGAGCAACAATTAAATATGTGGATCGCCACAATTCAATTGAAAATAGGAAGGGAAAATCATAATGCAGGGTACAAGAAGTATCAACTGGAAATAAAAAATATTGGTGTAGAAAAACCCTAACACAGTTGTCAATAAATATCAGAAAATCAAAGACAAATGTTCAATAAATATTAGGAAATCAAAGACAAGTACACGACATCACCCATCGTGCTTTTACTCTCTCTCACAAAAAGAATACACGACATCAAACATCGTGCTTTAACGCTCTCTCTCCAAAGCGATACGCGGCATCACCCTTCGTGCTTTACGCTCTTCCTCACCAAACAACAATCACAAGAAAAATAGGGTTACGGAATCTATAGCAAATAAAAATAGAAAATCAGTAAATAAACGTAAGGGACAACATAGCTCAATTATAAACAAGAATTATGAAAATAAAAAACAAGTGCATGGCATCACCATTCGTGTTTTTACCCTCGTCGTCACATAAGAATCAATGTAAATTGCACTGAATCACCCTTCGTGCTTCTACTCTCATCCTCACCATGAAATCAATATAATAGGCACGACATGTTAAATCGTACGGTACGGCATCACCCTTCGTGCTTTATACTCTTTCCTCACAAAACAAATAATGCACCACATTACCTTTCGTGCTTTAACTCTCTTCGTCCCCCAAACAACAATCACAAACAATAGGGCAAGGAAGTACAGGAAATTTGCAATAGGAATTACGGCAAGGTAGCAACAAGTCAACAATTAAATTCCGACAAGGGAACAACATCAATAATATCCACATCCCGACAAGGGAGATAACAGATAAATCAACCATAGCCCGACAAGGGTGACAAAATAATAATTTCTCCTCTTTCTCACTTTTACTTCACAATTCACTTCACAACTCGAGCCAATGCTCTAGAGGTTCAATTTTCACTTATGCCTTCACAACTCATTTCACAACTCGAGCTAATGCTCTAAAAGTCCAATTGTCACATATATTTTCACAATTTGCAACAATACTTGAGCCAACGCTCCTCAATGTTCATAGGCCACAATCCTTTCCACAAACTTTATACAACAATTAGAAATCTTCACAAAGGCATGAATAATACAATGAAATCATGAAAATCACAAAATAGGACTCACAATCATGCTTGATACTAGCATATAGATACTCGTCACCATGCCTATACGTCGTACTCAACAACTACGACATAGCAAATAGGACTAAACTCCTAATCCCTCAAGCTAAGGTTAGACCAAACACTTACCTCGATGCTACGAACATAACTGAAGGTTCAATTATACCTTTATCCATTGATTCAACAGCTAATTCGCTCGTATCTAGTCACATATTACTTAATTACATCAATAAATGCTAAGTAAATCAACTCCAATGAATAAAGATGAGTTTTCTAAAGTTTTACCGAAAAAGTCAAAAATTACCCCCGGGCCCATGGTCAAAACCGGAGGTTCGAACCAATGACCGATTATCTATTCTCCCACAAATCCAAATATATGATTTGCTTTGAAATCGGACCTCAAATTGAGGTCCAAATTCCCAAGTTTTGAAAAATCTAGGTTCTACAAAAAAAAACCGAATTTCTCTCATGAAAATCATTAATATTAAGTTGAGATCATGTTAAAGCTGTTAATGATTGAAGAAAACTATTTAAAATGACGTACAATTGATTTGAAGAAGAAGAAATCCTTGAAAAATTGCCTAATTGTATTTTTGTTTGAGAGAATATGAAAAATGAGTTATAAAATCAGTTAAGTATAATAGTTGCAGGTATGGGAATTGCGAACCCCGACCTCTGCTAACATGGAATTGCAAATGCAAACCCTTTAGAAATCCCAAACATTCGCATTTGCGAATCTATTGTCACATTTGCGATCCCTGGCCAATTGGAAAATATTCGCATTACCTAGCATTTGTGATCCACTGCGGGCCTGGTCTAGTTTCGCATTTGCGATCCAGCCTTCGCATTTTGCGAAGCACGCAGGCTTGATCATGCCAGCAAAACTTTCTGTAGTTTTTTAAGTCCCAAATGTAACCCTTGGCCTATCCAAAGCTCATCCGATCCCTTGAGTCTCTAATCCATATATACACACAACCTCAAAAATATCCCACAGACTAATTCGTGTAATAAAACCACCAAAATAACCTTAATAACAACAAATTAAACCTCAAAATCATTGAATTTTTCCTAAACTTCATAAAACATAAGTTTAGCAATTTAGGTTCGAATCACATCAAATGATATCCGTTTTAACCAAATTTTACAAAATGTCTTAATCATATATAGGACCTATACCGGGCGCCGGAACAAAAATATGGGCCCGATGCCATCATGTTCTAATCAAATTTCATTTCAAATTACCTTAAATCGTTTCAAAAAATAATTTCCTTTAAAAACTTATTTCGCGGGCTTGGGACTTTGGAATTCGATTCCGGGCATACACTAAAGTCGCATATTTTCCTATGGAGCCTCCAGAACCATCAAATCATGGGTCCGAGTCCATTTACCCAATATATCGAACGAAGTCAAATTAACTCATTTTATGATAAAAGTATATAGTATTTCATAGATTTTTAAATATTAGCTTTTCGGCACCCGGACTGTGCATGCAAATCGATGTGACTCTAAATAAAGTTTTTGAGGCCTCAGAAACAGAGAATTTAGTTTAAAATATAGTGATGACCTTCTGGGTCATCACACTTTCCGCTACTGCGGCCCTCACCTGCGGTGCTCTTCACGCAGGTGCGGTTACAGCAGATGCCTAACTGCTTCATCCCTTCCTCAAATTCCATTCTCAATCCGTTAATCACCCGGAATACACCCTAGGCCCCCGAAACCCCCGTCCAATCACATCAACCAGTCACATAACATAACTGCTTGAGGCCTCAAATCACATCAAACAACGCTTAAACCATGAGTCACACTCCATTCAAACTTGATGAACTTTAGATCTTAGAACGTCTTTATGTCACGCTAAACCTATCAAATCGCTTTTGATTGACCTCAAATTTTATAAACAAGTCGTATTTGACGTTACGGACCTTCTCCAACTTCCTAAATAGGAATCGGACCCACATATCAAAAATTCTACTTCCGGTCAAACTTCTAAAAAACCTTCAAATTTCTAAATTTCGCCAAATGACTCCAAAATGACTTACGGACTTCCGAATCCACTTCCGGGCGCGCCCCCAATAAATAATCCCCATACAAAGCTTTTCCCAGAGTCAAAATACCAAACGGACATCCATGAAACTGAAATGCACTTCAACCCAACTTTATGAAATTCTTCCAAAAATGCTAACTTCCTCAATAGGCACCGAAACGCTCCCGGATCATCCAAAACCCAATTCGGACATACGCCCAAGTCCAAAATCATCATACAAATCCGTTGGAACCTTCAAATTTCGATTATGAGGTCGTTTACTCAAAAATCCTATTCTTGGCAATTCTTCCAACTTATAGCTTCCATAATGTGAATTCCTCTTCCCAATCAACCCCAAACTTCCTGGAATTCAATTCCGACCATGCGTACAAGTCATAATGCCTTAAGTGAAGTTGTTGCGCATTGCCTCAAACAGGCGAACGATGCGCTATAGCTCAAAATGACCGGTCAGGTCATTACATTATCTCCCACTTAAACATACATTCGTCCTCGAATATGCTGAGAACTATACTGAAGTTCCCCGAAATCACTATTAAACATCTCGTGCACCTACATGTGCCACCAATACTCAATTGAGCATATTATCTTGATCAAATCTTAAGATATCGTCTTTTATTTAGGAAAATGAGCCTTAGATCCCAATTTCATCGTCTGAAATTCTTTTCATGGCTTACTTCCAATATATGAATACCGTATCAATCGCTACGCGAGGTACAAGAACGCGACTGCATACCTTTTCTGAATTCTCACCATGCACCACATCATTCACATGACCATATTAACATTATTTGATTATACTAATTGACATTCCTTGAATCTGATGCTCACAATGTACCTCATGACATATATAAGTCATGTTCCAACTCTTACAATACCTCCACGATGGATTAGACGTGTAGAAATTCATAACCAACTGTCGAGTCAACAAATCATTGAGGCTATACTCCTGACAAGAACCATTCCCAGTCTGAATATAATAATCATTGAGGCTATACTCCTGACAAAAACATTTACCTCATTCTGAACCAAATAATGACATTTGCTCTTTATTATACTTTATATAATCCGATTGCACTGCTCCTAGATCGAAAAATCTTGTCTCACCTAGTAGGAACTCCTCATGAAGCAAGCCACCCTAGACATGATCAAAGTCTCATATGATGCCACAATGTGTCAATAGGCTACCAACTCGAACATGATACATAAGGAAAATGAACTCCAGAAGGGACTACTCAACTCACGCAGCTAATATGAACTTTCCTCGAAAAATAGAAAACAAAACACAAAAATTTAGAATATAAAAAGATGTACTCAATATCATACTATTGTGGCGTGCAACCCTATTCCAATAACATGTCTGTGGCTGTGTGCCACCCGATCCACACATAAAACTCACATAAGGAGTTACACACCGAGCTAAATTGCTCAATACTATAAAATACCACATAGCGGTCACAATCACGGTAAGTGCATAATACCATCCCTGAGTGGGGGGGGGGGGTGCACATATAGCACCATAAGCTACAAACTCAAGAACAACTGAGGTACGACATATGATCTGAAGCTCAAGAGCCATCCTGCTCACGTAACACCATTGCTCTGAAGCTCAAGAGCCATTCTGCTCACATAACACCATTGCTATGTGGAACAACAACACATAAAAAATTATCAATTTGTTTAACAACTCACATGGCGCAATTAATATTACCTAAAATAGCTTACGCCGAAACAACCTCCAACGTTCGAATACTCCTCCATAAAGAGTTTTATGCTGAAATGAACATACCCAGCCTGATATACATAATCACATTTAAATCCATCCATAAACCTTAAGCCGATTTGATTGCAATGTACTAGGATAATAAACTTTCAAGGATCCATAATAACCCCTTTCTCCTATAACTTAGAAGAACAACCATCATAACTGAAGTAACCTCCACAGTCCACAACCCGATAAATGTAGTTCCTCTCGGCACAAATTCTCAAATTAGCAATGTTACCACAATCTTCATAATTGGTTTAAATTCCCAACCAATGAAATGACTACATGTCACACTCATTCAATCTTCCCGTGAGACACGCTCCGACGACCCTTTATACCTGATAACAAGTCTGCCCATCGATACCACCGGCAGCACTAACGGTATAGAGCAAATCAAGAATCCATAACCAAGATGCAAAACCTCTTTCATAAAAGACCGATCTCAGGTGACACTGAAGATAATACTAGCTTAATTTTAATATTCAAATCCTTTTCTTACTCATCCAAGCTTGTGATATCCTTGTCAACACCGAACGGCAACCTTGATCCTCAATTCAAAATTTCATACCCCTCACTGCACCTAACATGCCAGTATGCGATAGCTCCAGAACATGATCATAACTCTGAACCACTAATAGGGTAATCACTTCATCACCTAGAAACCTTTTACTCTACTCATTCGAAGAGAACCATAGCAACACGCGAGTAACATCTCATAAAAGTAGGACATTAAAATCCTCAAGTAGTGGTCTGAACCACCATAACCCTTCCGGGATCCGCCTACACATAACATACCATAATATTTCAATACATCAAAATAAAATCATATGAGACAGCCGTCAACCCTCACATCTACCGCCACAAATCAATTCATAAATAATCATGCTAAAGGAACTTATCACCGCCACCGTTATGCCAATTCAACCATGGATAACCAAACTAACCTCCTCTAATTAATCATTAATTTGCCTTAGAGAAAATAATAGCATCTCCATTCCTCACATCTACAACCTAGATCCGCACTCATCTTGAGTGACCCCATTCCAAGAGACCACATTGTCTCCAACCCATGAACTGCTCATACCCTCCTTGCACGCATATTTGCACCGTCAACTATATACCCATTATGATAATTCCTCTATGAATCCGAAGTCATTTTCTCTTCTTCTTCCAAATGCTGCATTGCAAGCCAAAAATATCATAGAACATTTCGAGCCTCTTATCAATATCCGCTATAAAAAGCACGATTCTTAACCATATTGCGGGCTTGAAATCTTAGACACCGCACTTTTAACCTTCGACTTCACTAGGACCTTTGTTGAGAGTCACCACTATGGCTTGGACTCGAATATAGTCAACTTGAACGCTTCGCTGGCACATAAACACCACTCTAAATGAAGCACTCAACTGAATCACTTCCCTTGTAAATCACCTCTTTACAAATCATACAACTTGAATCTTTCCAAATCCCAAGCATGAGTCAATAAATCCGACTACAACACACCATTGTCAATTCCTTTGCTCAAATTACTACTTATTTTCTTTTCCCTCAGCTGTAATATCTCCTCGATGCAGTAGTAACCCGAACCTCACTAGTAGATAACCATGCAACCTAATCATAGGCGGTGGGAATCTCCCACTAAGCTTACAGCCACATGTTTTATAACATTAGAACCCACCAAGGTTGTTTACCTCTCATTGACATGACCTTGCGCAACCCAATCGCCAAATACCTAGAAATCCTTCCATTAGCATTACATGAAAGCTTTGAATCTATGGTATTATTTACATATTTGACCTCTTACTAGATAGTTAGTAAGATCATTCCAGAAGCTTCTCCAACCATGCGACCGCTGCTCAGCTCATAAGAGATAACCAACTTATGGAAATTACACACCGACAACGTCATTGTACGGGGTACAATTACTACGACACCTATAACGCATCCTGAGCCCGTGATCATTCACCAACTGTACTAGTCCGTTCACTTCTTATGGACATCAACTAAATATGCGACAATATCTTCCAATTAAAAGTTATATTGCATCCTTCTTCGTACAAACAACTCTCTTCTTGTTGCATCCAGTATCCCCAAGGTATAATAGCTGCTATTTCAAATTAAGCCCGTGGACCTACTCTCTGTCCACTATAACTCCCAAATCAGTCTAAATATATTCTCAAGGTGTGTAGTCATCCTGCCATTGAACCCATGTGCTACTCTGCTACTCTCCCAGTTTGGGACAAACTCCTTTTCTTCAAGAAACTACTCGACTTTTGCTTCTTACACATGGCCTTCTAGAGAGTTAACTATCATATGACACTCCCCATGTGTCCTTCCTTATCATTTGCTGCTCAGCTGATCCCTTAGATCAAAAATCTATCTGGGTAACGCTTGAACTAATAGTTCGCTACTAACTTTAAGCCTTTCCGAAGGTCATATTTCACGACCCATCGACAATAGAAATAACGATTCAATCTTGAACCGCCGCACCCCACAATCTCTGACAGCCGCTTCTTTGATACTATGACACAATATCCTTTCCCAAAGACAAATCGTAGAAGATCATAACACCATCGAACTTAAAATATTCAATCGAGGACGACGATACCTCATAGAAAATAAAAATTTCACCACACTTGAAAACACCAAGTCCCATTACTCTATCAACCCAAAACTGAACGTTTATAGTCCGATTTACTTTCCTCCGCCAGAAATACAATACCGTAACCTCCTTCTAATTCATACACTACTTTCACGCATGGACAAGCATCCCACAATCACATCAATTCTACGCGAATGCCATCCATGAGTATCATAGAAACCAGTGCATAGCCTCAAAGCTATCCGAAGTACATCTACGAAGCTAAAATGATAGGGTATCCTTCTGCAAGGCAACCGCAACAGCCCAGTAAAATATGCATGGAGAAACATCCGGCACACCATTTGTAGTACTATTACAATTCTTCATGACTCATAAGACCTATCGGAATCTAGGTATCTGATACCATGTTTTCGCAACCCAAATTCAACTATGTTGTGATGGCGCCGGACACCGCTACCGGGAAATCCAACACCAAAAAGTTAATTAAATTTCTATTTTAGTATTTATTGAAATCATTTCTTTTATACATTAAACAATAATTAATGAAATTCAGTAAAATAATATCATTGTCTTTGACAAACGTAATACTGAATAATCCCATAATCATTCCAGAACCCGATGTTACAAGTGCATGAGCAGTTTCTAGGAAATAAAATACAATACGATATCTGTCGGGAATACGGTTGAACAAAAAATAACTACTATACTCTGAAAGAGACTCTGCTGGCTTCGGGTTGTCCCGAGAGATGCAGCTCACCTAAGTCTCGTGTCAACCATGCCACTGCACCCAATGAGGCCACTAGACGAACACGTGCATGTGCAATTAAAATGCATAACAAGCGTAGCAGGAGCAAGAAAATAATGTGTACCGAACAAGTATCCTATCTAATCTCGAAGAACTAGAGACAAGAGATCGACTTCGACACTTACTAGTTGTCCAATAATAACATAGTAAATCAAGGTTTTTCAATGAATGACTGTAACTCAATAGAATGAAGCAAGTAAACAGTTCTTTCATTAATAAGGCATTTCCAAGTTTATTTTTATTTATTTATACGTTCATCTCATGCTAGGGAGGAAATATCATTAATTATAAATTTGCAAGTCAAGCAATACAAGCATGCACAAATCATGCCGATCTCGTACATTCGATCCAACATAATATTTAAATTGTGCACTGCTAGACGGTTGAATGGCGTGAACCATGGAGGCATCTATTTAATCTAGCGAGGCATTCGACCCATTCCACAATACTTAAAAACTTTCTAATAAGTCAATTAAGAATTCATCAAGGAGAAATTATCCAAGAAAAGGAACTTTCTCTTATTAAAGTTGACAAAACGATGTGTAGCTTTTTCAGAAAATTATTTACAAGGTTCGATATGTTTTGAGCACTTTAAATTAACAACTAGATTGTAAATATCTCAAGTAAAGTATGCATTTCGGTCCTAGACTACCAGGACATAAGCATAATAGTAGCTACGCACAAACTCTTGTCACCTCGTACGTACATAGCCCCCACAATAATAGCACATAGTTAATTATTTTACCTATGGGGACAATTCCCTTTAACAAGGATAGAAAGGAGACTCACCTTGCTCCGAAGTCCCATGACCAATACTTCGCGCCCTTCTGAAGGCTTAAATCGATGCACAATACTTCAAAACTAGCCAATAATCATGCAAACCCATTATTTTATGCTCAATTACTTATAATAATCCAATCTATATAATTACTAACCCCGATCAAAAAGTTAACAAAATTACCCTCGGGCTCATGTGCCTGAATTCCAAAATTTTTTCGAAGATAAACTTAACCCACAGACTCACGAACTTAAATATACAATTTACTGTCAGTTTGATAACCAAGATCGCGGTCAAAATTTAAGAACATCAATTTATTAGGTTTTCCACAAAATTCCTTTTTTTTCTAATTCCCATGTCCAAATCGTAATATAATCGTGTATTTAACTAAAAACTAGCAAAAATCACTTGCATCATGCTTGGTAGTGAAAATGGCACTCCCAAGTTGCTATAAAATTGGATCTCATGAATGAAAGGGAGTGAAAATGAGCCAAACCCTGATTTTAAAGAACCTCACTGGCTCAAAGTTTTCCGCACTTGCTGTCACTTGACCATTTTTCCGGTGCCGGAGTTGTGGCCCCACAACCGCTTCTGCAGTCCTTCACTAACTCTCTCAACTCCGCATCTACGACTCCACAAACACAGGTACGATCCCGCAAGTATAGACTTTGACCGCATATGTGGTCCACTCCTTTCCAAGCCAAAACATTGCTTCTGTGGGTCACTTTACGCTCCTGTGGGCCCGCACTTGCGGTGGTCTTCATGCTTGTGCAGTTACAACAGATGCCTAGCTGCTTCAGCCCTTCCTTATATTCGATTCTCAATCCGTTAACCACCCGGTATCCACCCAAGGCCCCCGGGACCCCGTCAAATCACACCAACCAGTCTCATAACATAACGCGTGCCAGCTTGAGGCCTCAAATCACATCAAATAAAGCTTCTATTAGTCACACTCCATTTTAAACTTGATGAACTTTAGATCTTTGAACACCTTTATGCGATGCCGAAACCTATCATGTAGCATCTGATTAACATCAAATTTTGCATGCAAGTCATATTTTATGTTATAGACCTACTCCAACTTTCGTAATCGGAATCGTACCCCATATCAAAAAGTCCATTTCGGGTCAAACTTCTAAAAAATGTTCAAATTTCTAACTTTAGCCAAATGATTCCAGAAGGACCTATGGACCTCTGAATCCACTTCCGGATGCACCACAACAAGAATAGACATACAGAGCTATTCCTAGATTCATAATCCCAGACGAACATTGATAACGTTGAAATGCACTGCAACCCAATTTTATGAAATTCTTCCCAAAATGCTAACTTTCACAATATGCGCCGATACGCTCTTGGTTCATCCAAAACCCAATCCAGATATACGCCCAAGTCCATAATCATCATACGAACATGTTAGAACCTTCAAATATCGATTCCAAGGTCGTTTATTGAAACATCCAATGTTTGCCAATTCTTTAAACTTAAAGCTTTCGAAATGTGAATTCTCCTTCCCAATCAACCCCGAAACTTCCCGGAATTCAATTCTGACCTTGGGTATAAGTCATAATACTTGAAGTGTAGCTGCTCATGGCCTCAAACTGCCGAAGGACACGCTAGAGGTCAAAATGACCGGTCGGGTTATTATAGGCTCAAAAAGTTATAAAGAAATAAATACTTCAGTAAAACAAATTGTTACTTTTTGAGAAATAATTCATGCATCCGAATCTATTATTTTTTGAGAAATAATTCACATATTCCAATAAATGATTTTAACAAAAATACTTATATTAGTTGTTGTTCCAAGCAGAGATGCAAGCGGCAGAGGGCAAACTTTGCCGAAGGAAGAGCAAGACATTTTCTGGATATTGCTTTATTAGTGAAAACTGCAATGATGAATGCAAAGAGAAAGAGGGCGAAAAGAGGGTTATGTGCATTAAGAAGAGCATCTTCAGACGCAATTGCTACTGCTACTACAAGTGCAAATAAACATCATCTGCTCTCAGAATTCTCATTTTTTATGTACTGTAAATAGAAAAGGTGATGGTTGTCTTGTGTGTCAAAGAATAAAAATACTACCAATTCACTAGAATTATAGTAAAATAGTACTAATATATTGTACTAGCTTTTTCTTTGGGTCCGTAATGTATTTTATGGGATCATGTGAAATAACATAAATTTATAGAATTTATTTTTTGAGCTGAGGGTCGATTGGAAACGGCCTCTCTGCCCTTTCGGGTAGGCG
The DNA here is from genome assembly GCA_034376525.1 of Nicotiana benthamiana. Lineage (NCBI taxonomy): Eukaryota > Viridiplantae > Streptophyta > Magnoliopsida > Solanales > Solanaceae > Nicotiana > Nicotiana benthamiana. The sequence continues at coordinate 34,017,461 of CM067329.1, forward strand.
TAAGACTCGTCTACATATTAGCCTCCTCAGACCCCACTTTGTGGGACTATACTGGGTAATTGTTGTTGTTGTTGTTGTTGTTGTTGTTATTTTTTCTTATTCTGATTGAGATAACTTGGCTATATTGATTCGACAAACATGTGATGCAAAATATTGCGCCTTATGATGCAATAGAAAGTCCTGTTTCCACAAAAAAACATTGATGCATGAGGGAATTAAGGATTCCGTTTCTTACCAAACTTCACATAATTATCTTAAATCATATATACGATCTGTATCGGGCGCCAGAATCATAACACGGTCCCGATACCAATATGTTCTAATAAAAAATCATTTCCAAACCTTATAAATAATTTCAGAAAATAATTTCTTTTAAAAAATTTTTTGTCGAGCATATGATCTCGGAATTTGATTCTGGGCATATGCCCAACTTCCATATTTTCTACGGACCCTCTGGAACCGTCAAATCACGGGACCGGGTCCGTTTACTCAAAATATTAACCAAAGTCAGATTAATTCATTCTATAGTGAAAATCGTTTTTCACAGATTTTTACATTGAGGCTATTCGGTTACGCAGCCAGACTACGCATGTAAATCGAGATTATGCTAAGCAAGGTTTTTAAGGCTTGAGAATACATAATTTCATTTTAAAACTAGTGATGACCTTTAGGGTAATCATATTAGGCATGTCACTTAATACGCCTTCCCTTCCCTACATATATTTTTCGTGTGCATATCCATGTACCGCTTATCAGTCATATTATATGTGAGGCGAGACAGCTTTAGAGACTTTAAGGTATATTTTTCGCGTCTGCAGACCTCAGAGTCCCTTTCTGCTTTTCCCCATGTCAAATGTTTCTTGTATTTCTCCCTTGTTTAGACTCTCGAGTATTCATTTAGTGTTTTCTTTCTGTTGTTTGTGACTTATGATATTTCGGGTTTCGTGAAAGTCTATGTACAGTTCGAGAGTGATTAATATATCTTCCAAGTGGCATCTAAATTTCATATATAAAATACCTGTTAATTTTTAACTTTAATGTTTCCGTCTCATTTTCGTGAAATGTTAGGCTTACCTTGTAGTAGAGACTTGGTGTCATCACGACGGTTCATAGAAGAAAAACTTGGGTCTTGCTAAATCGCCTATAGAGTTTTTGGGTCGAGAAATAATGTAAAATAATCTACGTCCAGTTTGTTCCCTCTTTGACCTAGCTACAGATGTCGCATTTGCGAATACTTCTTCGGAAATGCGAGACACTGATCACAAATGCGATCATGCATCAGGCAGTCAAACATCGCCAAATGCAACAAAATCTCGCAAAGGCGAACCACCCTCCCATCGTAAATGCGAGCTGAGCTTAGAAATGCGAAGCCCAACAGTACTATGCCGCATCGCAAAGGCGATGAAAGAGTCGCAAAAGTGATCATCACTATGCAGATCGCAAAAGCAATCCGGACATTGCAGACCCAACCCCAAGTCATGTTGGGAAATGCGATTATTTTAGTGCAAATGAAGCTATAGGAGGTACCGAAACAAGAAAATTAAGGTTAGTAATCAATATGACCTATCGGGTATATATATATATATATATATATATATATATATATCCATCTCTGTGTGTGTGGGTATGTTGATACGTTAGTCATATATTCGAGGTTTAGAGTAGAATAACATCATTACAAAAGGAAAATCGTGACCAGAGTATTCAAATATTACGAGTACTCAATGTTTGAAGTGAATTGTCTCATGAACCTCGTGTAAGAATAAAATATGGCGAATCAAAGTGGGATAAAAACAATATCAGTACAAATTTCATGTTGTAATCTATGTTTATGATGAGGATTTTTTAGAAAAAATTCCCTCAAGAAAGGTTGGTAGTGTCTCGAGCGTTAGTAGGGACAACTTATTCAAAACATTTGCCGTCACTGTTTACTGAATAGTATTTCCGTCACTATTCATCGGGCATATCACCGGAATCTGGTGGTGGATTGTCACAATTTTGGTGTTATGACATCCCTTTCTTGTTGCGAACAATCCCCAATAGATTTTTTCCTCAAATCTATCGCCAATTTTCCTACATCTTATATCTTGTTCTTCGATTTACTACAGCACTCTCAGATTCGGAAATTTCAGCGCTACTACTTTCCGATAGAGTGTTTGTGATTGATCCTGGTTGACGTTCATTGCAAATATGGACACTTCACCCTCTCCCCAGCCTTATGCTGTGGGAGAGGATAATTAAAACCATAGGAAAATCAAACTTCTCAAGATACAAAACAAACTTACGCATCGCAACTTGTTCGACAACATTCTGTCGCAACAAACTCAAAACTTGAACTCAGCCCAGTTACGATTGAGCAAGGAATACCTACTGTTGAATTCACCGTAGATGAAGTGAATTCATTCACCTAGGAGGAAGGTCTTCAACAAGCAGTTGTGATTAAATTCTCATATGGAAAACCCTAGCTTCAGGAGCTGAGACAGATTTTACCGAAGCAACTCGATGTCAATGATAATTGCAATATAAGACAGCTAGAATATCAGCATATTCTGGTAAGATTCGATCTATTTGACGGTTTTGCAAATGTCGTCTCAAGAACAACCGGTTATGTTAAGGAAAAAGGAGACGAGTTCTTCTTTTAGGACATTCCCATGGATAATAGGATTTAATCCACGTGAAGAAACGTCAAAAGCTGTCGTTTGGATCTCTTTTCCTAAACTGCCAGCAAATTTCTTCGCAAAATAATCCTTAATGTCAATAGTTGCTGTGGTGGGAAAGCCATTAGCAGTAGATAAGGCTTCTAAAGATCGAATGAGACCTAGTACGACACGAGAAAAAATCTTGATTAATTTACTAGACAATCATCCTAAGAAAATAAAGATCGAGATAGATGATATCAAATTTTGAAAAATAGTCGAATATGACCAGCGTATCATCTTTGATAACCTTCCTAAATACTGCACGTACTGTAATCATCAAGGTCATGATGAAAATTCTTGTCGTTGGAGTGCAGATGAATTGAATGAACAAGCATTTCATGATCGAGAATCTGAAGACCGGGTCAGGTTGACTAAATTAGGAGGTGATGCTAGAGAGTACCTAAAAGCTAGTCTTGTAGCACGAAGCAATTAAGGGGTTCTTTCTAATGTGATTTATGATGCAGGACAAAATAATGGTTATGTTCGAATTGGTCCAGCTGCAGAAGCTCATTCAATGCTAAATGCTGATATTGCACAGCTGTGTAAATATCCATCTGCTATTCAATCGAATTAGAATGTTCCTAGTGAACAGGTGGTGTCAAATTTGGCTGTTGCATCTGCAGTGGCTGCACATCACAATGCAAACAGGATTGAACACTTGTTGTTTGAGCAGCAACATTTGTTGCACAAGAATAACAATAAGAAACCTACACTGTTTTGTCTAGGAAATGATACAAATTTGGAGGTTCTGGATCCTGCCAAAGCTGTTATAGATTCTACAGTTTCACCAGTTCATCTGGGGGAGAAGTCGACAGTTCCAAAACTGCCTGATGCTTCAAACATTACTGCAGGATGTAATGTTTTAAAAAAAGCATCAGCTTTGAGTATATCTAAGCATTCCAATCAAATGAATTATGCGAAGGGCAGCAACCCAATTCCACTGTGCAACAATTAGTAACAAGAAAGGTAAATGTCACAGCTTGTATAGATCGAATTTTTAAGCCATATATAGCAGGGGATGGCAATATATGCAACTGGGCAAAATGAAGTGGTGGATGTCCAATGTGATGTTATGGAATTGGAATTTGCAGCGTCTGGTACAAAGGATACCAACACTACCAACTGGACAGTACAAAATGAAGCATCTACACTTTCTTTGCAATGTTCTATTGGTCGAGCTGCATCAGAGATTGACAACCATGATACAGTGAATGAAATTCTTCACAGAACAACAACTCATATAGATGGTGATATTGCGTAGAATTCGTTCACACAACATACCTCTAACCAGCATGGCAGGGTCCAACAAGGTTGTCTCACCATTTCTATAGGTACACTTGCTGATGCTGTCTCTACTGCTGCCTTAGCTCAAACAAATTTGCTTTAGAGTCTACTTATAATTGACAACACACAAGGGAAGCTGGAAAATGGTCATCGATGTCCAACAAAGCAGTAACACAAAAATCCAAAAATAAAATCCAGATCGCATAAAAAAATCCAGCTTTACCTTCAATTTCAAACTCATTTGCCGTACTTGCCAATGTCAATAATGATGAAGGAAGATTCTTGGGAGAAAATTTGCAGCTTTTTGACAGTCAAAATATCTCACCAAATACAGAGGCAAATAAATACAGCTCATGTTACTGCTCCAAATATGCAAATATAGTCCAAACTTCAAAGTTCTCCAACCATATCCACTCCTCATGTGAACAACATTATCAAAGATTATGGGGAACCTTCAACTGCAAGTAACAAACAAGGTATTCAACCAAAGAGGAGGGACTTGGTCATTAAATCAAAACTCTGGAATGACCAACGAGATTATGATGATGAGGAAAGCTGGGATGACGGACTCGCTGGTGTTTCATCGGAAGAAGATGACCAAGAGTCTGATCAGGATAGTACTGGAGAGGAAAGTGATGATCCAGTAAAGAAAAAATTTCAAGGTAAAACTGCATCTAAGAACACTCGAGCAATTCTGCAACAAACATCAACTCCAAACAGTAGCCTAAACCATAATGCTCCAGTTTTTGTTCCAAGAAATAATGCAAAAACAGTTATTTCAAATGTAGGGACATCAAGCATATCATTGCTGACTGGAAGGAGGAGTGTGCGTGGATTAGTAAGCTGGCGAAGAGGAGAAATAGCTTAGCAGAAATTACAGCATGCCTATTTGGGATTCTGGTCCCGACGATATGGAAATAACGGAATAAATTGAGATTCCAAGGTGGCAGGCTGATGAGGGATACCGTGTGTAAGGAAATCGTGATCCATCTTCATTGCAGAGGGGCTTCTAGACACAAATGGAGGGCGATTCTTCATAGCTTAGATTATTTCCCCTAGTCAAATGAGATGGATTTAATCACAGAATTGTATCACATGTATTATCTTTGTATGTTCTGCTTACTTCTTAAATAGATAATAGGGTAGTGTTTATGTATATCATATGAACAATAGATGGTGAGCATCTATGCTTTGTAAGTATTTTTTTTGATGAAATGAAATGGAAAATGTTTATCAAAAAAAATGTAGCGACATCAAAGTTCGACCAGAATGAAATAGCACATAATCTTCAACTAAGCTCAGCCGAAGCATCAGTTGGTGATCAAATTGCAACTGCGCTATCATCAACTAGCCAGAATCAGGTTACATCAACAGAACCATTCTCTAATTTAGAGGACAGGAAATTTTTGGATTCTAAGTTTCCTTCTGCTCATAGCAATACAGTAGCATGTTCACAGGCGGGGCAACTCGTCAGAACTGCTCAGTATTCTCGTCCGAGGAAAGACAACTCTTGGACGCGATGGTAAATACAGATACTAATCCTATTACTGGTCGTTGTGTCATTAGCAGGAACAAATCGCAAAAACAACAAAAAAAAACGCAGTTATGGCTAATGCACAATTAACAACGCAAGGCGATTTTCAAAAATTGCCAAATCCTATTTTGGCAGGAAGACATATATATGAAGAAGGGGAAGAAGAGGATATCTTAAAGCAATGCCGAGCAGACGCTTCAACAAAAAGTGATTTGTCACCATTGCATGGTCCAAGAAGTAAGAAGTCTCGTCAAAGGGAAAGAAGTTGGGACGGCAGGGTGTTTGAAGACGTAAACATTAGGAGGCCCCCAATGAGAAATGCAAAACAAAAACAGGTCGCTCAAACAATTCTCTCAAAATCCAATCGCCTGAAGAATAAAGCATAAATTTGAAGACTTTTTGAAAAATTATGTGGAAGAAGACAACATACTACAAATCGAATTTTTCACAAAAGAGAAAAGAGGGCACCTTTATGGCTTCTTCATCTTTTTATTTTACCATCACATAAGTATTATTCTATGTAATATCATCACAGAGCATGTTATAAACTCTGTGATGATCATTCAATTTTTAGTTCTGGCGAGTTCTTTCTTTTTACATGCTTGCTAGTCCAGGAGGCTTTTATTTTCCTCAATAGGATAGCTAAGGTAAGGTCTACGCCGGCTGTGTTATATGGGTAACATTACCGGTGTAATCCACTTTATTTTATTTCTCCTATTTGTTGTAATTTTCTTTTTTCTATTTTTTATTAAATCTAATCCTAGGCTATTGCCTAGTAGACCCAAAAAAAAATGATGAGGATTTTAGTGCCTCCTGCGTTGTACTCAAACCCAACTGGAATTAGACAACCCCCGTTCCCAAAAAGAAATCTGTAAATTGTTTGGAATTTGAACTTTTTTTTAGTGATCATTTGTTGAATTATACAATGGATTTTGACTTTTTATTTAGATCTCAAGGTAATTGGCCTATTGAAACAAGAAGAAACTTTCAATAAGAAGAAATATTATAATAGCAGGAGTAGTCTATTTTTCCAAATGGACCTCGTCAATGGCAAGCAGATATTTGGGAAAACGAACATATTAAATATTTGATCATAGAATTTTGAAGAAGATGTCAAGAGTTCAAATGTCAACTAAGATAAGTGTTAACGCTTAATTAGACCTCATCCGGAGGAGTTAAAATATTCGCCCATATGAGTTAGCTGATATGAACGCTAAGGTCTGACGGTATTTTTTTTTTTAAGAAATTAGTTTTATTTATAAGATATTATATATTTAGGTAGAAGTGGTAAAATTGATAATAAATATTGGGGATGACAATTTTATATATATATATATTCAGAGAGCTAACTTAGTTCCTTTGTGCTACGAGGAAATATACTCCTCCTTCGTGTTATAAAAAGAAAAAAAGGTGGACAGATTTAGTCAAAATTTAGCCAAGTATTTAACTTATACTATAAATTAATCTTTGCCTCATTCCTTACACTACTCCTTTCTTCCTTGAATAGCCAACCACTTGCGTACAGTTTCATTGAATTTTTTGACTAAATCATCAATTGTCAGGCCTTATTATAAATACCTGTCTTCACTCAATGGTTTCCACACAAATAATTTAAGGAAAATTGAAAGTTCATTAGTTACATAAAAATATAGGAATATGGCAAAGTCACTAGTGAGCTACACAACCTTTCTTGCTCTCCTCTTGTGCTTCCTCCTAATTTCATCCAATGGTTGGCACTTGATTTATCGTCATGACATTATTTATGAGTATACTTTTTGCCTTTGCACACTTGGACCCAACTCGTTATATAAGATGAAATATTTATCGCTATAATCACTATATGTTGGTATCGAAATTAAATTATGCATGCATCCGAATCTATTATTTTTTTGAGAAATAACTCACATATTCCAATAAATGATTTTAGCAAAAATACTTATATTAGTCGTTGTTCCACGCAGAGATGCAAGCGGCAGAGGGCAAACTTTGCAGAAGGAAGAGCAAGACATTTTCCGGGTATTGCTTTATTAGTGAACACTGCGACGAAGAATGCAAAGAGAAAGAGGGGGCAAAGAGGGGTATGTGCATCAAGAAGAGCATCTTCAGACGTTATTGTTACTGCTATCACAAGTGCAAATAAGCATCAAATGTTCTCAGAATTCTCCTTTTTTATGTATGGCAAATAAAAAAGTGATGTGTTGTCTTGTGTGTGAAAGAATAAAAATACTGCCAATTCATTAGAATTGTAGTTATTACGAGAAAATAATATCAAATTATGTTTATATTATCATATGTACGATCTTTTTCTTGGGATCCGTAATATTTGGTGTCAAGTTAAATAATCAAAATAATTACAAGAAATTATTATGGTTATACCGATTGAGTTGGCTTGGCTAGTTAACTCTTATTATTAGTGGTGGCAAAATGATTAAAGTACAATTATTCACATAAATTTTTCATTAAAAATGGGTTGGATAACGGGGTTTTTTTAATGGATAAAATATGGATAAAAACCATATCGTGCACTTAGAAAATGAATAACTAATGTATTAACTTTTATATTTGTAAAACCTCAAATTGGGGGTTATTCAAATTTGGGAGACTAGAAATTCTCCTATAAAATTGACCATATTCAAGAAGTCATGGTTAATATGGACATCTATATTATCCGGCGATTAACTTATTTTTTATCCATATTTAATATATATCGGATCGGATAATCTATCTATTTTTTTATTTCCTATTTTGATCAACCCATATCCGATTTCACCCGACCGTTTATCACCCCTAATCATGATTAATGTTATCATGTCCAAGAGTTTTTATTTCACTTTGCATTGAGAAAAAAAAAAGACTAGACTAAGTACTACTTATGAGCAATATATTGTAATTATTGGGTGCAACACATCAGATTCAACTCGTGAAGCAAAATATTGCATCAGATATGGCGCTATATATTAGAATGCAAGGTAAATATACTTATCGACACCAGGTGTTTACACCAAACTATATTAAGTCACTATAATTAATTAATTTAATTAGATAAGAATACATATAAAATGAGTGAAATCCATATACAAGACACATGTTATACATGGTTTGATGTAAACACCCAAGGCGGATAAATGTAACCTCGACACTTTGTGCGACGCGGCAATTCTAAGGCATATCAATGCCATGGTGACCACCTTATTACCAGAACCGTAGGTTTTCTATAAAAAGTTTTTCTGCAATAGAAACACTATAGCTTATTTAACTTCTGGGAACTTAAATAACGGAACATATTACACAATGCAGACTCTATTTAATTGTAGAAATATGAAAAGAAAAACTTTTGGAGTTTCTATTATGAAAAATCTGTAAAAACTATATTTATAAATAATAAAAGGGATATAGAGGAGAGAAAACAAATTCTCTGTTAAAATCATATATGAAAACCCGAGGGGGGAATTTGAAAGAGTGTCATGGAGCAAGCTGGTACATAGCAGTGTTGGGGTTCCAAAATGGAACTTCATAGTTTACTTAGTTGCACACAGGAGACTAATGATAAAAGACAAGTATGTGGAGGATATCACTCGCTCTCCATGTAGTGATGAGGAGGAGACAATGGATCACCTGTTCTTCAAATATAGATATGCATCAAGAATATGGGTAGCAATGCTACAGTGACAAAGCAGCCATAGGCAACCAATGGTACGGGCAACTGAACTTTGTTGGGCAGAGAAGCACTACAAAGGGAGGAGTACAAAGGCTGAGCTATACAAACTTGTGTTAGTAAGATCAGTATATTACATTTGACAAGAAAGGAATAACAGAATTCTCAAGAGATGTCAAAGAGCAGAAACCATCATTTGCAGATCAATCACACAGGATTTACATAAAAGAGGAGGAAGTAAACATAGGATACAGAAGAGATTGCAGGAACTTAGCTACTATCCTAGCTTGTAGAATTTATGATATAGGTAGTAGTTAAATCATATGTTTTCTTGTATGTAATTGATAAAGGAAGTGGAGCAAAACCTGGGATGTATGTCCAGAGTATGCTCAATGACAGTATGTACATATTTGTTTGTGTAATGAAATTTAATTACCCAAAAAAATGTAATGAAAGGGTGAGACAAAAATGTGCATTTCAAAATTTTTTTGGCTCAAAAGTTATTGATATACTTTGTAAGATTATTAACAATCAAAAATAAATGAGGGTAAATGGTAATCAAATATAATATGATCTAGAGATGAAAAGAACGATATTGTTATTGTAGATCTGAAAGATAAAAAGATGATATGAGCTTGAGAGAAAAGTAATCGTTAGAGATAGTGACAGATAGAGAGAAGATAGTTATATTATTCGAGAATAATGATGATGCCTTGTTACAGTGTGAAGGTATCCTTTATATAATAAGAGACCTTTCTCGAAATAATAAAAAAGATACAAAAGTAGGTAGCGTCTCCTTAGTGAAGACACTGTATATTAAACGACGTTGCCTTTGTCCCCACGTCCAAGTCATAACCTTGCTTTAGTGCACGTACACTCGAAGGCGTACCCATCAACATAGAGACATCTAGCATCAAATTTGACCCTATATAGTTAGTCCCTCCATTCCTTGGAGGCGCATTCGATAGGCATCTCCAATGAACGGAACTAGAAACCTCGCCATTGGAGAATTTAACCTCAGACTTGGGCGGCAACAGGAATGAGGTGAAATGCGTAGTATTGTTGAGCCGTTCAAGTGTGATTTCCTTTTTGGGATGATGTCCTCGCCTGCCTGTGTCATTATTTTACTTATTTCCGAGGAGTTTTAGGAGGTGTTGTGATGTTTTAGTTTCCCGAGTCCGTTTTGAGTCATGCCTTTTTGATTTCCACGAAACTTAACCCTATAAATATGGGAAAAGTTCAATCTGATTCATCTTTCGAACCCTTGGAAAATATTTTTCGACTTCCTTCATTCTCTCTTTCTTATAACTGCTATTTCATGTGAGACTGAAGTCTTACTTGTTGCATTAGCACCTTATTTCTGAGACAGAACATCATGGTAAAGTGCCATCAAGGTAGTAAAAAGACCAAGGACACCGCCCAATCTAAGGTTCCACGTTCCCCTGGAGGCGAAGAGGAAGAGGTAGAAAAGACCCTCATTCCCCTCACGGTGGATAACGTGCTTCCCAAAGAAATGCACATTCGAAAGGATTTTCAAATAAAAAGGCGAGCTCTTCACTGGGAGCATAGTGAATTATTTCAGCCCCATTTGGACAATCTCCAAGCAGCGCATAATGTTCCGAGCCATGTGGAAATGCATCCAGCTTGTACGGATAATACCAATGTGCATAGGCCTGGATAGTGCACTTTTTACGAGTATTCATTTTTGATCGGTTATAGTCTCTCGATTTACCCTCTACCAGAGGAGAACTACCGCTTTTCTTAAATATGTCTAGCTCAACTCACTCCTTACACTGTGAAGGTGTGTAGGATATTACCCACGTACGTGGCCAGCGCTAAGTGCGACGTCTCCGTTCATCATCTTTTACAGTTATTCAGCACTGGTTACTGAGGGGTACCATGCTGCAATTGAAGAGTTGTGGTACGAAGGGCTTGGTAGTTAAGGCTGACGACAAGACTAATCGTGGCTTCTGGAACCGATACTTTTATAGAAAAATGGAACACCTGGTGTCAAACCCTAGTGGATTCCTCGAAAGGTTGAATTCAGAAAGTAAGTATCTTTGTATGTGAAATTCCTGATTGTGTATTTTTTGGGCCACACAGCCATTCTGACTTCTTCTTCTTCTTCTTCTTCTTCTTCATCTTCTTCTTTTTCTCCTTCTTCTTCTCCTTCTTCTTCTTCTTCTTCTTCTTCTTCTTCTTCTTCTTCTTCTCCTTCTTCTTCTTCTTCTTCTCCTTCTTCTTCTTCTTCTTCTTCTTCTTCTTCTTCTTCTTCTTCTTTTTGTAGTGAGGGCTTCTCCACCCTAGCCCATAGACGATATTAAATAATGGGTGGAGAAATTGATACCTTATGCAGAGGAGTGCCATACCCAAGCCGCATTTCGTCAACAGTACGGCCCAATATGTAATTCTTCGGTTTTGGTTTGGAGACTCCCTCAAGTTTTGTTACCTGACTCACTCGTGTTGGCAGGTTGCAGTGTCCCCAAGAAGAAAAAAAAAGTTTTTGCTACCTTACATAGGGCGGTGATTAATTTCGATAGTGAAGACATACCTTACGGCTCGTTCAATGACGATGTTTCACGTGGTTCCTCAATAGGAGGCTATGCATGTGGCGACATTTTTAAGTGAAGTACTTCCTTTGGTACCACCCCCGCAGCCTATGGAGGAGATTTTGGAAGGTGAGGAGCCACCAGAGAGAAAAAGATAGCAGTTGATAATGGGTAAGAGGGTAGCTAATGAAGAGGAGCAGATTAGCGAGCCTCGTCAAGAGCCGACGCCAGTTTTCATGGCCGAGGCCATCCGTTTAGGGAGGTTGGCTCCTCAAAGGAGAGCTGCCACCAATATCAGCTCAGCCCATGCTTCGAAGGGCGGTTTATCAGCTGCTATTGGAGAAGTGGGCGTTGATGTTGAGAGGGCAGGCTTGATGCCGCTCTTGGAGATGTAACGAGGGATCCAACCCCTGTGGGGATGATGATGGGTAGGTCTAATCGCCTAATACTAATCTCGGCAGGGTATAATTTATTAGAGAGCAGAGAGAAAGCCACGACGGATGTGACCCTGCTATGTGCATATGTGGAGCGTGAAATGCTGAAGGGCATTAATGAAGGGGATCTATCTCGAAGGGTAGCTGGCGCAGCCTTGCAGGTAGCTTTTAGTTTTTCTTTGTGGGCCATGACAGTGACTTTGATACGTACTGACTTGTCTTTCCTCTTTTTCTTTCCTTTTTAGACTCTCATTTTGGAGGTGGAGATGAGGCCGCTCGAGCAAAAAGAAGGTGACCAACTTTAACAAAATGGCAAAGAAGTACAAACGGTGCCGTGCCAAGCATGAGGCATTGGTAGATACGCTTAAATAGGACCTCCAGTTTTGGGTGTTCCGTGAGGGCCTTGAACAATTGGAGGATCAGCTGAAATGGAGGGTGGCCAAGCTGGAGGAGGTCGATGAGCAGCTGATGGTTGCTTTGGCCGTAACATCAAGCTAGAGACTCTTCTTCAGTCGAAGGAAGAGGAGTTGGAGATTAGCTGCAGGGTAGCGATGAAGGCTTCTCAATTGCAAACCAGAGTTGCTGCCTTCGCCACAAATCTCGATGCAGGGCGGTTGAGATTGAGGTCCTACAGCTGACCATTTTGTGAAAGTCTGAAGATGATACACATCGTGAGGGGCATGATATGTGGGTATACGCCGAAGCCAGATTGGTCGTACTCGAGGAGTACTTATTTGCGGGTCGAACAACAGTGTGTAGCCCATGTTTCCCATGAATCTTTTGGGTATACCTTTGACTCTCCAGATCGGCGGGCTATAATTCGAAGACGTTAACCGTCTAATATTGGGCTCTTGTATTTCTACAGCTTACCAACCCGGGGGCGGTGAAGGACAAGATGGAGGCCATGCAGGGGGAATGAGCAGAATAGAGGTCATGCAGGAGGTGACGGGCGAAGCGGCGAAGCCCTTTAGGACTTGTATATAGTTTTGTTTTGCTTAATTTTGGAATGTAATGAGGACCTTTTGTATGGTCAGGTGTACATGCATTTTTGGATGATAATGAAAGACATACTCTTGCTGCCATTCCTTTATATTTGTGTCTTTTATTTTTGGAACCCTGTCTCTGCATAGTGGGTGCTTGCTTTATTTGTGATGGTCCAATTGGGTTGACGATCAGCGACGGTGGCCTTAGCAAAAATAATGTCGATGGCCTTAGCCATATGTGTGACTTTTACTGTCGTCAAATCACTTTCTTGCCGTAGTCGAACTGGGTCGACTATTAACGGTGATGGCCTTAGCCATAATACTACTGATGGCCTTAGCCAAATCGCGTCGATGGTCGTAGCCACGTAGTGTCGATAGTCTTAGCCATATGTGTGACTTCAACTATCATCGAATCACTTGCTTGCCGTAGTCGAACTGGGTCGACAGTTTACGACGATGACTTTAGCCATAATATTGTCGATGGCCTTACCCATATCATATTAATGGTCATAGCCACGTAGTGTCGAAGGCCTTAGCCATATGCGTAACTTCGACTGTCATCGAATCACTTGCTTGCCATAGTCGAATTGGGTCGACGGTTGACGGCGATGGCCTTAGCTATAATACTGACGATGGCCTTAGCCATATCATGTTGATGGCTGTATCCACGTAGTGTCGATGGCCTTAGCCATATGTGTGACTTCGACTATCATCGAATCAATTGCTTGCCGTAGTCAAACCGGGTCGACAGTTGATGACGATTGCCTTAACCATAAAATTTTCGATGGCCTTAACAATGACGTGTTGATGGCCGTAGCCATGTAGTATCGATGGCCTTAGCCATATGTGTGACTTCGACAGTCATCGAATCACTTGATTGCCGTAGTCAAACTGGGTCGATGATTGAAGGCGATGACCTAAGCCATAATATTGTCGCTGGCCTTAGCCATGTCATGTTGATGGCCGTAGCCACGTAGTTTCGATGGCCTTAGCAATATGTGTGACTTCGACTGTCGTCGAATCACTTGCTTGGCGTAGTTGAAAAGGGTTAAGGTTGAGGCGATGGCCTTAGAAATAATATTGTCGATGGCAATAGCCATATCATGTTGATGGCCGTAGCCACGTAGTGTCGATGGTCTTCGCCATATATGTTACTTTGACTGTCGTCAAATCATTTGCCTGCCGTAGTCGAACAGGGTTGAAAGTTGATGTCGATGGCCTTAGCCATATTGTGTTGATGGTCGTAGCCATGTAGTGTTGATGTCCTTAGCTGTTGATACATTGGAGATGGTTTTAGCCATTTGCACATTAGATATGCTCGTAGCCGTTTTCAGGTTGGCGATGGCCTTAGCTGCTGATACATTGGAGATGTCATTAGCCGTTTACATGTTGGAGTTGGACATAGCTGTTTGCATGTTGGAGATGGCCTTAATTGTTTATACACTGAAATTGGCCTTAGCTGTTTATCCACTGAAAATGGCCTTAGCCGTTTATACACTAAAGATGGCCTTAGCCGTTTATACACTGAAGATGGCCTTAGCCGTTTTGCACGTTGGAGATTATGCTAGTCCAGTCCCTATATAATGCCAGTCCGGAGAGTGGATGGAGAGGCTGCTATGATAAACTCATTCCGCAAATATCTCCAAGTGTCCCCTTTGCCGCTTCATTAAAAACCTCACCGTGAAAACCCAATTGGGAAAAAACTCGATTAAGGAAAAAAGTGTACGACTCGGGAGACGCCTTTTAGAAATGTAAATATTTGAGGTGGGCAACGTTCCAATTGTTTTGGAGGCGTTTTCCTTCCATTGTTTCTAATTGGAATGCTCTTTTACTTGCTGCTGCTGTGATTTTATAGGGTCCATCCCAGTTGATGCCCAATTTTCCTTGGCCTGGGTCTTTCGATGCCAATGTTTTGGCTCTGAGTACGCAGTCTCCCACTTTGACTGGTCTAATAATTGGCTTTTTGTTGTATGTCATTCGACCTGTTGTTTCTGAACCACTATTCTTATGTGGGTCATTTCTCTTCTTTCCTCGTCTCATCAAGGTCTTGATGTCTGTTTATGTCATTTTCTGCTCTCCTGGTATATGAATACCTCAACCTTGGCTTACCGACTTAGAATGATATGACCGCGTCGGTTCCATAGACTAGTGAATATGGTGTTTCTCCTGTGCTGGAATTAGGTGTGGTCCGGTAAGCCCACAACAACTTCTGGTAGCAGCTCCGGCCATAGCCCTTTGGCTTCCTCGAGTATTGTTTTTCCGTATTCTTAGTATTATTTTGTTGGAAGATTCTACTTGGCCGTTGGCGGCAGGGTGATATAGCGTGGAGAGTATTCGCTTCATATGCCATTTCTCGAAGAACTCTATCATCTTCTAGCCGATGAACTGTCTCCCATTGTCACAGCTGATCTCTTTGGGAATGCCGAATCGGTAAATGATATTCTTCCATATGAAGGCGATGACTTCCTACTCGTGTATTTGGGAATACACACCTACTTCCACCCACTTGGAGAAATAGTCAGTTAAAACTAAAAATAATCGTACCTTTCCTCGTCCCGGTGGTAGGGGAGCGACTATGTCCATCCCCCATTTAATGAAAGGCATGCGGAAGTGACTTAGTGGAGGGGTTCTCCTGGTTTGTGTATCAGGGGGTCATACGTTTGGCATTGTTCGCATTGGCGAACGCACTCTATAACATCTTTCTTTATCATGAGCTAGTAATAGCCAATCTATATTATGCAGCGCACGAGGGCGCGGTTACCTGTGTGGAAACCACAATGACCTTCATGTACTTCTTCGAGTACTGGTCTTGTTTTGTGCGGCCCTAGGCACTTGTCCAGGGGTCCGTCAAACGTTCTTTTATAGAGCTCGTAATTTATCAGGCATTATCGGGAGGCCTGTATGCGAAGCTTCTTTTCTTCTTTCTTTGTTGAGTGGGAGTGTCCCATCCTACAAATAGGATACAAATTGGTTGCGCCTGTCGCAAAAAAAATTTTAAAAGAGTACCTCAATGTGTTCAATGTCTGAATGAAGGAGGGTGACCACGCTTTCGTTGTTGAAGTTTTTAATGGCTGCGGCCAGTTTTGCTAAAGCTTCTGCTTTGACGTTCCCTGCCCTCGGAATTTGTTCGAAACGGCACTCATTGAATTCAACCATTAATATGTGGTTTTCTGACTGGTATTTTTGCAATCTCTTCTCCTTGATTTGGTATGTTCTAGTGACCTGGTTCACTATTAGTTGGGAGTCACAGTGGAGAACGATTCGCCAAGCCCCATATTTGATGGCTAGCTTTATGCCCACAATAACAGCCTCATAATTAGCCTTGTTGTTAGTCATTTTGGGACATTATTTGGACTGGTGAATAGTTTTGACTGTAGGGACCTCGAGAATGAGTCCCAGTTCGAATCTCAAAGCATTTGCGGCACCCTCAGTGAAGAGAGACCACAGGTCAGTGTTAGAGGGGGCACAACGTGGCCCTAGTTCCGCCTCTGGTAGTATCTCTGCGCTGAAATCTGGTAAAAAGTATACAAGTGCTTGCGAATTGATGGCATTTCTTGGGTGATATGAAATATCATGCTCGCAGAGCTCTATGGCCCATGTGGCGAGCCTTCATGATAATTCAGGATTATGTAGGACGCTTTTCAGGGGGATGGTCGTTACTACTTTTATTGGATGACATTGAAAGTAGGGTCGGATCTTTCATGAAGCCACGACCAAAGCCATAACTAACTTTTCAATGTGTGGATACCATGTTTTGGCGTCCACTAAGGTTTTGGTAATATAGTAAATAGTAGATTGCGTAACTTTGTTTTTACGAACAAAGACTGCGCTGACGGCAACCTCGGATACGGCGAGATACACCAGAAAGGGTTCATATGGATTTGCTTCGTCTAGATGTGGTGGCGAATATAGGTACGCTTTCAATTTTCTCAAGGCTTTGACGCACTCTTCGTTCGATTGTAACCCATTGTCCTTTTTCAACACATGTCACCTGTCGGAGGATTGTATGATTAACCTAGCTAGGAAGGATATTCGCCCCATAAGTTTTTGTGTCTACTTTTTTGCTGTTCAAAATCTCATATGTGGTGTCTCTCGCCTTGATCTGATCTGGATTGAACTCGATGTATCTTTGTGATATGAGAAATCCTAAGAATTTTCCTGTGGCTACACCGAAGGTGCATTTCTCAGGGTTCAGCTTCATACAGTGCCATCTTAATATCCCGAAGGCTTCTTTCAGATGGTCAATGTGGTCCTCTTTTCTTGTCGACTTCACCATCATATCGCGATATAGACTAGTCTTTCGTAGGTAGCCCCTACATTGTTGAGCCCTAAGGGCATTACTTTGTAGCAATATATTCCTTAGTGCGTGATGAAAGACATTTTCTCCCGTATTTCCTTTGGACCATGATGACATTGGCGACCCACTGGGGGTACTTCGATTCTTTATTGCAACCGTTGGCTCGCTGAGCGCTTCATTAATAGCGGCATTGAAATTCCTTCTCATCTTTCACACGAGCGGGTGCAACTGATCGACATTGATCTTGTGGGTGGAGATGTCTCGCGCGATTCCCGGTATATCAGAATGGGAAAAAGTAAATAAATTTGCATGGCTAGTTAGGAATTCACAATACATACTTAGCTTTTCGAGGCCGTGCCGAATATATGTTTTCTTTGTAAGGTTGTTGTCGTCAAAATGGACTGGGTGGAGATCTTCGACCGTTGCTCTACCGGCCCCGCGATGTCAGGATCTCTATTGTCGTCTGTTGTCGGATTGACCTTAGTCCCCAACACGGCTGATTGCTATGCCTCTGCACTCGCCCCTTTAGTTGTTTGGTGTGGGCGCAGTGTTGAGCTATTTTGTAGCATTCTTGTGCGGTGCGCGGCTGGCCTCGAATGCTTAATACTCCGTATAGGGTAGGGAATTTGATCAGTTGGTAAAAGCTTTAGGGGATCGCTCGCATGGCATGTATCCATAGAAATCCTAGGATATCGTTGTACGACGTTTCCTGGTCCATCATGTGGAAAGTTGTTTCCAGCGTGACTCCACCTGCTAAAACTAGTAGTGGTATTTCTCAGGATGTCTGTTCCACTGCATTAATAAATACAGTTAGTGTTATGCAGTGCGGTATTATCTTATCCTCGAGTCCCATTTGTCCGAGGACCCTCATATTGATAATACAAGCACCAGTTACGTCGTCAACCATGATACTTTTAACATCCATATAGGCGATACGTATAGTGATAACTAAAGCATCGTAATGAGGGAAAGGCAAACCGTCGGCATCTGACATATCGAAAGTGATACTATCTTCGAAGTCGTCATTCAGTTCATGGGCGATGGTAATTTTTAGCTTGTGCATAGTGGTGAACTTGACGTGTTTAATTTGCAAGTCATCGTTGCCTCCAACGATCATATTTATCGTGCCTGCTGGGGAAGGAGGCTTAGCAGTCTGTGGGCTTGTTCCCGTCCACGTCCAAAGTTGGTTTTCCCTTTGTCACTGATTAAATCACTAGGTATCCCTGGTTCATCATTCTCACTACCTCTTGTCGTAGGCCTATGTACTCTTCGGCCTTGTGTCCCCTTTCTTGATGGTACTCACATAGGACGTTTGATTCCCTTGTGGTAGGGTCTGATTTCATCATTTGCAGTCACTGCACTTTCGTGCCAAGCTTCTCTAGTGCGTACACTATTTTTAAACGAGACACAAAAAAGTTATAGGTGGATAATAAAGGAGACGTACCTCTTTCATTTTGGAGTATGGCGACGTGTTGCTGTTGTGCGTCTGTATGCCTGGGTCGAAGCGGATGGGTAGCTCTGATGT
The DNA here is from genome assembly GCA_034376525.1 of Nicotiana benthamiana. NCBI lineage: Eukaryota > Viridiplantae > Streptophyta > Magnoliopsida > Solanales > Solanaceae > Nicotiana > Nicotiana benthamiana. The sequence goes on from CM067329.1 coordinate 34,036,421, forward strand.
ATGGTTGGTGTGGATCTTTATTGAAGTGTGGGACTTTTATTAACCAACTCTCATTACATCGATCCCTCGTTATTTCCGAGTGTATTTTTGTTAGCCCTTAGGTCGGCCCATTAAGATCCTTCTCGTATGCTCGTACCTCAGCACACTAGGCATTGTCGATTTCATCATATGTGGTAGGGGGATATTTCATTAGGCGGCTCAGCAGTTTTTTAGTTGCCCTCAAACCGTCCCTGTTTAGCTCTTTCTAGAAAGAGGCGACTGCCATACCTTCCGATATATTTGGCAAACTCATCCTTACCCCGTTAAACCTGGCCAGGAAATCCCTGAGTCCCTCTCTTGTGGGTTTCCTGACGGCGAAGATGTCGTTGACCCTTGCTTCCGCTTTCTTTATACCTGCATGGGCGGTGACAAACTTATCCCCCATTTCTTCGAACATTGATATTGCCCTAGCTGGTAGCTAAGAGTACCACGTCAGGGACCCTCCTGTCAACGTCTTGCCGAACTTCTGAAGGTACCTGTTGTTTTGAGAGGTCGTTGCCCTTTACGGCGGTGACATAGTCGACCAGATGGTCTTCGAGAACTGTGGTTCCGTCGTATACCCTCAAGTAGGGCGGCATTTTAACGATTTTTGGGATGCAGTGTGGGGCCGCTTCTTTGGTTTACAGTTGTTCAACGAACCTTCCTACGTTGAATTTTGGTAGCAACTTTGGAGCACTGCGGATCTTGTCTACCCTCTCCTGATGTTCCTTCATTTGTTCGCGGAGTTCTTTGTTTTTATTGTCGATTTCTTCCATTGTCTTAAGATGGCTATGAACGTGCCATCATTGGTTTGCATATCAACGGGCCCGTTAGTTGCTTGTACAACCTCGGGTTCACCCATGGCAGCAGTGATGCCTACCGTTTGTGTACACCTGAGGTTACTTTGCAGTGCCTTCTCAACCCAAAAACTTAGGGTACTTGTTAGTCATTCTTCTAGTAGCTTCTTGACCACCGAGAGTGCTCCCTTAATAACAGATGTTGAAGTTTCTTTTTCATGCAAGATCGTTAGATTTTTGGATGTGGAAGGCGAGATCTCTGCACATGAGGTGGTGCTAGGGGTTACATTGAAGATTCCTTCATCATCGGCCTCGTCGAGAGGACCCAAGAGATTGGTTGTAACACCCACTATTATTTTCATTCTTTTGTTGTTTTCGGCTATCGTTTGTTTTTATGTGGTGTATAGAATGGTTGTCTGTCGTTCTCTAGGTGCAAACTATGATTTTGATTCTCGAAATCCCCACAGACGACGCCATGTTGTTTGGCTTACATGTTATTGATATACTTTGTAAGCTTAAAAACGATAAAAAATAAACGAGAGTAAATCGTAATCAAATAAAATATGTCCTAAAGATGAAAAGAAAGATATTGTTATTGTAGATATGAAAGATAAAAAGATGATATGAGCTTGAGAGAAAAGTAATCGTCAGAGATAGAGACATAGATAGAGAGAGAGAGAAGAAGTATTATATTATTCAAAAGTAACAATGATGCCTTGTTACAATGTGAAGGTCTCCTATATATAATATGAGACCTTCCTCGAAATAATCAAAAAGGTACAAAAATAGAGAGCGTCTCCTTAATGAAGATACTGTATATTAAACGACGTCGCCTTTGTCCTCACGTCCAAGTCATACCCTTTCTTTAGTCGACGTACGCTCGAAGGCGTACCCATCAACATAGAGACGTGTAGGATCAAATTTGACCCTATACACAAATATACCTCTTTCATTTCCCATTCACACCATTCAAATAAAAACCAACTGATTTCATGTTTTGTGTAGCCAACTATTTGCATGTGCATGTCAAGAAATAGAACAAATCCTTTAAATACATTGTCAAATCTTACTATAAATATCTATCTTAGGCAAATAGTTTCAAGACCCAAAGCACTTTAGTGAATAAAGAAGGATCACTCAAAAGTAAAGAATACGGTAATGAGATATCAGAGCTTCTTTGGATAAATACTATCTCAATAAAATATGTTTATGGATCAAAGTTTTTGGGTTTAATTAATTTTAGGATCCTATAATTCAAATATAATCATTTTCCCAAATATCAGCTAATCATACACATGTTCCGTCTGAAAATTTTGACTAATCGAATTAATATAATTTCAGTTTAATATTTATACCGTTTCCAACTAAAGATTTCTTTTGAATGAAAGTGTTCTGGTTTCAATGGATGATTTACTGTATATTCCCCATAAAATACTATGCATGATATGAATTTATATGGCTTAAAAATTAAAGGTAGAAGGAGATGCGGTACGCAATATTAGGATTTTGTCTCGATTTTCTTACCATATCAAGATTTTACCTTTTCTTGAATGAAGGACAAAGACTTTAGCATAATTTATTATATTTTTCCTATGAGGAAAATATAGTTCTCTTCCATAGTTAAATGATTCTTTTATTCAAGAAAAGGTTGTGACCTCAATAAATTGAAGATCCCTATTTCAGAGAAAAGTACAACAGCATCCACACTGTATTCTCTAGGTGTCATGACCTAAAAGTCATTTCGTGTAATTGCACCTAATGCAACCTGCTATGTAAGACATGAAACAGTCAACACAACCCAATTGAGAATAATACAAGTAAATTAGTAAAATAACTGAATTTCGATGCGATCTCCCAATGGGTGGTAGTACAAGTCATGACCCACTAAGATTTAGCTTTACACTGATAGGAAAACAATACAACATCTGTTTGAAATGTACATAAACAAAATCCAAACCAAGAACTACCAAGAACAAGTGGTAGCTACGCCCGGAAGCAGGTACATCTTCAAGGCTTTTTTCCACCATACACATTAATTAGCTCCATGATATGCACGCGAGGTGCAAAAGTTTAGTATGAGTACAACCGATCCCATCTACGTAATATGTATCGTAACTAACCTCGGACATAATAGAAACACGAATTACAAATGATACTCATCAATCACTTGTACATGTTAATAAATTTCCAACAAGTGTAGAACAAATATATGATTAAATTAGGGGAAAAAATACCAATAAAACCACCTTGGTTCTCACAATTCTTTTTAAAGTATTCTGCTCAGTTAGCAATCTAGCATGTAAGGAAGATATGCAAGTACATCAGATAAACAGTCAAGGAATGCAAATAAAGATTAAATATAATAACCAAACATTACAACGTAGTTGTGCGCAACTCAATCCATGGATCTGCGTCAACATACGAGCACGACTAATTTAATGTGCTGCACGGACAGATCGTGTTCAATAATATTAGAATCTTGATCCGCACAGGGAACGCACGTGTTGCACGGACAACTCATATACCAATTATCACAATTTTCCTGGTGTGGTCACAAACGCAATATCACAATCCGTCGTGCGTGATCACAGGTGTGAAAACATAATTCGCCTGGCGTGGTCCTAGGTATAACAGCAAAATCCGCTTGGTGTGGTCATATGCATAACAATACGATCTATTGGCCCAAGTTCAGTTGATATTTTGAAGATTGACAAATGAACACAATGATGGACCTGCTCCATCTTGGGAGACACATTTGTTATGGCCCATACACATGAGACACACATGAAGAAGATAAATCTTTGGGGATCAAGCAGCAATATCTTCTGAATATCTTCTTGACTAATCGAAAAGATTGTATCTGGGATAAGGAGAAGATGTCTCCTTATGAGAAGGGAACACATCCGAATAAGGGTTGGAGTTTGGTTTGGTCTAGGACTCAAACTTAATGAAGGATCAGAAATTGAGTTACAATCTAACTCTAATTGCTAATATAATAAATAACCGAGTTGTTCTCTTTTACAGGTATTGCACATATGCTGAAGTAAAACATAACTGAGAGAAAAAGAGCAAGTCTGTTTTGCAAGCAATATATGTGAGTAAGTGTGCAGGCCTGAAGCTACTTGAACGAAATAGAAGAACCAGTTCCATTGTGTTTATTCTCTTAATCTAGTTCAATTGTAGTATGTGTTTCATGTTGTACCTTTCGTTTTATTTATAAGCAACTGTATTAGGTACTTTGAGTATTCATGTTAGAGTTAACTTGAAGTTGTTGCAACAGTTGAGGCTATGTGCCACACTGGGATTAGAGTTAATCCTTGGGATTACAAAGAGTTTTTGTAAATGGTGTTTTGGCTCAGTGATTGTAGCGGATGTTTGGGAAAATCCTACTGAGTAGTAGGCCATGATTTTCTCACCTTCTGAGCCACGTGTTTTCCACGTATAATCTCTATGTACTTTACTTTAAGTATTTATTATTTCGCAAACTGCAGTAGCTAGAACACTTAGAAGAACCAGGTTCTTCTAAAGCGAAAATTGGGTACCACAAAAATCACCCACACTCTTGTATGGCATTGACGTTTATAACATCAATTGGTATTAGAGCAGGTTATCCTTGAAGAGGTTAACACCTTAGGAAATGTCAACATGAGTGCACCACCTGGTAACTGGGAAGGACAATCCATTGCTAGGCCTCCACCTTTCGATGGTCTCTACCGCTCCTTGTGGAAGAATAGAATGAGAGACCACATCATGTGAGAAGACTATGAGCTTTAGCTACCCCAAAGAAGACTGCTGAAGGGTTGTATGTTCCAATGACAAGTGCTTATTGCACTGCTGAAGACTTAAAGAAGTGAGAAAAAAATGTGAAGGGCAAGAAATGGCTAGTATGTGGACTTGGCGCAGATGAGTACAACATGATTCAAAGCTGTAATACTACCAAGGAAATTTGAGATACCTCAAAAGTAGCCCATGAGGGAACACCTCAAGTGAAGAGGTCAAGAGGAACATTGTTGTATTCTCAATATGAGAATCTCACTATGAAGGATGGAGAAACCATCCAAGAGATGTACACTAGGTTCAGTACACTGAAAAAATAAACTTGGGTCTCTTCGAAGGATTATCCTGAAATGAGACAAGGTTGAGAGTATCTTAACTAGAGTACTACTAATTGCTAGGGAAAGAAAAATCATAGCTATTCAAGAATGTAAGATTACCGCTACCCTAAAATTGAATAAACTGATTGAAAATCTTACTGCCTATGAATTAAGAAGGAAGACTATGAAGATGGATGCTCCAAAGAAAGAAAGAAGTTTGGCTCTCAGAATCTCAGAAGGACCAGATCTTAAAGATGATGAAATGGCCATGAAAGGAACAACATTCAACAAACCTCGGGCTCCTGAGAGGAAGACCAATCATGGTTGCTATAAGTGTTGTAAGACAGACCACATGATCAAGTACTGCCCTCAATGGGAGATGAGTGGAAGAAAGAAAGAGCTTAATCAAGAAACAGGAAGAAGGAACGGGTCCAACCAAGAAGAAAAAAAGGTTCAACTAAAGCCATGGTTGCTGCATGGGGAAAAATCTCTGATGAGGACTCAGAAGATGAAGATGAAAATGAGAAATATCTTATGGCCATCAAAGAATGAGTAGATGAATATGAGGTCCAAGTGAAGGGGAGTAGCCAAATATGGTACATGGAGAGTGGTTACTTAAAACATATGACTGAAAAAAAGGACCACTTCCTTTCACTTTAGAACCTAAAAAGAGGTAATGTCTCCTTTGGAAATGGAAATAAAGGTGAGATCATTGGGGTTGGAAAGGTAGGAAAGACAGACTATCATTCCATTGAAAATGTGTATTTGATTGGCTTGAAACATAGCCTGATAATTGTGTTACTACTGTGTAATGGAGGTAATCTTGTGGCTTTCACTTCTACCAAATGCTTTGTGATTTTCTTTACTACTAACAATATTATTTTGCTGGGAAAGGAAGTTAACAATATTTACATTGTATATTTGTCAACTCTCTCTAAAAATGAACTCACTTGTTTAAGTGTGTTAATTAATGATCCCTTCTTTGGCACAAAAAACTTGGTCATGCCAGTCTAAATCAATTGAACAAATTAGTCTCCACAAACTTGGTGATAGGGTTACCTAATATAAAGTTTAAGGAAGACAAAGTTTGTGAGGCATGTGCAAGGGGGAAGCAAGTAAGGTCATCCTTCGAACCCAAGAAAATGATACGTCCAAAACATTTGAACTGGTTCATATTGATCTCTGTTGTCCAATAAGAACCATGAACAAAGGTGGAAAACGATATGTAACGGTGCTTGTTAATGATTATTCTAGATTTACTGGGTACTGTTTCTAACCTCTAAAGATGAAGCATTTGAAATGCTAACTTCTTTTCTTAGAAAAACCCAGAAACATTTAGGAAATCAACTTGCATCCATTAGGTCTAATCATGGAACCAAATTTGAAAATGCAAAGTTTGATGAATTCTGTGATAAAAATGGAATAGATTATAACTTCTCCGCTCATTGGATCCATCTGCAAAATGGGGTAGTTGAAAGGAAGAACACGACCCTTGAGGATATGACAAGGAACCAATCTGAGAGATATGCCCTGATATTTTGTTTCAAGACCCAAGGACATGCCCTGGTATTTGGTTTCAAGACCCAAGGACAAATCAGTCATTGAGAAAAAATAGGTCCTCTGGAAAAAAATAGATGACAATGGAACATTTTCAAGAAACAAGGAAAGGCTGGCAGTTCAAGGGTACAGTCAAGAGAAAATTATTAACTACGGTTAGACTTTTGCTTCAATTGCTAGACTTGAAACAATTAGACTCCTCATAGACTTGGCAGCACATGTGCAATTCACTCTTCATCAGATGGATGTCAAAAGTGCCTTTATAATCAAGGAAGAAGTGTTTGTGAAACAACCTCGAGGATTTCAAAGCAAGGAGTTCCTGAACATGTATACAAGCTAGACAAAGCTCTATATGGTCTCAAGAAGGCCCCAAGAGCTTGGTATGAAAGATTGTCAAAATTCCTACTGGAACATTGGTACAAAAGAGGTAAAATTGACAACACTTTGTTCCTAAGGTAAAAAGGTAAAGATCTTCTTGTTGTACAAATATATGTTTATGACATAATATTTGGGGCCACTACAGATAGGTTTGAGCAAGGACTTTACAATACTAATGGGGAGTGAGTTGAAATGAGCATGATGGGTGAGCTCAAATTCGTCATAGGATATCAAATAAAGCAAAGTCTAAATGGAACTATGATCCATACACAGAAGTACACAAAAAAACTAATCAAAAAGTTTAAAATGGAAGAATACAAAGAAATTGATACCCCTATTTCCACTGCCACTAAATTAGATATTGATGAACCTGGTTCATCAGTTGACTAGAAGTTATACAGGGGTATGATTAGTTCACCTCTGTATCTTACTGCCAACAGACCTGACATTGTTTTCAGTGTAGGGATTTGTGCACCTTTCCAGGCAAATCCAAAGGAGTCACACTTGACAGCTGTTAAAAGGATATTGAGATATTTGAAAGGCACCACTGATTTGTGTCTTTGGTATGCCAAAGGTAGTAATTTTTATTTAAATGGATACGATGATTCTAATTATGTAGGTTTCCTAGTGGATAGGAAGAGCACCTCAGGTATGACACACTTCTTGATTCTTGTCTTATATCATGGGCTACCAAAAAGTAGAATTCAGTAGCTCTCTCTAATGTTGAAGCTGAATATACTGTTGCTGCTTCATGTTGTGCTCAATTGTTGTGGATTAAGCAACAGCTGGTAGATTTTGGAATTGAAGTTGGATGCATGCCAATATTTTGTGGTAACACTAGTGCTATAAGTATGACAAAGAACCCTGTTCATTACAAAAGGACTAAGCACATCGATGTTAAACACCACTTTCAATTAAGAGATAACTATGAGTAAGGGTTTATTTCTATAGAATTTTTTACTACTGACAAGCAAATAGATGATATCTTCATCAAGGCATTAAGGATAGAAAACTTTGAAAGGAACATGTTGAAAATAGGGATGATTAAGATCATCTAAAAGGTCCAGTTCAGATTTCACAATGAAGAAAAAAAATTGAAAAAAAATTATTATTTTTGGTTAGGAGTTCATAATTCATGTAAATATATTGACTAATTCTTACTCAGTCTCATACTTTAACTAGTATACTCTTGTCTCATGTGTTTATATAACTTAGTGATCTATTACAAAGTTATGATAGCTAGAAAAATCGTGCCATCTGGTCAATGCAGGAAAGTCTTGAAAGAAAAATTATAGGCCAGTCAAACGAAACAAGTTGCACCCCAAGAAAGTGATTCAAGCTCTAAATCGGAAAAGTTCATCTCTACAACTGAAGGAAAAGAACCTGGGTCTTCTGACAATGACAAGTCAAGAAATCCCAGGATAGGTAAACACTTGTTTATTTTGTTCTGATGTAGAATAAAGGGAGAATAATAGATTTTTCTAGTAGGGTTTGTCAAAAATTTTGAAGGGGCTGAATCGAGTAAAAGGAGATTGAAAAAGAAGGGGAAGGTTTTAGCTATCTATGACAGTGAACAAGAAGGAGGTTTGAAGTCAGGGGGAAGTGGGTCAGGGGAAGCTATTGAGGGACTAGTGAATTTGTGTGAACAAACAAATGAACCCGATTCATATGTGGAGGAGACTTTGGCAGATATGCTGAAGCAAGTTGACGCAAGTTTTGTTCCAAAGAAACACAAGGCATCCTCACAAAGGACTCATATTGCGTCCAAATCAGCAAAGAAGAGCAAAGTTTCATCTGCTAAGACTACTGCACCAAGAGGTATAACCACAAGAGGTAGAGTGAGGCAAAGTGAAGATGAACTACAAAATGCACTAACGGAGAGTAAGAAAAAGATGAAAGAAAAGGGAAAATATAAAATGGTTGAAAATTCTAAGGCTCTTGTAGAAGAGGAGGAGGATGCGATAGAACTGATCCATCAAGAGAGGGGTACGACTGTGAAAGATATCACTGCTAAAACAAAGGGAACCAGGTCCTTCGCAAAAAAGCCCTCTACCAGAGCATAAAGTGCTCTTTGAATTTGTGAACAAATTCCAGCTACTTAGACAAGAGAGGAGGCATACAACAAACTACATGGACCTGGTCATCATGCAGTGCTTGGTGGATAAACTAAAAGTTTCCTTGAAGAAATGGGAAATGGGTTCCAGCAAAGAGCACTTTGCTATCAAGACTCTCCGGGCATGTGATTATCTCCTGAATATAGGCCCTGTAGAACCTAGTTCATCAGTGAAGACTCCAGTAAATATCAAGGTCAGAGCCTTGGTTCAAGAGGTAGGGACAAAGGATATTGAGATTGCAAGGCTTCAAGCTCGAGTAGTTAAATTACAAGAAGAGAGGAATGGCTTGCGAGCAAAAGTTGCAAAGGAAAATGAAAAGAGTCAAGGGATGCTCCAAACTATGCTTAATCTGCTGCAAAACCAACCCTCTAATTCTTCAAAGCCTTAGGTTTCCTTGTCCTAATTAGAATCATTCTAGAAACCCCCATTGACCTAGATTCGTGAATTTCTTTTTTTTTTTTGCTCATGGTTGGTAGTTTTTGTTCATTCTTATGGTGGACTGGTATGTAGAAGCAATCCTTATCAATGAAAATGTGTACTTCTCTTGTGGTATGCAAATTCTAATCTTAATAGTTCTTTTTGTCAAGTTGATTTTTGATTAACTAAAGCATGCTTTAACTTCCAGTTGCCTTAGTGGCCATGAGTAATAATTGATATTCTGGGATTCACATTATTTATGAAACTTTTCGATGATGCCAAAAGGGGGAAGATATTGTGCTTAAACTCTATTATCTGAACAGTGATGTTTATGACCTAATTAAATCTAGCCTTAATGATCAGTTACAATTTAATCTGTTTCAGCTAAGTTCCCAGGTTATCTGATCAGTAAACGCACAAAGTTTGTCATCATCAATAAGGGTTAATTTGTTTGCCCAAGTTCAGTTGAAGTTTTGAAGATTGACAAATGAACTCAGTTATAGACATGTCCATCTTGGGAGACACAATTTTTATGGCCCATACACATGAGACGCACGTGAAGAAGACCTTATGAGAACGGAACACATCCGAATAAGGGTTGGAGTTTGGTTTGGTCTTGGACTCAAACTCAATGGAGGATCAGAAATTGAGTTACAATCCAACTCTAATTGCTAATCTAATAAATAACTAAGTTGTTCCCTTTTACAGGTATTGCACATAGCAGAAGTAAAACATAATCGAGAGCAAACGAGAAAGTATATTTTGCAACCAATATATGTGAGATATAAGTATGAATGCCTTAAACTACTTGAACGAAATAGAAAAACCAGTTCCATTGTGTTTATTCTTATTGTAGTTCAATTGTAGTAGGGGTTTCATATTGTACCTTTCAGCTTATTTAGAAGCAATTATATTAGGTACTTTGAGTATTCAAGTTAGAGTTAACTTGAAGGCGTCGCAACAGTTGAGGCTGTGTGCCACACTGGGATTAGAGTTAATCCTTAGGTTTACAAAGAGTTTTTGTAAATGTTGTATAGGCTAAGTGATTGTAGTGGAATATTAGGAAAATCCTACTGAGTAATAGGTCGTGGTTTTATCACTTTTCGAGCCAGGTGTTTTCCACGTAAAAATATCTGTGCGCATTACGTTAAATATTTATTATTTCGCAAACTGGAGTAGTTAGAACACTTAGAAGAACCTGGTTATTCGAAAGCAAAAATTGGATACCACACAAATCACCCCCTCCCTCTTGTGTGGTATTGACGTTTATAACACCACAATCCGCCTGGCGTGGTCACATGCATAACAGTACAATCCGCCTGGTTTGGTCACATACATAACAACACAATCCGCCCGGCATAGTCAGAAGCATAACAACAAAATCCATCTGTCATGGTCATAAGCATAACAATATAATCTGCCCGGTAGGATCACATGCATAACAATACCCTTCGCCATGTGTTGTCACATGCACCAAAAAAAAATCACGTCACGCAGAATCAAATGTACAAGAATACATGTATAGGATGGGTGAATATCCGATTTCATGCTCGTGGTCTGGTATAAAGGACATGCTAAAGTGTATGAATGTACAAAGTGTATTATCATAGCTCAAGTTTGTTAATTTTATCATAGAACTAGCGATTATCAAGTTTATTTAGGGAATTAATTTCTATGTAACCTCAAACGCGGATCAAACAATTCAAAACATTGTTACAATTATGAGAAACATCACAATTTAAGACTTAACAATCATTACAAGGAATATCATAACCTAAGTACTACCGAGCATGGATAAACCCCATGCTTGCTCATGGGCTGAAACATAACACATATGTGCACCCATAGCGCATAGCATTCACAAATAATCCAGGAAACTAGTGCCTCAATCAAGTTTAGGTAAGACACTTACCTCAAGCAAGCCAAATCAAATATCAAAAAGTCAAACAACACACTAAAATGACATCTCGTGCGTATTAACATCTGAATGACTTGAGACTAACCAAAAGACACTCAAAATCATCAAATAATACCAAAGGAAACAAACCAAAAGATAAAGGACAAATTTTTAATCTCAAATTCAACTAATACGTCAACCCGATCTAGCACCTCAGAACCCGACAAAACTTACAAATTTTGATAACCCATTAAATTAAGAATCCAACCATACTAATTACACTAAAATCCGACTCTTAGTCAATGTTCAAACCTCAAATATTCACTTTAGGAATGTTCAAACAATCGAATGATACAAACGAAGATAGAATCATGGAATATATTCAAAACCGAAAAAAAATTCTTATATCGATCCATGTAGTTAAAATCCTCTCAAAAATAGCCCAAAATCGAGCTCCAAATCTCAAGTTATTATAAAATAAACCAAAACTTCGATGTATAGTAAGTCTGTCCAGGGAAATTGCACCTGCGACCAATTTTCCGCTTTTGTTGAACTGTATGTGTGTGACGACCCCAAACCGGACCCCGCCATGATGGATCCCCTCGTGAAGACAATGCCAGCTGACAAAGACCCCTCAATCCAATAAACAGTTATATTAATTCATAATTAAGTCATTAATAAGCGATAAATACACAAATAGAGTGTAACAGAACATTTAGGAAAATAAGCACAGCTCGAAATCTGGGTGTCACCGGTCATGAGCATCTAACATAAGTCTAAGAGTATGGAAACAACGACTACACAGTCTAGTAAGGAATCCAATGCAAGGGATAATAAAGGCAGGAGGGAGAAACACTGGACTACGAACGCCGAACAACTACCTAGTGAAGTCTAAATAGCCCGCTGGAAGGAATCATCCCCGGCTAGCTAGACCCCAGGCTCCCGATTTTGCATAGAGGGTGCAGGGAGTAATGTGAGTACGCCAACTCAGTGAGTAATAAAAGCAAAGGAAGCTCAGCAATAATAAAACACATAAAATACAGCAAGATGCTACGAAGAGGCAGTGTAAAACTAATACATACAGTAAAACAGTTAAAACTTATGAAAAATACCTTAGTTAAGTATAAGCTTCTTTAGTAATATTTTAACAATTAAACAAGTAAATAAAAAGAAACGAGAAACGATAAACACATAAAATCATCCCCTCGAGCACAATACCAACATAAATCACCCTCTCATGCAATAACCTGGAAAAACATCAACCGCTCGGTCTATATCACATATCACGCTGGATACTCTCGCTTATTGCGGGTATACATACTTTGGGAGTGGCTACTTACGACCCATGCGCAATGTCAAGCCTTCTAGTGGAAAAATCAAAAAGGCTCTCGGCCTCATATAAAGCCATCTTGTGGTGCACAACTTAGGTCATTGGCTTACATATCATGAATTAGCATAATGTCGCTGCACCATAGCCCAATCCCATAATAACCTCACAATACAGTCCCTTCGCCCTACTTAGTCAGAAATCTCTAAAAGGTACTCTCGCACAATTAAATGTGATGCTCAGCTCAAAATATCGTTAATAGAGTAAACATGGCCGAGTTATAAAAATAGTAGAAAGCATGACTAAGTACAAGTATAAAGCTAAAAATAGTGAGGAATAACATTAAAAATTCCCTAAGGGTCCAAAACAGTTGGCACGAGGCCCAAATATGACATTTAGCTCAAAATGTCATGATAGCAAATAATTTTCAATCAAATACGTAGTAAAATAGTTATTCGGGGCGAACTAAGTAACAATCCCTATAAGTGCACGACCTCACGCTCGTCCTCTAGCGTGTGCGTCATCTGAATGTATCCCAATGATTTGAAATTCGGGGTTTCATACCCTAAGGACAACATTTACACTCATTATTCACCACTATCCGGTCGAAACTTTATCCCCCAATGCCCTTGCCTCTCCAATCATCCTTGGGCTCCAAATCTAACCAAAATTAGTGCAAAACTATCAAAATATGCAAAGGGAACAAATCCCACTCGAAAGAATTTAAATTACAACAGAAATCCCGAAGTTGGCAAAAACCGACCCCCAGGCCCACATCTCAAAATCTGATTAAATTTAAATCAGTAGACTCCTTAGCTCCCCGCGAGTTCATGCATATCAAAAGTACTAAAACACGTCAACAAATGGCCCTGCAAACCCTTGCTCAAAGGTCTCTAATGTAAAGCCTTAGTTTCCCACTTTTTAACCCTTAATTTCGATAAATTTTGAAGGCAAATCAATGAAATAACACCATTGAATAGAGTTTAGTGTCCAAAAACCTTACCTCTTGATGTCCCTCTTCAAATAGCTCCCTCAAGCTCAAACCCATATGAAAATGGTGCAGAATAACTTAAAAATCGCGAAGGAAATCTTTTACACCTTCTAGCCATTTTCGCACATGCTATCCCATTCCCGGTTTTGCGACCCAAACACTGCATCTGCGGTATTCACTTAACGTCCCAGTTGTGCATCTGCATTCATTTCCTCACACATGCACTAGCGCATGTGCACCTTTTTAGCCACTTCTCTGGTTCTAGATGCTCTTCTGCTTGGCCGCATTTGCGGCTGCCTTTCGCTTCTGCGGGCATCGCACCTGTGGCCTCCTAACTGCAGGTGCAGTTATTACAGGAAAAAATATTCTTCAACTTCCAAACTTAACTCCAAAGTTTCCATCAACTATCTGAAATCACCCCGATCCCCCATGAATATGTTTCTTTCACTCCCCTGAGTCACTTTCACATATGCCATATTGTGTCTGCACTTGCGTACTCGCTTCTGCATCCAACTCTTCTACATTTGTATACTCTGTTCATAACTACTACTTCCGCTAATGCGCCTCTTGTTTTGCTTTAGGGAATTTGCACCTATTCCCAACTTTCCGCATGCGCGTTGACAATTCTCTTCCAAAACCAGCCTCAAACAACATGACTAAAAATGATCTGAAACTTGCCCGAGCCCCTAGGGACCCCGCCGGAATACACAAACAAGTTCCAAATTACAACATGGAGCTACTCGAGACCTCAAATCACTCAAAACAACATCAAAACCACGAATCACAAATCAAATCAAACTTAATGAACTTTTTAGTTTTTAACTTCCAAATCTCATGTCGAACCATATCAAAACAACTCGAAATGACTTCAAATATTGCATGCAAGATCCAAATAACATAATGAATCTATTTTAACTCCGATAATCATAATTCAAGAGTCAAATCGCAGTCAAACATTTGAAATTTTCAAGTCTTCAGATTACCAACTTTCACCAATTATAGCCAAAACCTTCTAGAAACATCCAAACGCAAAGTCGGTCATACGCCCAATTCCAAAATAACCATCCGAACCTATCAAAACTATCAAAACTCTGATTCGAGGTCAATTATATATAAATCAAGCTTGGTCAACTCTTCCAACTTTAGGCTTCTATTAAGAATCGTTCTTCCAAATTAATCCCGAAAACCAAAAATGACGATACATGGAAGTCATAACAAATCATACCAAGTTAGTCACACCCAGGAACAATTAAACTAATTGCAAATTCACAAAATCATATATCGAGTCATTACATCTCCTCCACGTAAACATACATTTGTCCTCGAACGTGCCAAAAGTCATTACAAAGCCATCAAATCTGTGTGTACAAACACTATGCACATACCGAGGGTTATCCCACGTCACCCAATCCATATAAGTCCATCAACTCAATGTCACCAAAGATTCTTCCTTCGACCTTAGTCCATTAACCTTTCAACCCAATTTCTAACATGCAGAATCCACTACAAGACTAGATTCTCACATCCATGCACTGAATAAGTCTGAACAAGCTTCTATCAAAGTCACAAACTTAATCAAGATTTAAACACATGATATACTACATAAATTAGATACTCATAGAAATCAGTACTTATGATTTTCCATCGTCAAATGAATAAAGCAAATCATGTTTGCTTTTCGCCGTGCTCTTTTTTTTTTCAGTTATAGGGCAGAGAGAAGGAGGCAACTGAAAGTTTTAAAGTCAAGTTGCAAAGATGAATTACTGCTTATTAATAGCTGCTCAATAGTGAATCTGGTACCGGTAAAAAACCTCATATCAAACAAAATCTTGTACTAACCCTTCGTACACTGCCAATGATGAAAGAATCACATAGTTACTAGACACCTCCCATAAAATCAACAAGTCGTAGAGCTTTCTTGCCCATCAGGAACCAAAACCCAAATTCTAACTTGACTATTAACATCATCACATTTCCAAACATAACTTACTCAATTCCGCTAGTTCTCATTCCACGTTCAATAACCTTACCCCATCTAATACAAGTTTCTCAACAAACATGCCATACCAATATCATCTAGAGCCATATACCATGCAATATGTGCACCAATAAGAAACAACTCAAGTGTATATTCAAATGAGAGAACCGTTCCGCAAGTTCAACAGGTACAACCACAAGCACGTTGCTATGAACATATAACACAATGGAGAACCAAGACGCACTAAATCTACCCAATGTTGATACCCAATTTTCCCTATATATTTTAAATATGCAAAATACGTTCAAAATAACATATATATATATATATATATATATATATATATATATATATATATATATATATATGTATATATATATATATGTATATATATATATATGTATATATATATATATATGTATATATATATATATGTATATATATATATATATGTATATATAAATATATATATATGCATATAGGAGCATGTCCAAGGTTATTATTCTTCCATAATTTTAAGGTTTTAAATTGATTTGTTTTCTCCATTTTTATCCATAAAGTCCCCAATAATTATTTCCAAAAGTATTGTTTTAATAATTCATATATTGGTTTTCTATATTATGCCAAAATATAGCTAAGGTAATTTTTATAATTACATTTAGTATTTATAAAACTAAATTGCCAAAATATAGCTAAAATTTAATTATATTTCATAAGCATAAAATTTACTACTATACTTTTTAATTTCTAATTATGTATTATAAATTATTTTAGCATTTAAAGTTACGTTTTAGAGATTACCTACTTTTTTTAAAAAATTAAATAGCGAAAAAACTGGGATAGCCAAATTGGCTTTCAAGTATAGGAAAATTGGACCCGAATTCCCAACATAATTTACAATGAAAAACTTGACCCACGGTCTATTAACCCATGCCCAAACCTGGATCCCCGTACCCCATTTAATCTCGACTATTGATCTCCCAGATTAATAGTTCATGTTATTTTTTTCCATAATAAATCCCAAACGACCACCAAACCCTTTCATTCTTACCAAAATAGCCGCTTTTCAGTCCCGTCCTCTCCGAATTCTCTCTGAGATCTTACCCTAACGCTAAACATCATCACCGACGTGAACCCCTCGTATGATGTTTCTGTGTCTTTTCTGACTGGACCTGGTCTTCCACACGCCATGGCTCTTTGCTTTCTTGGATCCTTGAGATTTCCTCAAGGTAATCCCAACTGGTTCTGGTCTGGAATTTTTTTTATCAGCCTCTCATAGGCCATGTTCTGTTTGTGAGTTAGAACTTCTTCTTGTTTTATTACGGATATATGGGTTCTTGACCTATTCTATCATCTCTACTACTTTTTTGGAAACCTTAGTATTAAATCCTCCGAGCTTTGTAGATCCTTGGTGGTAAGGTTCTCACCTATTTTTCTCAAAAGATTTCTGTGATTTCAAACATTTTCCTCATCTTCCAGACTAGGGTTTCAAAATCTTTAACAAAAATGTGTTCTTTATGATTTTTTGCAGTACTTTGTGATTTTTAGCATGTTAAAACATCACTTAAGTCTTTCCTTTTACTCGATTCATTTTTGTCAAGAAACCCTAATACTTCTGGGTGTGATTTGAAGTTTGAGTCTGTTTGCGATTTGTTTGCATATATATCATGAACATTATAGGTTTCATGATGTTCTATATGCTCTTGGGCTTCCATCTCTAATTTGATTCTTAGGGTTTCTGTTATTTTGTTGAACACATGTTATATATCATTTAATAGGTACAACTATTTGATTGTTCACATAATTTATATTGTTTTTGTGTATTTTACTTGTAATATTGTATTGATTTTTCGAATTTGATTCATTACGTTTGTGATACTTTCCTTCCGTGATTCTTTGAACTAACTTTCAGAATTAAAATTTTACTCTACCTTATTTATCTTCTCAAATATGTTGGTAGTGATTTAAAATGTACTTTTCTTACTTGAAAATATTGTGTACTCAGCCCTTATTACATGCTACATGCTTTCGTAAAATCAGTCTCATAAGTGATTCTTTTCCTTATTTTATTCAACTTGTACCCGTTTGAAATATAGCTCCCTAATTTAAGGGAGTGAAGAACTTTAATTGATTCTGATTTATATCATTTCTATAATTGTACTAAGTCAGTACTTATTACCTTATTTTCCTGCCTGTCCTCGGACTATAAATGCTCTCCCTCTATTTAGCATAGTAAATAAACAATTAGTTCCAAAAAAAATACACACACACACACACACACACATACTTGTGCTAATTACTTGCCTAGTTTCCTGAAAGACAAGGCTAGACTGTGGAGCTTGAATACTTTACACAAAAACTTTTGAGGAATGTGGTCCTAAACACACCAAATAACCTTACCGAACTCTACTTTGACACCACCCCCAACTTAGGCTGTTAGCCTCATTCTTAATGTTTAAAGAGGGACATGTTCAAGAGAGGGAATTATTTTTGAAAAAGGGAATATTTTGTAATGAGTTGGCCAAAGAAAAGATTTAAAGGCTCAAATTGGGTTCTAGTGATATTATTTATGCACAGGTAGGCTCGAAAGGCTAACGAGGTTTTGTATATAGAAACAAAGACTGTCTATGATCATTCCTCCAACCAAACATACTATCATTAGCATTGATAAACCACCGGGCAAGTTCTAGAATATAGAAGTAAACACGAGATTTATACATACACAAAGAACTCACACACAAATGGCACACCAACAGTTTCATTCACATAATTTAACGCCTTTGAGTAAACGCTCAGTGAGTC
Organism: Nicotiana benthamiana; assembly: GCA_034376525.1. Lineage (NCBI taxonomy): Eukaryota > Viridiplantae > Streptophyta > Magnoliopsida > Solanales > Solanaceae > Nicotiana > Nicotiana benthamiana. The sequence continues at coordinate 34,054,791 of CM067329.1, forward strand.
AAGGCTTTCATCATAAACACATGCATAACTCTAGGTCGCCATAGAGTCACAGAGTGAGCCTCAGATTCACAAAGTTGATCATAGAGACTAATTACCTAAAAAAAGTTGTCAATCCATCTATCATTGGGAGAAGTCGACAAAAACGACATATATATATGTGGAAGGTTATATGCTCTGCACAGACACATGCTTGATACTAGCAATTACACCAAACCAGTCAAGATGATTCATCCTATGATCCAGATTCTACTATTATACCCTTGGAAAAGAACCAGAGAAAGAAAACCAAGGGGAATCGATTCCTAATCAATATTTACTTTTTTTTCTTGTTTTTTTACATAGGGATAATATAAAATACTAAGATTAGTGATTCTATAAGATTAACAACGCTATAAGGAATATGAAGTAAACACTGATTTATATACAAAAAAATAACGCAACTCATGCGCTGAAATTATACAATTATACATAGATACACGATATACATAAGTAAATGAGGGTAAGGATATATACAAAAAATGATATACAACGCAACCCTCCACCCCCAAGTTAAAATGATGCATTATCCCCAATGCATATACGTAAAAAGAAAAGATTGAGGTTAGCTCCCTGAAGCGCGCTATGTGCTATGGGAGTCGGCCACCGTCTGAGTACTGGAGAGTTCTCCCTCACCCATGGCACTTGGGACTGATGATATCTTAGTCTGAGTTGTCGTCTCTTCTAATGATATACTACCCTCGGGCTGCTCCAAGGTATGAGAGTTAACTGGAACTGTAGCTGGAGCTGGTGCTATATCGGGATTTTGATGGAGCCGGGGAGATGCTAGATGAGCCAACAGATGATGGGGGTGCTACAGGAGCTGTTGAAACTGCTTTATTTATAAAAGATCTCTAGATGGCCTTTGCAAATCTTCCTGCTCCACCTCATCACGAGTAGCCTCCTCCTTAGTAGCATAATCAGTAGATGACTCTACAATCTATTTTCCTTTTTTCGGAAGGGCTTCATCACTCATAAATCCTGGTCTCTGGTCATCATCCTTATCACCATCTTCCTCATCCTCTGATTTACCCGTATCTCCAGCCTCCTCCTCAGAAGTAATCTCAATATGAGCTTATGGAGCTTTCGGTTTGAAAGCTCCAGGAGTAAGAAGTACTGGGTCTGACATCAATCTCGAGAAATCAAGTCCCTAATCTGGAGGAGCTGTATCAGCGCCCTGATCACCATCCGTTGGAAGGAAGGATGAGAGTTTGAATTCGAAGCTTTGCATCTTTTAGAATTCTACCCTCATAGATTCAACCTCCTTTTTGACATCCGGTAGCCCACTCACCTCACCCGTATCTAGTTTCCCCACTCTCAACTCCAATTTCTCTAAACCCTCTGAATAGGCTGACTGTTGCTTTTGAATATCATTCATTGCTGCTTGCAAGGGAGTCAGGTCCTGCTTGATCATGTTAGGCAGTGTCTTCAGAAGTTGATCTACCTTAACATTAGCATGGTGGGCCAACAGACCAAGCTTCGAGACAGCAGCAGTAGCAAGATTGGCTTTAGCAGGGGTAGTTTGAGACAAAGGCTGATGAGTTGAAGATTATGCAACATCAACTGAAGGGGTCGTAGAAGGATGGGATTGTGAACGGCCCTCAGTATCTTGTTCCTGAACTGGCAGTACCGTAGGGACCATTGCATCACCTAGACGTGTGATATCAATCACCCCTGGCTCCTTTCCTTTTCTGTATTTCCGCTCATCCACATGAACATTCCCAGCCTGACAGAGTGCTGTGATTGAGGAAGGGAAAGGTAGAGAATTGTCATGCTGAGCGGCTCTGATCCCTATTTCTTGATGGATAATAGCCCCCACGTCTATCTTGATACCTTTCATGATGCAGGAAATTAGGAGTGCCTTCTCGATAGATATTTCTGTTTTATTCTATGTCGATATCAATAAGGTGACGAGCGCCAGCCAAAAATGAACTTCCCGTGAAAGACTCTCTTTGGAAATCTTCTGGACATGTTTTATCCAACCAGGGGTTTCTCTTGTAATGATCGAGGCAATCCATCCATGTTCACCCTCCCTGTTTGCGAACTTGTCGTTGTACTCTGATGTGCCCTCACTTCAATCTGGGACATATAGTTCATTGATTGCATTGTCGACCCTCGACTAGCACTTGGTCTAAGAGAATCTGGCTACGTTTATGGTGCTTGGTTCTTGAGGCCCGTATCATTCGTAGAACTCACGAACTAGTGACTCATTGTATTCACCTGGCGGCTCAATAAAGGACAACCATTTCCTACACTTTATGTTTTCCAGGATATGTGGATGTTGTTCCTTCAGCCCATGTAGACTCAACTGCTTCTCCGGTAGGAGTTTTCTGATTTCAAGCCCCTCTGTATATCTCTCCCCGGACCCCTCTACTCCCCAGAAGAGGTGCAACTCAGCCCAATATTTACGTAATACCTAAGCCCTCAAATCAACCTCGGGTAAAGGCTCCTCTTCTTCAGACTGGGAGGGATGTTGCTTGTTATGTTCTACCTTTTGGCTCTTTGCCTTCGGTTGCCTTGGTGGGGTTCGTTTTAGTTGAGGAGCCATATCTGCATAGGGGTTAGATCTGAGTGCTAACATCAATACATCGAGAGAGAACACAAAATAAAATTAAGAGGAGAAGCTCAAAATGCGGTCAACTCTGCGGTCACAAAACCACAATGCAGACCTCAAAGTCACCATAGAAGTACTTGCCTCACAAGGTGTTCACTATGTTATGGATTGTGCGATCGCAGAATCATTATGAGGACCGCATAATCATCGCAGAATGAACATTTTCAAAGTTCATTTGTAGGGGTCTTTGCCCAACTCTGCGGAAGATTTGCGGACCTCAGATCAGTTCTGCAACCGCATATTCCACCGCATTTTCACTACTTTCTACAGGCAATCATGTGGTTAATTTTGTAGTCAATTTGAGGACCACATATCAAGTATGCGATTGAACATTGATCTCATTTCATCATATTTATCATGTGACCTACGGTTAGGTCTGCGACAAAAATGCTGTTTGTATTTTAGACATGCAGACCAGAGACTTCATCGCTTTTCACAAAAACCCTAAGGTCTAATAATGGCTACCCTATTATTGCTCAACCCCGTTCCTCACATCATTATTAACCTAAAGTCTACCATATTTAGGACAAAACAACTAATTAAACCATTTTAAAGCAACCAATTACACATGATTTATGAATAAACGATAAGAGGGAGAAGTAATTGCATACCAGAATAGTGGAATAGACTTCACAAAAAAAAATGTAGGTTAGCTTGGTTGTAGATTTTGCCCAGGTTCGATCAAATCGTTCATCTTCAAAAATGCCACATTTTTTTTTGTTTGTTTTGTTTTGTCCATCTTTTTTCTCTATTTTTTATTTAAATTAATATTACAGAGGGAATTACCTGTGACATCTGCGGTACACTCTGTGGTGCACTGTGCACCACATTGCACACTATGCGACCGCATAAGTGTTATGCAGTGTGATGGTAAATGAGTTTTGAGGGTCCCATATGCGGTGTATTCTGCTGCCGCATAACAAAAATGTGGACCGGAGAATTCAAAATTTATCCGCATTTTCACTTGCCACTTCAGGCTCCTCTCTGCATGTGTCTGAGGTCAAAATGTTGTCCGCATAGAATTAATACAACCGCATTTTCATCGCATATTTAACCTGGTGTCACTTCTTCAGTTTTTCATGCATTTTCAACAAGTGTTAGAGATCTTTTGAACCCCATGCACTCCAACAAACACTTTAAACAAAAAAAATGAAAATGAAAAAGAATATAAAGGAAGGGTGTTACCACCCATGGCTTGCCTCCCATGAAGCGCTTGATTTAACGTCGCGTCACGACATGATTAGTTTTCCTTCGACTTCACTCAGTTGTCGGGCATGGACCATCTTTGAGAGCCAGCTGCTGCACCAAATGTTTTTCACCATCAGTACCCAGATAATGCTTGATGCATTGACCATTTACGTTGAATGTCCGGGACCCATCTGTTGACTCTAATTCCACCACTCCATACGGAGACACATTAAACACTTTGATGGGACAAGACCATTTTGATTTAAGCTTGTCTGGAAACAATTTGAGCCTCGAATTAAAGAGCAATACCAAATCACCTGCTTTAAACTCTCTCTTCAAGATCTTCTTGTCGTGGAAAAACTCCATCCGCTCTTTGTACACCGCGACACTTCCATATGAATAGAACCAGAATTCCTCCTAATCATTGAGTTGTGTCAACATCAAATTTGCAGCTTCAGCCCATTCTAGGTTCAACATTTTCTATGTGCATATGGCTTTTTGTACCAATTCAACGGGTAGATGTCAGGCTTTACCAAAGATGAGCCAATAAGGAGAAGTACCAATTGGGTTTTTGTAGGCTGTGTGGTATGCCCATAATGCATCATCTAGCTTCCTTGACTAGTCGGTCCTATTTTCGTTCACAGTTTTTGCTAGTATGTTTTTGATCTCCAAGTTAGAAACATCAACCTGACCAATTGACTGCGGATGATAAGGGGTGGCCACCTTATGCTTGATACCATACTTCTCGAGTAGCCCCACAAAAGCTTTATTACAGAAATGACATCCAACATCACGAAGAATGGCTCTAGGAGTGCCAAACCGAGTAAATATGTTCTTCTTCGGGAAGGCGATCACACTCCTTGCCTCATTGTTTTATAAAGCAACGGTTTCAGCCCATTTGGACACGTAGTCCACAGCTACTACCATGTACTTCATCCCACAAGAACTCACAAAGGGATCCATGAAGTCAATTCCCCACACGTCCATGATCTCTATTTTAATCACAAAGTGCAATCGCATTTCAATCCTTTTGGAGATTGAGCCATATCGTTGGCATTGGTCACACGCCTTGACCATTTTATTGGCATCATGGTAGATGGAAGGACAATAATATCCACATTCAAGAACATTAGCTGCCATCCAATTTCCTCCATGATGACCCCCAACCGGTGAGTCATGGCATGCCTTGAGAATTGGCATAACCTCTTCTTCGGAAACACACCTTTTGATATATTTTCAGCACAGACACGGAACAAGTATGGTTCCTCCCAATAGTATTGCCGGCAGCCTACTAAGAAGTTATTCCTTTGATATGATTCCAATCAATCAGGGCTAAGGGCACTCACGAAATAATTAGCAATGTCGGCATACCAAGGAGCAAAGGTGCTAGACAATGCAAATATGTGATCATCAGAGAATGCATCATTGATTTCAGGATCCCCCTTTGGTCTCCCTGCTTATTCGAGCCTTGAAAGTTGATCCGCCATTTGATATTGTGTTCTTTTGTGATCCTTGACTTCAAAGTCAAATTCTTGCAACAACAAGACCCAATGAATAAATCGAGGCTTTGTATATTCCTTTTCCATGAGATAATGAATAGTTGTATGATCCGTGTAAACTATAACCTTTGAACATAACAAATATGCCCGGAACATCTCATAGGCATATACAATAGCAAGAAGTTCTTGCTCAATCACTTTGTAGTTCATTTGTGCCCCATATAGAGTCTTGCTTGCATAGTACACCGGGTGAAGAATTTTGTTGTGGCGTTGGCCAAACATTGCCTCAATGGCTATTCCAATAGTGTCACACAGAAGCTCGAAATGAAGTAACCAATCGGGTGTAACAATAATGGGTGTCGTGGTTAGCCTATCCTTTAACTACTCAAATGATTTAAGGCATTTCTAATCGAATACGAACTTGGCATCTTTGTCGAGGAGTTTGCACATGGGGTTAGCAATCTTGGGGAAGTCCTTGATGAAGCACCTATTAACCTGGCATGCCATAGAAAACTTCTAACACCTTTCATAGAAGTCGGTGGAGGAAGCTTTGAAATGATTTCAATCTTTGCCCGGTCAACTTCAATGCCATGCTTTGAAAAGTTTTGCCCAAGCACGATACCTTTGTCAACCATGAAGATACACTTCTCCCAATTTAGAACAAGTTTGGTTTCTTTTCATCTCTATAGCCCTTTTCTAAGGTTGCTAAGAAAGTGCTCGAATGAATCACCAACCACCGAGAAGTCATCCATTAAGACTTCAAGAAAATTCTCAACCATGTCAGAGAAAATGGATATCATACATCTTTGATAGGTGGCCGGAGCATTACATAAACCAAATGGCATCCGGCTCAAAGCGAAGATGCCATACGGGCAAGTGAAGGTTTTTATCTCTTGATCCTCCAAAGAGATGTTAATTTGATTGTAGCCGGAATACCCATTGAGAAAACAATAGAATGACCTCCCCACTAGCAGATCAAGCATTAGATCAATAAAAGGCATAAGGAAATGGTCTTTGCAAGTTGCACTGTTAAGTTTCCGACAGTCCATACAGACTCGGCATCTGGTGATGGTTCGTGTTGGAATGAGTTCATTCTTCTCATTTTCGCTCACAATCATGCCACCATTTTGGGCACACATTGTGCTGGGCTCACCCATGAACTATCCGCAATGGCGTAAACTACCCTGGCATTCAACCACTTGAAAATATCCTTTTTCACAACCTCTTGCATTGAAGAATTGAAGCGTCTTTGATGCTTCACACATGGCTTTGTCTTGCTCTCCTATTGGATTTCGTGTTCACAAATTCCCAAGGGGATCCCACGGATGTCCGCAATAGTCCATCCAATAGCTTGCCTGTGTTCTTTCAAGACCTCCAACAATTGGTTTACCTGCATATGATTTAATAAAGACGAAACGATTACGGTTAAAGTATCATTAGAGCCATGAGATTTATACGTTAAGTGTGAAGGAGGAGGCTTAAGCTCTAGTTGTTGTGGCTCAATGATTGATGGCTTGGCAGGAGGTGTGGTCATATTCTCCAAGTCAAGAGAAAGCTTTGCTGGAGCATAGGTGTAGGATCCAAGACCCTCCAACACATTCACCTACTCCATGTATCCTTCCATGTCTTCACCATCAAAATTCACCTAGATCGCCGCCAATGCCTCACCAAGGCATTGTTATTCCATTTTTAACTCGACGGCATCTTCAACTTCATCCACCACTTCTATCACAAAAATGCTCTCATACTTATAGGGTAAGTTCATCCCCTTGCTTTCTTGAAAGGTGACTTCTTCATCATTCACCCGGAACTCAATTTCATTTTGCTCCGAGTCCGTTAGTGCTGTTCTTGTGGCCAGGAATATTCTCCGAAAAATGATAGGGATCTATTTATCGAAAGCATAATCAAGAATCGCAAAGTTGGCGGTCAAATGAAATTTTCCAACTTTCACCAGCACATCATCAACAATTCCTACCGGTCGCATAGTAGATCGATCGGCCATTTGTAACCTGAAGCTTGTTGGCCTTGGCATCCCTAGTACCGCTTGCTTTAGAAGTCGAGTGGCATCAAGTTAATTCTTACCCCATTATCACTATGAGCTCTTGCAAAATTATGCTATCCGATAGTGCATGGGATAGTAAATACTCTCGGGTCCTCTTTCTTTTGGACGAGGCTTGTGGCTACGATGGAACAAACCCGGTGAATCATGTTCACTACATCACTCTTCGTGATCCTTTTTTTTGTGATCAAATCCTTCAAGTATTTGGCAAACCCTGGCGTTTCTTGAAAGGCTTCCATGAACGGAATGTTTAACGACTATTACTTTAAAATATCATAGAACTTCTCAAGCTTGCTATCATCAAACCTTCTATTAAGTATCTGAGGAAAAGGAGGAGGAGGTCTAGGAATAGGAGGTGGGGCTTTGATGTCCCCTTCTCCTTTCCTTTCACCTTTTCTTGGATCACTTCTCGCATCGTTTCCTTTTCCGATACCCTTTCAACTTCAATAACCTCTTGCTCTTCGGTGTTGACTTGTTGCTCGACTTCTTCCCCAACAACCTCATGTTCAATGTCACCTTTCAAGACCTTCCCACTTCTAGTAGTTATTACCATGACGTGAGAAGTTGAACCACCTACACCACTATTCGGGTTCGTAATGGTATCACTAGGAAGTTGCCCTTTTTGATTTGGGTTTTGATCGCTTGAAAGGTATGTCATTTGAATATCTAGCTTTTGGATAGATGCGGTGTGAGATCTAACAACTTCGGTCATGTTTCTCGTGGATGGATTAGACTTCTATTGGTTTTGCAACACTTGTTTTAGCATGCTTTCTAACTTTGACTCACTTTGACGATCCTTGATTTGCATAATGACCATTTGGTGGAACATAGGGGTTGGAGTATCGGTTTGCAAAATTGTTGTTTTTGTTGCAATTTCCTTGGTGCGATTTATCTTGATCATTTCTCCATTGTTGTTTTCCTTGCCCTTCCGGGTTTGGCCACCGCTGGTTTTGTTGTCCGTGAACATGGTAGGGTTGCCTTTGATACCCTCCTTAAGGGTAGTTGATATAATTTACGTCCTCAAAATTTTCCTCCATGTTGCGTTGGACATCCTCCACTACATTTACTTTCTTTGTTTGATTCTAGGAAACATCTTTGTTAGCACATTCACATTTGTAGCAAGCCAAACAATCACTTGATCCCTCTCTGTATTTTCCTGGATCAAATTGGTCAAAGAAGTAGTATCCTCTGAATGCCATGCTTGATTTTGCTTTGCCATCTTGTCCAGAATTTGAGTCACTCTAGGAAATGATTTGTCCATGAAAGATCTGTCAGCTGCATTCTTGGCGATGGCTTGGTTCATAGGATATAAACCCATGTATAAAATTTTCCAACAACATGGAATCTAGGAAACCATGGTTTGGAGACCTCACCAAGTATAACTTGAAGTGATCCTATGTTTCATGTAATTGCCCTCCCTGTATCGGCTTGAAGAAGAAAATATTGTCCTGCAATTCAGACTTTTTGCTTTGCGAGAACCACTTAGAAAGAAATGCCCGAACAAGCTCGGGCCATGAATGAATAAAGTTAGGAGGTAAATTCTGGAGCCATCTCCTTGCATCCCCGCCTAAAGAATGCTTGAAGCACCTCAACCTCAGGGCATCATCGGATACATTGTTCTGCTTGTGCATTGCGCACACACCCAAGAAATTTCGAAGCTGATGCGTTGGATCATAATCAATGGAATTTCTGAAGAATCCTTCTGCCTTAAGCATCAGGATTATATTGTGTTCTACATAGAATGTAGCTGCTCCAACAGCCGGAGGCACAATGTTGTTGGTGTCCTCAATGTATTCTTCGATGTCTGCAAAAAGACTTTATCCCATTTCTCCCTCCACATAATCACCATAATCTGACATGTTTCCTATCAACACCAAGAAAAGAAAGCAAAGTGTGATGGAATTGAAATAAATATAAGTAAAGTACACACTAAATAGCAACTTCAAGTGTTGTATTCCCCGGCAAAGACACCCGACACTATACGATTGAATTGTACTGCTGTGATCACATAGTGTAAAAGATGTGGGGCCTCAGTAGTTGACTGGTAAATCATGCAATTGCATAGTCGTTTTTATACCAACTGAAATGCGATCGTATTCAGCTATTGTGATTGCATAATGCCACAGTCTGCTACATGCTATTTTGCACTAGGTACTGATTTTTTCCATCCAGGTCCATCCTACCTGCTCAAATCAACTCCAAAAAATCTAAAACTTAGCAGATTAGTCAAAAATAATATTCTAAGATATTCCAAGAAATAAATATTCAAAAACTACGAAAAATTTTAGAAAAATGCTGGGTTGCCCCCCACCAAGCGCCGCATTTAACGTTGTTGCACTACGTAGACAACATTACCACTTTTATTACCACTTAGATGATATGAATTGGGCACCTAGCTTGAAATCAAGCTTGTGACCATGAACGATGGGGTGGTAAGTTGATTATCAAGCCAATGCTTAAAATCATCATTTTGCACTTCTTGGCTCTAAAGTGAGGAACGTCGTTTTATTTTCTTTCTTCCTAAAACAATAAAATGTACGGAATCAGTTGTTCCTCCTCGTAGTCTTTCATTGATTCATGTGGTTCAACTTCCATGTCACCACACAATTCCAACGATGAAAAATTCTTGGAATGTGCCTTCAAGCCTTCACTTTACAATTTTTCTATCTTGACATCCTCTTTTCCCCCCGGATTAGAGTCAACATCAACCATATTTGCGTTTACACCGGTTGAATCGAAAACCATTTTTTTCTTGGATCACTAACGGTCATGGAGTCGGTTGGCGGATGTTGAATTCTTGATTTCTCAAAGTAAAGCTAACTTTCTTCCTCGAAATTGGACTCTTCTTGGGTTTCTTCCACACACTCAAATTGTTGGGCATAGTGAGCCTCAACTAAAGTTTGCTTTTGATCTTCCAAAGTGCGGATATGTTCATCACTGTAAGCAAATCTTTGTTTCATGTTCTCGAGTGCAAAATTCTGCTTCTCGTCATTTGCAAGAATAACGTCCATCATGAGCATTATTTTATCATTTTGACCATTTAGGTGTTCTTGTTGGTTTTGATCAAGTGCCAAGAAAGGGTTTTTACTTTCATTCTCCAAGGAAGAATTTTTGTTTTCATTCACTTCCAAGGCTCTTTGAACCCTTGAGGCTTCGATCATTTCATCCATTTGTGAGTGCAATCGTTGAAGGGATAAATCATTTTGGAGACTAGTCTCCAAAAGATGTTCCAAGACATCTTGCTCCTTGTTTCCTTCTTCAAGTAGAAACTCCAACATGAGCTTAAACTCTCCAATTTGGTCATGCTCAATGTCTTTCATTTCCATAGCCCTATAGTTCTTATCACAAAGAGCAAACTCATCATAGTAGGGCTTGGGGACGGGAAGGTCAAATATGCACTATAATCTCTAATGACCATTTTGGAAACCACACTTATCACAAATACTCCAACCATAGGGATGAGATTGTGCGCACAATCCACCCCTGGGAGAATTGAAACAAATTTTCCACGAGTGTTGTCCTCCACAATAGGGACACGGGTCATCAAAGTATGAAGAACTACCATCCAACCAATTATCATTATATGATGCCATTTTTCAAAAATAAGAAAATAAACAAGAAACAAACAATAAAAGTAGACCCAAGGTAAGAAAAATAATTACACAAATATTCACAAGTTTGGACCATAGCACTTCTGCTAACTTCTCAAACAACCTAAATTACGCCGAATTGTTCCCCGGCAACAGCGCCAAAATTTGATACGCTCAAATTACACTTTAATAATGAGTTTAAGGCGGTTAGTGTCAAATATAATAACCCACCCAGGTTGGGCGTCGAATCCCATAGGAAATATGTGTTAAAAGGTTACTAGTTCAGTGTGTTGCTCGACTGAAGTTCTATCTCTATTTCGATTAAGAGTAACAGGAAATGATTCATAGTGAAAAGAATATGTAAAGTGTTTGTTTTGAAGTAAAAACTAATTGTAGAAATTAAGAACTGAACAACTGGATTAAAGCAATCAAGATTGTGTCCCCTTAAATGAAATTTAATGTTTACAGGAGTTAATATGACATATTTCTAATGGAAGGTTCTTATGATATGCAAATGATGTCTATGTTACTACCCATTATTTCCCAATAAATGAGTAGTATTTCTCCTTTATAATTTTTCCAAATGTTAAAGAGTTGCAATTAAGAATCATCAAAAAATGCCAATTAAAACCCACTTATCCCTAAGCGATTTTATTAAACAAGGTTTAATGCCTTGAGTCATTGATATTTACTTCTACCAAGTTCTAACCAACTTTTCCAAGCACTGCTAGTATGTAATGGCTTTTGTTAATTTTTGAACCACCAACAAGAACATAAGAATGTGAAGTAAATACATATCAACCAACCATTATACATATATTCAATGTTAATCACCCATTAGTATAACACCTATTTAGGGTCTACAACCATAGTATTTAGAGTTAGCTACACATGGTAAAATACAAAAACCAACCAATATTTTATGTCATAAATGCTTACAAAGAAAAGAATCTTCACCCAAAAGCTTCCAAAAAGAAGGAATGGAATGTACCTCTAAAGTTAGAGAAGATGAGCCCACAAGGGCATCATAAAACTATATATTGTGGGGTGAAAATCGGGAAAATGGACAAAATTGCCTTTTCAGGTCATGTCTGCGACCGTATTCTTGTCGTAGAGAAAGTATGCGGTCCGAATTCTAAGCATTGCGACTGCGGAGTGAAACCCTAGTCTTCAGGTCACCTTTGCATTCTGGTTCTGTGATCTGCATTTGAGTTCTGCGAGCGCATATTGCATCGCAGTTTTTGACCTTCAGTTTTCTTCATGTTTGGTTTGCGATGCATTATGGGGTCCGCATGTTTGCTCTGCGGTCGCATAGTGTACCTCATTCTTTACTTGATTTATACCTCAGGACTCTGCCTCATTATGCGATTTGGGACACACTTCTGCGGTCCCCATGTCTGATCTGAGATCGCATAGTGGACCGCAGACCAGTGCCTGTGCAATATTTAGCTCTTTTTTTGTCTTTTGCTTCTATTTTTGTGTCCTTAGGCTCTCCTTCCTTTTGTACGGTAAAAAAACCAAATCTACATAAGTACTGCTTATATTTTCATTAAAATAAGCTAGAATATAAGAAACTAGTATTGAAATGTGCCGAAATCACTCTCCCCAACCTCTTACTTCCTTGCTTGTTAATGTTGAAATGATACTATTCTTAGAATTTGTTCTGTGTCTGTTGGCTTGTTCCATGTTGTTGTTGCTCCTATTCCCTTCTCCTTTAAAAACTGTTTTTCCCTAAGCACCTCTTTTGTTATTTTGCAAACTTATTTCAAACATTTTGTTTCAAAAGTTTTTTCCAATTCAACCCTTTCAAAACTATGAAAATTACTCTCACTCTACTCTTAGACCATTAAGTGCAAACCCTTTTGTGTGAGCCTTGCCTTGGGACCCTTGAGCTCCCTCTGAACTTGGACACATAAAAGGTATCTTTTTCACACTACACTTACTGTGTCTTGGCTATGAAGTCTGGGTCTGAGCACTACCCGGGATCCCTTGAGGTCATTAGGGAACTCTGACACACCCAGATATGAGAAAGACTATGGAACAATCCTTTGCATTTGAGGTGATTTATTATATAACTCAGAGAAGAAAATTCCTAATCAGGTGCTGAAATTTTGGGCATGTTTCAGGATCTTTATAGTGTAATTTTTACTTTTCCTTGTAATTCATTTTAGAATTGGTTTGTAATAATTTGTAAACGACTCCAGGGTTTGATAGTGAAAAGGGTGGGTAACATGCATGATGTAGTATAATCCGGGGTAGAAACCATGTTCCTAGGTTTACTTTCTCTATGCGCAAAAACAACCATGTTTGGGTACAACATGCCAAACATGCCAAGCATGCCATGCATTAGATAGTCTGCTATTTAGGATTTATATGTATTGTTTTTCAGCATCTCATGCACGTTTAGAGATCATGTCTATAGGGTACATAATAACATCAAAATAAGCTGCTATTATGTGATTCTGCCCGCAAAAATATGTTCTAACGGTTCATTTAGAAATCATGCCTCAAGGCAAATCTGTTAACACAATTTTTTATTTATGCACTCACCATATTGCCACCATGCTCCACACTTAGAAATCCTGCTATTAGGTATAACAAGCTGGAATTATTAACAAATCTGAATAACTGCTACATGTTATTTTACGCCTAGTCAAGCCTTAAGCAATCAACTTTAAATAAAACCAGAACTGCCTTTATGATTAGTGCTTAATAGTCCACTGTTAAAATCAATAGGCAAGCCTGATTCAGACTTCTTTTCTGAGTCATGTAATAAATCTGGTTCTGCCGTTATCACTTAGATACCATGCTTTAGAATTCTGAGTTCAAATGTAGATCTTACATGTGTATGAGTCAAGATGCTTATGTGCATTACTCGTAAAGGTATATCTGAGCCTTCTACTAGTTTCTGTATTTTCCCCCTAAATGCAGTCTTATGTGTTATTATTTGTCTCCTAATATTTTACTTTAAATCTGAGGGTATGCCTTGAACCTCCCCCCTTTTAGGATAGGAGTCCTAAATTCCTCGATGACTGGTAGGAAGGAATGGGTAATAACATGCAATATGGGTCGAGACCAACCCTCACATTATTTATCTTCATGGGCAGGAAAAGGTAGATATGGACATAATTGCCGATGCTTTAGTACCACGTGTAGCCCCTCTTTGAGGAGTGTCACATCGGGTATTGCATTTATGTGATCCATAATATAACAAAACCTAGGACACCCCTCTTTACATTCCCGAACATGCTTAGATTGTAACTCTTTTTAAAATCTTGCTTTTTATTAACCTCTTTCCAAACATATGTGTACCTAACTTAACTCCCCTATTATTTGAGCACTATTTGTCTATTTGCTAATTGTACAAATTCAAAAAAAATTGTTTGGCCGGGAACCACACTAGTGGATCCAGATGGGTTCCTAACACCTTTCTCTTAGGATGATTTCAAGCCCTTACCCTATCTCTAGTTACCAAACGTAGTTATAAATGAACCTATAGGTGCCCAATTACATATTCTAACATACTTTCTAAGGGAACAACTGAAATACAACTGGTAATTAAGGTGGAGAACTAAGGCCTATGAAAGTCGTGTAGCTACCCCAATAAGCTCCCACGTCATAAGCCTCGATTAACCATCGCCACTAGATCCAATGTGCTGAATATATATATATATATATATATATATGAGGTGCGGGGGGTAAAGTGGATACACCAAATCAGTAACTAATAAGTCCATCGCTTAGATTGTTAAGTAGTGACGAACTCAACCATCCTCAAGGACAATAGAAATAAACGACCTATCGGGTCTTAACAGTATTGGCGTGAAGCCTTAACATGACAATTAGCATGCTTTACATCTCATTAACTTAATCACATAATTACAACACATGTATCCACAAGAAAAAGTCACTAAGCATTGCCATGGAATGATCCAGACCATGATTCTCACATTGCACGCCCATCACTTGGCATATGCATAACCTCAATAGTAATCATAGAACACATAGTTTGGGGTTTCGATTCCTCATAGCCAAGTTTGGTAGTGTTACGTACCTAAAACAAATCTAAACTCTAGCCTGCAACGCCCTTGCCTCTCGTTCGTTCTCCAAACACCCAGAATCTAACCAAAACAAGAACCATAACATTAATATATGCTAATGGAATGAACCCCACATGAAAATTATCAATTTTGACCTAAAATCTCAAATTTGCTCCAACCCGCCCCCCTAATCCTTTGTCTCGAAATTCGATAATAATTATGTTCCAAGAATCCTCATCCTCCCACGAGTGTATACATACCAAGAAAATCAAAATCGAACCTCAAATGGCCGCTTAAATCTCCAATTCAACTCTCCAAATTTCAAGCCCTAATCTCCCAACTTTCTTCCCTAATTTCCACTAATATCATGATTAACTATGAAAAAAGCCCAAGTAACTTACCCCATTGTAAATCTCCTTGATTCCTCTTTAAAATCACTTCGCAAAGCTCAAATACCGGCCAAAAATGGTGAAGAATGACAAAAACTTCGCGAAGGAGCCTTTATATACATTATACCCAACACTTTCGCATCTGCGCAAAATCCTCACTTTCTGCTGAATTCATAAAAAGGCATTTTCTGCTTTTGCGGTTGCCTGACAGCACCTGCGGTCCTCGCAGATGCAGGATACCAAACTGCACCCGTGACCCCTTTTGGCGCAGCTGCAGGGGACCTCCCACATGTGGTCCCCAATCCGCAGGTGCAGAAATAAAAGGAACATCAAAATCTACAACACAACTCAAATTCCAAACTTCCCAACACCCACTAAAAACCATCTTGAGGCCATCAAGACCTCACATATACATACCAACAAGTCATAAAACACTATTCAAACTTGTACCCACCCTCGTAACACTCAAAATAATGCTGAAAGACCAAATCACTTTCATATTCAAGCCTAATGATTCCAAAACTTTTGAATTCCACAAATGATCAAAAAGTCTATCAAATCTCGTATGAATGACGCTAAATTTTGCACACATGTCCCAAATGACACAAAAAATATACTCCTATTTCTAAAATCCCATTTTGACATCGATATCCAAATTTTCACTATCAAGCCGAAAATTCCAAAAATTAAATTTTACCAATTGAAGCCTAAATCTACCACTGACCTCCAAATTTCATTTTGAACATGCTCTTAAGTCCCATATCTCCTCACGAATCTATCTGAACCATAAAAACCATGTTCCGAGTTTATTTAATCACAAGTCAACTTCTGGTGGACTTTTCCAACTTTATAATCAACTTAAGTACAATCAATCTGAGCATGAGCCAATCTAACCACCACAACATAAAAGAGCTAAACCACACCAAAATAAAGAAGAAATGGGGGAAACGAGGCATAAACTCTCGAAACGACTGATCGGGTTGTTATATTCTCCCCCAATTGAACATATGTTCGTCCACCAACGTGCTTAGAGTTGTTCCAAAAGCCTACTAGTCATTGTATAACCTTACCATGCACATACTCGGGGTTGATCCCACATCACCCAATCTTATATAGGTCCGATAACACAACATAACTGAAATTTCAAAATCCAACCTTTCCCATTAATCTTAGAATCAAATTTCCACTTCCAAAAAAATCTAGATGGTCATAATAAAGATGTATCTCAAAAAAATGTCATAAACTCGATTCCGTGAAGGAAAAAGGGGGCGCGACACCAAAAGGGTCATATCCCAACATAAATTTGTTAGAATATACGGCTTACGCTAGAGGGGGGTGAATAGCGTTATAATAAAAAACAATGTATATTTGCGGAATTAAAAATTGCAGGAATAACGTAAGTGCAGTAATTAAAATGATAAGGAGAGAACACACCGAATTTTATCCTGGTTCACCATAACGTGTGGTTAGTCCAGTCCCCGAGAGACTCTCTCGAGTTTTACACTAACTTCGTTAAGCTTACGGGTGCCTAACAAACCATTACAATTGCTCGTAGATATACACTCTACAAGACTTCAACCTGCTCGAGGATACCGCACCTCAAGACTTCAAACCAAGGAACTACTTTTCCTTCTTACAACAAGGGATTGGAATATCCCTTCAAGTGTGTACAAACACTTAGCACTCAAGACAAGACTCTCTTTATAGAGTAGATATGAGAAAAAACAATACGCTCAAGAACACAACAATTTCGTCAAGAGTTTGGCTCTCAAAAACTTATGAAATGAATATAAAATGATTGCAAAGCGAGTATGTGAGCTTTAGCAAGAATGTATTCAGTTGTTGTGCTTAGAAGAGTGAATTTGAGTTGTATTTATAGTGCTCAAAACACCCAAAACCGTTGCTTAATTGCTAATCACAAATTGCTGATTTTGTGCTAGGATAATCGATTATCTGATTCTGCATAATCGATTATCTGCCAACATTCAAAAATCAATCCCAGATTTTAAGCAGAATAATTGATTATCCAAATCGTATAATCTACTACCTGACAACGTTCAAAAATCAATCCCCGATTTTATGCTTAACATAATCGATTGTCTGATTGTACATAATCGATTATTTTTCAGTGTTTGAAAATACTTTGGCAACGGTCTTTAATATAATAGATTACCAGAAAAGCCGTAATCGATTATTTTGCTACTTTGTATAATCTGATGCTCAATGTCTCAACATAATCGATTAGTCTAAAGTACATAATCGATTATCTTGTAGCTTTGAAAAATCTGGTGAACACTGCCTTAACATAATCGATTATCATAAGGTACATAATCGATTATCTTGCAGCTTTGTAAAATCTAGTGTACACTGTCTTAACATAATCGATAATCATAAGGTACATAATCGATTATCTTACAGCTTTGTAAAATCTGGTGTACACTACTTTAACATAATCGATTATCATAAAGTACATAATCGATTTTGTTTGTCCAGATTTGAAAGACATGTTTAGAAACCATTTTGGTTAAAATGAAATGTTTGAAAATCATTTTGCTTTAAATTAAAGATGCATGGTTTGATAAAAATGATTTTACGAGAGAAGCCAAGTCTTGAATCAACTGTCGGATAAAGATCACAATTATAGAACGACTCATGTATAACTTTGTTGCTTTACATAATCTTGATCTTTGTTTCTCTTGTGCTTGGACTTCGGCATATGTCAATGTTCCGCTCACGTCAGTTTGTCATTTATCAAAACCTACTAATATGAAAACACGTTTAGTTTAGCGACTTGAGAACGTGTTTCAACAAAATTCACCTCAGTTTGATAATGGCAAACCAATATCGGGATATGCATATTAATTAATTCATAATGACGATCCAAGACAAGTATATAGATATGCAACGAGTTCCCCCTCAAGTTATGAATTCCCCCTCAATTTATGCCAATATGTATATATGTGCATAGCCCATATCTTCCCCCTTTTAACATTAGCAAAAAAATAACTAACTCTTAATTGATTAAACAATATTGCAAATAAATAAAAAAAAAAAGACAGAATATTATGCAAACTAGTAAAACAAAGAGACAAGACATTATTCATTATTATCATTGACTTCCGTCTCGACATACAGTACATTATCCCGAAGGACAATTTGGGCATACGGATAATTGACGTGATCAAAATATCCATGGAGCTTGTGAGTCAATCGATTGACATTCATATCAATACGATTTAGGGATGTGGACATGGAGGCAAGTTGCTCGGAAATAGATTGAAGGGATACATCGGACGGGGCCGGATGACGACGTCTTTGAGGTGGAGGAGGAGGATGATCACCGATATTGGGAAATGAAGATTCTTGAATTTCCCAATGTTTTGTTGCCATTTTGTGAGGACCGACAGAGGTGTCAATACCGGAAGCAACAAGAATGGTCATATCGACAAAAGCATAGGGGAGTGGCTTATCTTCCCCAATTGCATCATATAAGTGAGTCATGACGAACTTCCACCAATTGATGCGAGCCCCAACGATAATGGCATGCATGAGTTTAGAATCCTCATGAGAGATAGTTGTGTGATTGAATTTTCGCGGTTTTAGAACGCGAGTGATGAAATAAAAAATTAGGCGATATTCCGGGAGCATGTTTGTAATGGTTGGACGACTGCTCCGGAGTTGCAATAAATTCACCGATGCCAATTTGGGTGAAAAGAAGTTGTTCATCAAATAACGCGCCTTCTTCCCTAGTATAGAGAGAAATGTCTTCCCCATTGCGCGGGAGTTTAGTGAGGGCTTGAATATTTGCCTCAGATAGAGGAATTGAAATTCCATTGACGTTCGAGAAAATTTCACCATCTTCGTCCTTTTCGAGAATTGATTAAGGAAACGATCCGTGGAAAATCGAGGAGGAAGGATTTCTCGATTTTCAAATTTTTCGATGAAGCGCATAAGTTCGGCTTCACTATTGAATCGTAAATAAGAACCATCTTTATAAAAATGAACTAGTGGACGAGTGACGGAAGAGGAGGCAACATTTTTGCCGGAACGAGATCGTTTGGAAGTTTTGCCCGTCATTTTGAATAAATAGTAATAGCCTTTGAAGAGTTTTGAGAGATTTTTTGAGAATTTGGGAGCTAAGATTGATGTTTGAGTGAAGACATTGAAGATATAATGCACCTATTTATAAAGTGAAGAATGAAGTAGCATTAAAGTGAAGAAATCTGCAAAAATTTAAGGAGCAAACGGTCAGAAAAGGTAACTATTTTGAAATACAGACTGAGGATAATCGATTATGGAACTATGGTAATCGATTATTCTGACACAGTGTGCCCAGTAATTTTCTGACTCAGGGAATAATCGATTGTGCGTTTGAGATAATCTATTATTGTAGTAATGGACATCCGAGACGCTAATAGGAAAATCGATTACACTGTTTTAAATAATCGATTATTGTCACACAGTGACTTAACACCTGAAAGTAAATGTCAACATAATCGATTAGTGATATGTGATAATCGATTTTTATATTTAACAGCTAAAATCCTGCAAAGCCAAAACTGTTAGATAATCGATTGTAGTGTCGTATAATCGATTATGTCAATTTTCCAGCATAATAAGCATAAAATGTAAATGGGGAATAATCGATTATTGACTATAGAGAAATCGATTATTCTGCACCAAGTCTTTGGGGCGATACCTGCAAAAAAGAATTAGGCGCCTCCGACGCTCAAGTTAGTAATCATTAAAACATAAAAATGCAATGCATGAATTAGATCAACGTGGAGTCAAGAATCCCGAGTTCACTACGAATTCGGAATAAGGACTCTTGCTCTAAAGGCTTTGTGAAGATGTCGGCCAATTGATTTTTGGTTTCAACAAATTCAATTTCGACATCGCCCTTGAGAACGTGATCTCTTATAAAGTGATGTCTAATTTCTATGTGTTTCATTCTTGAGTGAAGAATAGGATTCTTCGTCAAGCTTATGGCGCTAGTATTGTCACATCGAAGAGGAACATGATCGATACTAAGGCCATAGTCCGATTGTTGTTGTTTCATCCAAAGGATTTGAGCACAACAACTCCCCGCGGCTACATATTCAGCCTCGGTTGTGGACAACGCAACACTAACTTGCTTCTTTCTAAACCAAGAAACTAAGGAGCTACCGAGCAAATGGCAAGTGCCACTAGTGCTCTTGCGGTCCAATTTGCAACCTGCAAAATCGGAATCGGAATAGCCAACAAGATGGCATGAAGAATCTTTGGGATACCATAGTCCCACATTTATTGTTCCAACAAGATACTTCATAATCCGTTTTACCGCAGTTAAATGTGACTCCTTTGGACATGATTGATATCGAGCGCATAAACACACGCTAAACATGATGTCCGGTCTACTAGCAGTAAGATAGAGAAGAGATCCGATCATACCTCGATACTTTTTGGTGTCTACTTCCTTACCCTTCTCATCTTTGTCAAGATGGTCGGATGTACTCATTGGGGTGGCCATTGCTTTGGCGTTGCTCATTTCAAAACGATTTAGCAACTCCTTGCAATATTTGGATTGGCAAATGAAAGTTCCCTCTTTCATTTGTTTCACTTGTAGACCCAAGAAGAAGTTTAGCTCACCCATCATTGACATTTCAAATTCGCTAGTCATTAACTTAGAGAATTCCTCGCATAGAAAATCATTAGTAGCACCAAAAATAATACCATCGACATAAATTTGAACTAATAGAATGTCATTGTTTTTATTTTTGATAAAAAGTGTGGTGTCAACTTTCCCCCTTTCAAACTCATTGTCTAAGAGAAATTTACTTAGACGTTCATACCAAGCTCGAGGAGCTTGTTTAAGACCATATAAAGCTTTCTTAAGCTTGAAGACATGGTCGGGAGATGTAAAATCTTCAAAACCCGGGGGTTGTTCAACATACACTTCCTCTTGAATAATCCCATTGAGAAAGGCACTTTTGACATCCATTTGAAATAATTTGACATACATAGATGATGAAAAAGCAAGTGATAAACGAATGGCTTCTAGGGGTGCAACGGGTGCATAGGTTTCTTCATAGTCAATGCCTTCTTCTTGATTATATCCCTTAGCAACTAGCCTAGCTTTGTTTCTTGTGATTATACCATTTTCATCTAATTTATTCCGAAAAACAATTTCGTACCAATTATGGTGTGATTATCGGGTCTTGGCACCAATTCCCAAACATCATTACGTTTGAATTGGTTAAGCTCCTCTTGCATTGCCAAGGTCCAATGCTCATCCCCAATTGCTTCAGAAATGGTTTTAGGTTCTATTTGTGAAACAAAAGCCATATGTCCTACAGTATCTTTAAGAAGGTTTCGTGTACTTACCCCTTTCTCGATGTTGCCAATTACCTTGTCAAGAGGATGGTCTTTAGACGTCCTCCAAGCATTAGGCATCATCGATTCTTCTTCTTGTGGTGGTACTTCTTCAGAAGGTTGTTCCATGACTTCATCTTGAACTTCCTTTGGATCCTCCTTTTGTACCTCGTCTTGAAGATTGATTTTCTTTAAAGCATCTGCAAGTTCAACACAAGAATCCTTTCTCGCCAAGCGAGCATCATTTTCACAAAATACTACATGAGGAGATTCCTCAACAGTTTTGGTTCGATTATTAAACACTCTATATGCTTTGCTACGTGATGAGTAACCAAGAAAAATTCCTTCATCAGATTTCGCATCAAATTTTCCCAAGTTATCTTTTCCGTTGTTGTGAATAAAACATTTACAACCGAAGACTCTAAGATGGGAAAGATTTTGTTTCCTTCCCTTATAGAGTTCATAGGGAGTTTTCATGAGTATCGGTCTAATGATAGCTCTGTTTAAAACATAGCTTGCGGTACTCACGGCATCCGCCCAAAAATATTTGGGAATTTCGGCCTCATTGAGCATGGTTCTAGCCATCTCTTCGAGACATCGATTTTTACGTTCTACCACTCCATTTTGTTGTGGTGTACGTGGAGCCGAAAAGGTATGTTCAATACCGAGTTCGTCACAAAAATCCGCGAAGAGATTGTGATCGAACTCCCCCCCATGATCACTTTTTATGGAAGTGATGGTTGTGTTCTTTTCATTTTGAACACGTTTAAGAAAACTTTTGAAAGCATGAAAGGCATCACTTTTATGAGCAAGAAATAACGTCCATGTGAATCTCGATTAGTCATCAACAATTACAAAAGCATAAAGATTTTCACCAAGACTTTCAACACGAGATGGTCCAAAAAGATCCATGTGAAGAAGTTGTAAGGGTCTAGTGGTTGAAACAACATTTTTGGATTTAAAAGAGGCTTTTGTTTGTTTCCCTTTTTGACATGAATCACAAGTAGAATCTTTTTCAAATTTCATGTTTGGAAGACCAATTACTAATTCTTGTGAAACTAGTTTGTTTAAAAGATTCATATTTACATGAGCTACTCTACGATGCCATAACCACATGTCGTCTTCTTTACCCAAAAGACAATTCACATAACTTGATGAAGAATTTTCAAGATCAACCATATAGATATTATCCATTCTAATACCACGAAGAATAATTTTATTATCACAACGACAGATAACTAAGCATTCTTCGGAGTCAAACAATACAAGATTTTCCTTGTCACATAATTGACTTATGCTCAAGAGATTATGTTTAAGACCTTTAACAAACAAAATATGCTTAATGGAGGAGGATTCGTCCTTACCGACCGATCCAATGCCGATAATCTTTCCTTTGTTATTGTCTCCAAAAATGACATTTCCTCCTTCCTTAGGTTTTAGTTGAAGGAATTTTGATGCATCCCGGTCATATGTTTGGAGCATCCACTATCAAGATACCAAAGTGCACTTGATCCCTTCAAACACACCTACAAAACAAATTAATGAGATTTTTGGTACCCAAGCCATTTTGGGTCCTTGTGTGTTAGGTGCAACATATTGGTGTGATTGTCCTGCAGTGAAATGTCTATGTCTAGTGAAGCATGCTGGAGCAATATGTCAAACTTTACTGCAGTAATGACAAATGACATTCGGATTGTGCATTCTTCTAGGATGATAGTAATTTGGGGGTCTAAATTTATTCACTCTATTTTTAGGAACATAGTTTTGATGTAGTTTTCAAAAATCTTGTCTAGGTGGTCTATACATGCCAACATTTCTTCTAGCATCCACT
Organism: Nicotiana benthamiana; assembly: GCA_034376525.1. Lineage (NCBI taxonomy): Eukaryota > Viridiplantae > Streptophyta > Magnoliopsida > Solanales > Solanaceae > Nicotiana > Nicotiana benthamiana. The sequence goes on from CM067329.1 coordinate 34,078,388, forward strand.
CTATTTTTAGGAAAATAGTTTTGATGTGGTTTTCGAAAATCTTGTCTAGGTGGTCTATACATTCCAATATTTCTTCTAGCATTTGTTCTAGGATGAGTTGCAATTCTAGGATTAAAATTTCTAGGTTGAGCGATGACATTTATTTTGCTTGGCCTAAGTTGAGTCTTAGGTGGTTTAGGAATGGACTCAACTTTTTCTTTTGGCTCGTGTTTGAAGCCTATACCGTGCTTAGTGGATTTCAAATTTACAAGCACTTCATTGAGATTTTTGTGTGAAGAATTGAATTTTTGTAAAGTGCTTCTAAGACTTTCTACTTCTTCCTTTAGAGATTTGCAAGAAGTACAATCCTTATTTGAGCTTTCGGGTTTATCGGCGCTTCTTTTGCCATAAAACTTGTTTTCCTCTTTTAATTTCTCATTTTCAAGAGTAAGTTTTTCAAAATCCTTTTCTTTTGAAGAAAATTGTTTTCTTAAATCTTTTATTGATTTAGAAGCGCTAATAAACTCTTTATACAACTCATCAAATGCATCTTGCATTTCTTATAAAGTGAAGTAGTTCTTAGAAGTAGTACATACCTCATTTTGCGTTTCTTCGTGTGCCATAAGACACAAGTTTGCGGTCTCGTTTCCTTTTCCATCACTTGATTCCTCTCCGGAGTCGCCTCCCCAAGAGATGTATGCTCTTTGTTTCTTGAATGGTTTCTTCTCCTTTTTGATGTTTGGACAATTTGATTTGATATGCCCGATTTCTCCGCATCCATAGCACTTCAATTGGTCGCCTTGTTGCTTACCTTTTCGTTCATACTTCTTTTGCATGAACTTGTGAAATTTCTTAATAACGAGTCCAAGCTCGACATCTTCATCACTTGACTCCTCATCGTTTTGAGGTTGAGTAGTTGATGCTTTGAGCGCAATCTTTCTTTTCCTTTGATCATCCAAAGGAGAGATAAGAATAGTTGATTCATAAGTTTTAAGATTACCTCGTAGTCCGTCGATGGTGACGTTTGTGATGCCGATTGATTCTTGGATAGCATCGGCTTTGGAACGCCACTCCGGACTGAGGCTTCGTAGAATTTTCCGGACAAGCTCCTTATCCGTGAATGTCTTTTTGAGGGCGTGTAGGTCATTGACGATTTTTGAAAATCGTTCGAACATGTCATCTATCTTCTCGTTTTCCTTCATGCGAAAAAGTTTATATTCGTGGGTTAGGAAATCAATTTTAGCTTCCCTTACCTGGTCCGTACCTTCGTAGGTGATTTCTAATTTGTCCCACATTTGCTTGGCAGTGGTGCAACATGATATTTTTCGATAGTCATCGGGGTTCACTGCACAATACATCATGTTGATTGCCTTTGCGTTGTTCTCTACTTTTCTGATATCATCGGCGCCGTATTCGTCTTCCGTTTTGGGAATGAGTTCTTCTCCAACCTTTTTGGTAGGTTGTAATTCTCCATTTTTGATAATTTTCCACAATTGGAAGTTGTTTGATTGTATAAAAATCCTCATTCTCTCCTTCCAGTAAGTGTAGTTGGTGCCATCGAAAAGTGGTGGCCTTGTGAAGCATTGTCCTTCACCTAGTCCTGCATAAACACTACGAGTAGAAGCCATGGAAAGTTTCTCTCAAACTGTTCAGTCTTTCAGAGAGTATGGCTCTGATACCAATTGTTAGAATATACACTTAACGCTAGAGGGGGGGTGAATATCGTTATAATAAAAAATAATGTAAATTTGCGGAATTAAAAATTGCAGGAATAACGTAAGTGCAGTAATTAAAATGATAAGGAGAGAACATACCGGATTTTATCCTGGTTCACCACAACGGGTGGTTAGTCCAGTCCCCGAGAAACTCTCTCGAGTTTTACACTAACTTCGTTAAGCTTACGGGTGCCTAACATACCGTTACAATTGCTCGTAGATATACACTCTACAATACTTCAACCTGCTCGAGGATACCGCACCTCAAGACTTCAAACCAAGGAACTACTTTTCCTTCTTACAACAAGGGATTAGAATATCCCTTCAAGTGTGTACAAACACTTAGCACTCAAGACAAGACTCTCTTTATAGAGTAGATATGAGTAAAAACAATACGCTCAAGAACACAACAAATTCGTCAAGAGTTTGGCTCTCAAAAACTAATGAAGTGAACATAAAATGATTGCAAAGAGAGTATGTGAGCTTTAGCAAGAATGTATTTAGTTGTTGTGCTTAGAAGAGTGAATTTGAGTTGTATTTATAGTGCTCAAAACACCCAAAACCGTAGCTTAATTGCTAATCACAAATTGCTGATTTTGTGCTAGGATAATCGATTATCTTATTCTGCATAATCGATTATCTGCCAACGTTCAAAAATCAATCCCAGATTTTAAGCAGAATAATCAGTTATCCAAATCGTATAATCGATTACCTGACAATGTTCAAAAATCAATCCCCAATTTTATGCTTAACATAATCGATTGTCTGATTGTACATAATTGATTATTTTTCAGTTGTTGAAAATACTTTGGCAACGGTCTTTAATATAATCGATTACCAGAAAAGCCATAGTTGATTATTTTGCTACTTTGTAAAATCTGATGCTCACTGTCACAACATAATCGATTAGTCTAAAGTACATAATCTATTATCTTGTAGCTTTGAAAAATCTGGTGAACACTGCCTTAACATAATCGATTATCATAAGGTACATAATCGATTATCTTGCAGCTTTGTAAATCTGGTGTACACTGCCTTAACATAATCGATTATCATAAGGTACATAATCGATTATCTTACAGCTTTGTAAAATCTGGTGTACACTGCTTTAACATAATCGATTATCATAAAGTACATAATCGATTTTGTTTGTCCAGATTTGAAAGACATGTTTAGAAATCATTTTGGTTAAAATGAAATGTTTGAAAATCATTTTGCATTAAATTAAAGATGCATGGTTTGATAAAAATGATTTTACGAGAGAAGCCAAGTCTTGAATCAACTGTCGGATCAAGATCACAATTATAGAACGACTCATATATAACTTTGTTGCTTTACTTAATCTTGATCTTTGTTTCTCTTCTGCTTGGACTTCGGCATATATCAATGTTCCGCTCACGTCGGTTTGTCATTTATCAAAACCTACAAATATGAACACAGGTTTAGTTTAGCGACTTGAGAACGTGTTTCAACAAAATTCACCGCAGTGAGTGACCCAATCAAGACACTAATCCACATGAAATACCCCGACTCATTATGCTCTAAATTAACAACCATGTAGATATTAACAATAACTATACGATGTGCCAGATCATAGTCATGAGGAACGGATAGCATAATATACCATAACCCATAAGACCATAACCAAGGAGCAATCAGCCATTCAACACCCTAAGTGACATTTCTCTCGAATTTCGCCACAAGACCTAAATAGAATACATCATGTATGTAAATAGTAAACAATTTCACAACCCATTGTTGCATTGAAGAGATATGCATGCAATCAAAAAAACACGAATACGATCAACTATAACCGATGACACATATTTTTCAATAGTTGTGCTGAGTGAACAAATGTGATTCCGTGTAAAATACACATCCTCATTAGGCCCACCAACAACCCTCAAAGCAACTACAACCATCGAAAAATAGAGAAATAAACCTCCCAAAGTCTACAATAACCTAACCATAACACATATTATTAAATGTCTATCTTTGACTATACCTTCGCAGTCTGCAACAAAGTAATAATCTACCTCTCAGAACGCTCCTACTTTCTGAATCCCAAGAATATATGAACCACCATATCTGATTCTAACTCGACCACTCGGATGACTAACACATCCCTCATATGCAGTCATCTTACAAGAAATACTTCCATAATTATTGTGTGCCACATAGAAAAATTTGAACGCCACCGGTAGATCAACCAGGCATTTACCATAATACTAGTCAAGCATTGGCAAGCCAATCACAATGCAAGGAATACAAAGTAGTGCCAGCATTCTTCCAAATATCATAAACCGTCAAAGTTGCCTAGAACTCATGACCTTCCTTTCAAAAAAAAAACACAACCCATGTGGAAACCTCGATCCCACATGTAACACCGCATCTATCATGCTATCATATGAAGAGTATGAGAATCTCATTAACAACTCTGAAGCACAATTAGGATACAAACTCCATCAGCAAGAAACCTACCACTAGACCTCATCTGCGTGAAAATGAGTATATGCAACCTACCCAACAAACCTGTAGAGAGCATCTGCCCAAGTCGTGGTCGAAATCATAACTAAATTCATCTAACTCAACTAAGTCACACAGGTCTCCAAACCGAGGAGTATTTCAACAAAACACGGGTAAAGCCTCACCATATAAAAACAACCGAAAGAACTAATAATCTACATTGCCATACCGATCCAACCTACCACCAAGCTATCTTCTCTATTAAAGTTCCTTCTGAATTGCCTTCAGAGTTAGGACTTCTCTTTAACGGTACACTACGACGCTTAACCAAAGCTCACCACAAGTGTAACGACCCAACCAATCCCTTTGTTCTCTAGCACAATGTTCGGCGGTTTGAAGTCATGAGGCAACTTTATTTTAGGTGTTATCACTCATAGGCGTGGTCGGAGTTTGATTTCAGAAGATTGTAGTCAAATTGGAAAGAAGATTCTCATTTTAGAAGCCATAAGTTGGAAGAATCAATTAAGATTGCCTTTCAAGGTAAACGCCCTCAGAATTGGAATCTGAAGGTTCCAGCGGGTTCGTATGGTTATTTCAGACTTGGTCATATGTCTAGATTGGGTTTTGGACAACCCAAGAACGTTTTGGCACCTAATGATAAAGTTAGCATTTTTAAGGAATTTTATAAGTTTGGGTTGAAGTGCATTTTAGTGATATTGATGTCTGTTTGGGATTTGAAGTCTAGGAATAGCTCTGTATGGTGATTATGGAGTTGGGAGTACGATCGGAAGAAAAGTCGCGGTCGTATTCCAATTCAGAAAGTTGGTCCAGGTAAGTAATGTCAAATATGATGTGTGTGTAAAATTCCAGGCCATTCGGACGAGGTTTGATAGACTTTTTGATCGGATTCGAAATTCGAACGTTTTGGAATACTTACGATTGAATCTGAGGGTAATTCGATCATTTCATATTGTTTTGAGCATTTGGAAAGTTGCAACAAGTTTTAATGATGTTATGGCATTTGTTGGCATGATTGGTCGGGCTCCCATAAGTCTCAGATAAGTTTCGGAAGAGTTTTTGGAACATTTTTGCCATTTTGAGCATAAGCATGTAATGATCCAACGATCCATTTTTAATTCTAGACATCGAAATTTGATTTTGAGAGTTCCAAAATTTTATAAATTATATGGGTGATCTGGAAAGTTTGGTCTAATTTCATCAAGTCGCGATTGGGTTTGACGTGAAATATGAGTTGATTCTTTAGCGAGAAAAATGGGTATCGCACTGAGCAAATAAGCTCTGAGTTGAGTTTCAATTAGAGGGATATGTTTTTATTATTATTTGTGACTCATAGGAACAAGAATTATCAAATTCTGAGTCTGTATGGTGGAGTTAGAGCCTTTTTAGTGAAAATACATATTGCTGGTGGAGCAGGATCTGGTGCGCACCTTTAGCAACTAGATTTGGTACTTTTAGCTACCAGAATCATGTCTACTGGTGCTGTTCGTTTTTATTTCGTTGCTCATTTGGACTTTTTTTGTGAAAGAACACAGCATGGGGCGAGTTTTGAGCATGAAATCATGGGAAATCTTGAGGTAAGCCAATCATGATCATTTCTACTCCATAATATTGAATTATCATCGAATAATCTAACTAGATTACGTGATTTTGAGGTGTAAACTGGTGATTTGGACCTACGGATTTAAAAATAAGATTTGACGATTTGGAGGCCAAATTATTATCGAAATTTAGTAATTTTGGTTTAGTTGGACTTGTCGTTGAATGCGTCGTCAAATATTGTTAATTTTGTCGGATTTCGAGATGTGGTCCCGGCTGACAGGTTTGAGTATTTTTGCGATTTTTGATTTATATTATATATTTACAAGTGGTCTTTGTTACCTTAGCATATTTTAATAATTATGCATTGATTCTGGCTAGAATTGGAGCATCCGGAGGTCGAATTCATGAGTGCAAAGGCATCGCATGCAGGACTTTGGACTCAATCGAGGTGAGTAATGATTTTATATGTTGTTCTGAGGGTATGAAACCCCGAATTACACAACATTCAGCTGAATTGAGGTGACGTACACGCTAGATGATGAGCGTGGGCTCGTGCACCATTGGGGATTATGACTTAGTCCATCGCGAATGACTATTTTTATGTATATTTGGTACCTAATAGTTAGATATTATTATACTTTGGGATAAATGCCATATTTAGGCTTCGTGCCAACTATTTAACCCTTAGAGGATCGTTAATGATATTTTCCTCAGTATTTCATTTCCTACTTGTGCTCACTAAAGCTATATCATTCAATGTTTTGAAAACTTAGATATGTTATTCGGTTTTAGAAACCTTAAATGATTTTTAGCGATATTTTGAGCTGAGTTACATATTTTAATATTCCCCGAGGGGCTTATGAGATTCTGATTATCTAAGGCCGAGGGCATTTATTTTGAGTAGGGGTGCACGCCTCAGCAGTGATAAACGGATTATGATAATGAGGCCAAGGGCCTGAGATTGTATGCCATGAGATGTCATGATATTGATATGAGGCTAAGTGCCTGTTTATTATGCCACTAGATTGCTCGATATTGCACTTGGGTCGTAAGGGCCCCTCCAGGAATCTGCACACCCCCAGTGAGCGCAGGTACCCATTCTGATATGAGATATAACCCGAGGGGCTGGTATTGTTCTCTGATATTTCCCGAGGGGCTGATAGTATCAATTATTGTGCCCGAGAGGCAGTTTTTATGTATTTACTATTCCTAGTTGTTTTCCCTATATATTGTTTAACTGTTTAAGAAGGTGCTTTATCAGATTTCATTGTTAAATTGTGTTTACTGATTTTTGTTATACCTCTAATAGTTAAATGTTGTGTTTAACACGATTTTAGATCACTCAGTCTTCATTAATTTTTATTATTCACTTAGTTGGAAGTACTCACTTTACTCCCTGCACCTCTGTGTGCATATTCAGGAGCTACAGGTCCTGCCACTAGGGGTAAAAAGTTCTGGCCGATCTTTAGAGGTTTACTAGGTAGCTACTTGGAATTTCATAGCCCAGTGCATCCTCTCTCTATCTTATTTCCTTTATGTTGCAGTTATTTAGCAGTGGAGTAGACTTTCAGATTAGTAGTACTATTTTAGATTCTCATGATTGGTGAAACCCCGATATCGGGTTGCGTTGGTTTTTATTTCCCCAAATTAAACTATTAAAAGCTTATTTTGGGATTCTATTTGTGATTAAAGATTTAGTATTTATTATTTTAATTACTTAAAGTTAATTAGAGGTATTTCGGTTGGCCTTGTCTTAACGAGAGGTGCCATGATGACCGGGTTGTGTTAGGGTCGTGACAAAAAGTGATCCGAACATGAACTCACATCGTCCTAATCCCTCTAAGCCACTGCATTCCCTAGTAAGCACCATAAAAGTATAATAGACAAGATACCCACTACAAACATACCTTCTATGAATCTGGAGTTGCTACCTTTTAACATCTCTGATACTGATATATAGAATTCAGGGCATCACAGAAATATCGCAAGTCTCAACACCATCCCAATACAAATCTCAGATCTTAGCCATGTACAAATATTCGGGAAAAGTCCTCAAACACCACATATAACTCTGGAATACATTAGAACTTTCTCAAGAGTTATCCACTCTGCCGTAGTTTCTAACACACCTCCAAAATGAGCCGAACGACCTGTGTTTCGTCAGTGCCATAACACCAAAAGAAGTAATACTCAACTTAACGCAATCACGTGCCTCCCTTTTCTTAGTACATTTCATCAATTACAATTAACAAACACCATTCATTTCATGAATTCCAATATGCCCAAAAAGTGTAATATATCATACATCCAGGAATTTCCTTATTCAATTTACTCTTAAAGACAACCTCTCCAATACATCCAATCCACAAAAATACCTCAGAGAAAAACTAACATAACACATGACCATGTTATCTGATCATCGATAGTAGTCTCCCCTACTTGTCCCAAGGACATAGAATATAACATCTGATAAACAACAATTCTTTTACTCTATAACTACCTTAATCTCGCATTGTAATTCAACTAAATCCTCCAAAAACTCATGTAACACATATCATGAAATGCCTCAAATCATCTACTAAGCTCACATTGATCCTCGTGACAGTCAACCCGACTTCCTCAAACGATCCAAACTCAAATTGAAACATATATAACCCAAAGGTAAAAAGAAACTCTCTACACCAACATCATAAGGATCATACATTTGTAGACCATTCCGCAGAAGATAACTCGCTGCTTAGCCCCAAACTAGCATATCTCTATACCTTTTCATGGCCATAACCATAATACAATCACTAAATCTTTCGGAGTGTGAACTCGTCAACATGACTAAAAAAATCACTCCATACCATAAACGATGAACTGAAGGATTCCTTATCACTCTCGTAACTCAGGAATGTACAACACATTAAGATAGAAATCAAATATACAATAGTCACATCCTAAAAAAATTCTTCTTGTCACATCCATACCATCTAAACTAACCTCACAATCACATCATACTCATCATATAGTCATCTAACTAATCACGGAGTCATAAATACCACTCATAGGGACACTACCACACATATAAGTCCAAAAGAACATGCTTATACAACCAAAACCATCGAGCCCAAGCTTCGGTAAAAACCTCGCATCATGTCCTTCGGACTGGTCTATCACCAAAACATTAAAAACACATCTTGAACCCCATCCAAGGAATCACAATTGGTCGGTGCTAGCCGATTACCGAGCGCACAAATAGCAAACAAGTGAGTGGAAGGAATTGAAGGAGATACACTTCATTCTGAATCAATGCCACACGTTAAGGAAAGAAATATGTGAGGTTTTCCTAGTTACATGTAGTCTCTCGAAGATAGGTATGGACATCATCATACCGATCTGTATGTCTGTACTAGAAGCTTGCTCATGACTCGTAGAAGCTATGAAAATAGAGCTCTTATACAAACTTGTCTCGACCCAAAATCTATCTTGTCATGATGTCACCTAAACAAACCCTCTAGGTAAGACAAGTAACAGTCAACACAACTCAAATGAGAATAATACAAGTAAATGTGTAAAATAACTGAATTTTATACAGTCTCACAAGGATTGGTAGTACAAGTCGTTAGCTATTAACACTTTGATTTAAAAAATTTATAGAAAAATAATACTTATGTTTGAAATGTGTATGCATAGAATCAAAATCTAGAATTTCCAAGAACAAGTGGTAGCTATGTCTGGTAGCAAGAATTTCTTGAAGGCCAGCTCCCGCCATGCACAACCTCATCAGCTCCAAGTTCTGCATGCGAGGTGCAGAAGTGTTGTATTAGTACAATTGACCCCATGTACTCATTAAGTATCATAACTAACCTCAGTTAGATATTAAAAGCAAGAATTATAAATGATACTCACTAATCACCTCTACAAGTTAATAAATTTCCAACAAGTGTAGAATAGATATATGATCAAATAAGGACAAAAACACCGATAAAGCCTCCTTGGAACTCACAATTCTTTTTATATTGTTATGCCCAGTCAACAATCTATCGCGTAAGAAAGATATGCATGTAAATAAGGTAAACAATCAAGAAATCGCAAATAAAGATGAAATGCAATAACCAAATATTACTCTTATATATAGCGCAAACCGATCCAAATCGAAGTCACATCACATCTCTTAGGCCCACATCGAAATATGAGTAATCGAACCAAACTGATAACCAACTTTCCTAGAGCTCACATCAACCGGAAACTCGTCGATTTCTCTTAATTCATGTGTACATCATCAAGAGAGAAACATGAAAGGGAGACCCTAGGGGAATGGATCTTAATCCACAATCAAGCACGGCCAATTCAAGGTACTGTACGAACAAGTCATGTGCTATAATATATGTATCTAGTTCCGCATGGGAAACTTACGTGCTATCAATCACAGTCTGCCAACATGGTCACAAGCTCAATATCACACTAGCGTGGCAACATATAAAACAACACAATCTGCCCGATATGGTCACAGGCTATCACGACCCCAAAGTCCCACCAAAAGTAGTTGTGATAGCCCCTAGTCTCTAAGACTAGGTAAACCCAACAAGCAATAGAAACTACCAGAAATAACGAATAAGAACATTGAATAAATCATAAAAGTCTAATATTACATCAATACCGAATAACAATAACAATATCCCCAAAATAGGTAGTAAAAGTTCATAAGCTCCATTGGGTTAACTAAAATCTCTAAATACCACTCTGTTCTTGAAGAGAAATAAACAGTAGTAATGAAAGACAACATAAAGTGACTCAAAGGCCCACGAACGCAATGACATGTATGTTGATACCTAATTGTTTTGTATGTATTTTTATACTTAAATAAATTCAAAATAGTACACGTAAGCATCCACAACGGTTTTGGTATTTCTTTTTTCAAATTTTTGAAGATTTTTATAATCAATTTATGGCCTATTTTGCACTATAAAATCCAATAATTATTCCCAAAATTTGTTATTTTGGTGAATAATTTATTTTACTATCACATTTATATAAGAATATAATTTACTTGATTTTTGCATGATTTTACAAGCTCATTTGGAATTTCTAAACTAAAGTTGCAAGAAATTGCAATTTTAGCCTATTTCTCAATTTAGTAGTAGGTTATAACCATAAAAATGTTTCTGATATTTTTAAAATAATACTTATACTTTGTGTATTAACTGAGTATTATTAATTTGTTTTTTAAACATCATTTGATAATTTATAAAATTCAAATTAGAGGGAAATTGGTTATTTATGTTATAGCCATTTTTGTTTAAATTATAGGATTAATTTCAACCCCAATTACAATTCCCAATTCATTAACTAACCTGACCCACATCCTATTAAAATAACCCGCCCAGAATCCCTAGTCAATCAGGACCATTGATCATTTAGATCAACGGCCCACGTTAACCCTTTCCTTAATTAAACCCAATACACCCCCTAACCCTAATCACTTTACACGTTCTGCCGCCCTTGTATCCCCCTCATCTCTCAAATGCTCTTTACCCCCTTATAAACCCTAGCCACCTCCGGTCACATTACAACCCCGTTTCACCGAAAAATATGGCTTTCCAGGTTTCATGCAACCTGTACTCACCCCCACTTCCTTCTATGGCGCCTACGTTCATAGATCGAGGCCACACCTCGAAGGTCTCCAGTTCAGAGAACTTCCTATTCGAGTTCTACAATCGTGTCTGGTCTCTCTCCGGTGAGTCATAATGTTTTGAGTCTGTTATTGACTTAAAACAGACCGTTTCAAGCTTTATCGTTCTCTACGTTTCTCTCTGAAACCCTTAATCTTTAAGGTTCTTCTTTCTTTTCTGTGTTCTTTACGGTCTGCTTCAAATTTAAGTTATTTTCTAATGCTCCAAAGTGTTTTCAACAATTTTTACCAATTTTTATCTTCAAAACTGTTCATCCTCCTAATATTTAGGGTTTCTGTGATTTCTCTATTTTATTTGCTCTACTGTGTTTTCTTTTCTTTCCTACGATTTTTGAATTTTTTCTGCTGTAGCTCGTATGTATTTTCTTTGTTATGGTGTTTCTAGGGTTTCCGAGTAAACCCTTCACAGTGTTCTTTACTTTCCATATGTTTTCCGTGAAAGTTCATGTTCTTTCTGAGTTTATCTTCCCCTATGCTTTCTTCGTTAAACTCGATATGTGATGAAAACCATAGATTTTAGGGGTTTTCCGATTTCTTTGTATAACTGCATGCTGTATGTTCAATGGAGAAACCATAACTTTTAAACGCTTCATGCTTATGATTTCTACAAGAATTTCTAATTATGTCTCGTATTTGTATGCTTCTGTTCTCTGATTACATGACTTCTCAATTAATTTCAACCTTGCATGTTTGTGCATCTTTTATAGTCAACTTTCCTTTTTGAAATATCCTTTATTTTGGAAAACTGATTTGTACGAACTTATTTGGCTACTTAACTTGGACCTGCTCTTTGACTAAATTCAGTAACAATTCGTATCCAATTTCCTTGATTCTTTGAGTAATTGATGATTCTGCTTTCCTTATTTGTCTAAACCGTGTGTATTTCGAAAATCTTATATGTATCTACCTTTTATTTCTACAACCCATTCTTGATTTCCTTTCCATATGTGGAACTCTATTTATTTACCCTAATTCCGACAACCTTAATTAAAGGGAATCCTTTCCCTAATTGATTTTGATTGATAGTGATTTATTTTCTTGCCTTAGTTTTTACCTATTTTAAGACTATAAAAACCGCCTTTCCCTTCTCTTCAAACTGGACGATTATACAAGTTCACATTCAAAACACTCTCCTCCCCTCTCTGCTTTTTTGTGTTACTTGCTCTACTGCTCGAGTTTAGCCGGCTGACAGCCAAGGCTAAAGTATAAGGTTCCCTTTGCCCTATTTGCTTTTCCATTTTAAGTTGCAAGCTGGTAGGTCTATGATTTAATACCATCTCCAAAAATACATGTTTAGTTGTTTCTTTTCACATTTCTATGTATGTTCACTATGCAGTTAAAACTTCCGTATATATATCCCTACCCCTACACCCCTATGTTTTAATATTGTGTGCTTATATGAGTGCTTTCATTTACTTCCCTCTCCCCAAATACCTTTAATCTACCTCTATTTGACTTTGCCTATGTGCTTATGCAATTTTTTTCATATTTGATCACTTTCCTTGACCCGTTTCGTGTGTGAGTATTTTAATTAGAGTGGTACTCTGTTGCCACATTTAGTTTAGAACCAGGTTGTTCTAAACCTTTAATCGAATCTGTCCCATTCCCTTACCCCGTTTATGTCTTGAGCTTGACTCCGGTCTGCTGATTCCCTAATCATCATAAAGGCCTAGGTTTGACTTTTTCAAGTCTGCTCTTATTTGTTTAAGCCATGTAAAGGTCAAGGGTGTGCAAGCCCTGTTCATGGCTTGGTATGGCCACCTTTTGCATGGATTTTCCTATGAGTCCTCACATTACACTTACTCTTAATTCTTTAAGCCCTACACCCTCTAGTAAGACATGCTTAGGGACCCTTGAGTTCCCTCTGAACTTGGATACCTAAGGGCTTGTAATTCCATACCTTGCACTACTATAATCATTATATTAGGGTGTAAGCATTGCCTGGGCTTCCTGAAAGCCCTTGGAACTTTGAAACACTCTAAGAGAAAGTCTTTGAATTTTGAGCCTGGATTTGGTAAAATATATATGTTGGACATTAAGGTTGCTCTGAGCTTTCTCGGGTCCGTTTTAGCTTTGATGTACTTATTTCCTTAGCCTTTTCTATCTTTTTATATAAAGAAGCTTTGTAAAAGAATTTGGGGATATAGTTAAAAGGGTATGGGGGGGGGGTTATATTTCTGCTAATCATAATAGAAATCATGCCTAATTGATTCCAATATTGCATCTCATCTAAAAACCTTGTCTATAGGAATCCAATATTGCATCTCATCTAGAAACCATGTCTATAGAATTCCAATATTGCATCTCATCTATAAACCATATCTATAGGATTCCAATATTGCATCTTATCTAGAAACCATGTCAATAGGATTTAATATAAAAAATAACTTAGAAATCATGCCTATAGGATTTTATATAAAAAATCACTTAGGAATCATGCCTATAGTATCTTAACATTGCATCTAGAAATCCTGCCTATAAGTCTGTAACATTCGGTAATCAAGTTCATATAGAAATCATGTCTATAGGGACTATATAAAAAATGCTAGGCAAACAGTAGGTCCTTTGAACATTTAAAAGCAACAACAAACAAATCTATAGATGTCATGCCTATAGGGTTCGAACTCGCCGAATTTGTTAGACTCCTTCAATAAAAGAGTCCGTCCAATAATGCCTATTTTGAAATCTGACCAAATCAACCGTTTACGCTATTTTAAAGCTATTAGAATCTTTTAATGCCAAGCCTGCATTTTTCTGAAATCAACCTCTCTTTCCATGCGTAATTCCGTACTTCCATACTTTTATTTCACCATTTTACTTAAAGCAATTTGTTTTTTCCATTTCTGAATTTTGCAAGTCCCGGATTCTTGTTTCAAAATCATCACAGGTTTTCAAAATACTTTAAGTTTCAACAAACCGGATCCGGGGGCTCAAAGTAGAGTTATTATCCCACTTTATGTGTTAAACTAATCTATGCGTTATCAGTATTAAACTCAAGACCAAATCAGTAGTTGCAAGTCATGCTAAACTTATTGTTGTTGTGATTTGCGGGGTTTTGTACTAGCCTTTGAATGTCTAATCTTTATACCCTTATGTGCTATTTGTTTTGGTTGACGCCTTAGCATTTTTACCTTTAAAAACTCCATATATGTCTTATCCTTCTTCCCCCCCCCCCCCCCCCTTTTAGAAGTAGAAGTCCTAATACCCCCGGACAAATAAGTTGGGCTGGGTATTAGCATGAAATTAGTAAACGAGATCAAACGCGTTTAAATAACTTAACGGGATGGGAAAGGTAGGATATGGAGATGATGACGATGAGATAATATCTTAAAGCCACCCTTTTGGGAATATGTGCGGGATATTGTATCGAATTATCCATATTATAGTTAAACCTAGGACCCCCTTACCTTTTACTTTTGTTTAAATATTTCCTCTAAAATTTAATTTTTTCCTTGTGCTACTCTTATTTCAAATTTGCCACTAGTTTTATATTCTTTATATGCATATTTGCTTGTTTTATTCTATGCTTCTCAAAGTCACATATAAGAAAGGCCGGGAACCACACTAGTGGATCTTGAGGGGTGCCTAACACCTTCCCGTCGAGATAATTTCAAGCCTTTAACCGAACTCTGATTTTCTTTTAAAATCTTCTTTTCTTCTTAAAGTTTCCTAATGCACTATAATCATTAGGTGGCAACTCTTCAAGCTATATAACCCAATTCCCAAAAGGGAATAAGAGTTGTTTTGTCCATAATGTCGTAAACTCGATTTTGCTTCTTTTACGAGGGAAAAAAGGGGCGTCGACAGCATGGCGACTCTGCTGGGGAATTCCTTTACGGCTTTTACCATTACTTGTTTTTTGACATTACTTGCATACTTTAATGGCATTTATTTCCTATTTTTGTTATTCCATCACAATGACTAACTTGACTCTTCATGTTTTCTCTTTCCTTAACTGCTTTCTTTATCGCTTTATCATTTCAATAAAATTTTAATTTCGAGCAACCATTGTAATCATTTATCTTATGAATGTGAAAATACATGTAACTTGTTTTATTATTGTAATTGCATTTCTCAATATCATATTCCACTCGTGCCAAAAAAATCCTAAGCAACACTTACAATGAGTGGTTGCGCTTTTCCAATAGTATAAGCTCCCTAAATGTGGCAAAGACAAATTTGATGTAAAACCAGTCGATCAACGGTGTAGTCGATGGTTCTTGGCCTTTCCTTCTTGAGTTGTTCGCTCAAGGGTACCTTGTCTAACACTTTAAAAGTAGAAACCTTATTCCTTTAAATTGTTCATGCATCATGGTCAACCCTAGCCAAGTCAGTTATGTTGTCCGCATAATGACTCAATAAGACACCCTAAACCAAAGTCCATCGGGTTTCTTGAAACCCAAATGGACACCTTCACATTATGTGCATTTATTTGGAGAACCGAATGCTTTTTGCTAATTATTGATTTAAATAGTCGAGTCTGGTGGGGTTAAGGGCCTAAAAATTTGTTTTGCAGAAATGAGGCACGATGTCCCCAGATTCGGTATGGTATCCAACATCAACCCAAGGTTGCTGAGTTGGTGGGAGGATCTTCATAGCAGTGATCGAACCCTCGCCTGTAAGCATTTAGGGAATTTTCCTTCGCTTTTGGAAATCCAGCCCAACAACAAAATCATTGAGGCTGCCACTTTGTTTTGGGATGGTGATCAATCAGTGTTCTGTTTCGGGAAATTGGAGATGACCCGTTTGCTAGAAGAAGTAAGGGGCCTAGCTGGCATCCCCTGGGAAATGCCGGGTTTACTCATGCCGGAATGGCAAAAGTAGAGGTTTCCTTAAAATGATGGGACTCAAGAAAAATCCCAACCGTTCTTTCTTGAAGGACTCTTACATACCATTCGTATTCCTATACGAGAGATAGGCAATAGTAAGCCCTATCACACCTACATAAATGAATTCACTCTAATCTCTTTGGGGCACATACATAGAAGGGTGTTGGTGTTTATGTTTTGCTTCTTGGGCATAGTAATTATCCCTATGAAGAAGGCTAGGATCCACACCAGACTAGCCATTGTTACTAAGACTTTAATGGAAGGGATCGATGGACAATCATTCAGAATAGTACCTATAATCCTTGCGAAAATATGTCGAGCCTTGGGGAAGTACCAACAAGGGGATCCATATTTCGAGGGTTGTAACTTATTACTTCAACTATGGCTCCTAGAATACCTTCAGATAGGTGTCTATAGACAGGAAATTGTACGCAGAGATTGGGATGACCATATCACTTTTCATCATCCAAAGCGAATGAACTTGATGCCAAATATGTTTGCTCAACTAGAGGACGCCAGTGGATGGGTAGAGTTATTCGAAAATACAAAAGAAGAGAAAATTCAGTGGATGTTCGAGTGGTTCCCGACAGGGGAGTTCATTGTCCGTTCTCGAGATGCACCGTTCCTCATGCTCATTGTCCTGAGGGGTACTCATCCTTATGTCCCCCTCCGAGTGATGAATCAAGCTGGAAGCAAATAAATCATACCCATTATAGAAAAATGAGTTATTTCACGGCTGACTTTCAAAATGACGATAGCCCGCACAGGTGTCACGCTCAGCATATGTGGCACTGCAAGCTCGTTCTGGAGAAGGATTCTATTAAACCAGGCAGGTATCGTGCTGGGTGTGTGCCCCACTACAAAGGTTGGTTAGAATATGATCACAATTGTTTGGGTCGTCCGGGGTTCATCCATGGTCACAGAATTTTTTACGAGAAAACGGATGCACAAGTCAAGTAGAATCAACTGCGCAAGAGAATGAGGGAATGTGAAAATGAACATTGGGAAATACAGGAAAGACCATGAAAAGCTAATCAACGGGTGGAGAGATATGGCTATCAACGCCAACAACCGTTTAAGGTATCTGGAGCAAGGTTTGGTAGAGTTGGAAGGAAAGTTTTTGCAAAGGATCGAAGACTGTCAAAATGCTCAGGGAAGCACATGCGGTTTGGCTCGAGCCTACCTACTATTAGGGATGTGCGTGTTGATCCAGCTATACGAGTGAGACAAGAATACCGAATCTGGGAAAGGTCCTTATGGGACCAAGTAGTTAGGAGTCTTTTCTTTTGCTTTAATGATGTAACAAGGTCAATGGATGTTAGTGATATTTTATTTAGTGTCGCTTTGGGATTCGTCTTATTTTTATCAATAAAATGAGGCATTTAGCATTATAAGTTATCCAAATTTTTTTTCGCTAGGCCTACCTTCGGCACAACGAGGCACCCAAATTAGGAAGTGATTTATATTTCCGCACAATGTGTTTAAATTTTGCAACATTATTTATCAGAATCCGCACTAACTTTATACCTTTTTGTTTTTCTTTTATTTTTATTCCCCTCCCCAAATGTTAGTTTGTGCATTCTTGCACCATTAGCATACTCCACAAGGTCAAAGGGTCCTCCACCTCCTCCTCCTCTTAGTCCTCCCAGAAACCAGAACAAGAACAAAATGGAAGATACCAATGCTAGAAAGGAAGTCGGAGAGGCTTCAATCATCAAAGAAACTACTTCTTACCTCGAGCAAACTTTTCTAAGTTTTCGAGAAGAGTTGGAAAAGGTCCAGAACTTGGCAAGATTTTCGATCACTCTTGTTGGTGCTGATGCTAACAAATCACCAACGCCGCCACCAGCCCAGCCTGCTCAGACCCAAATCCGCAACACATGCAACAATGCTCCACTGCTTATCCTGGAGCCCCAAACACCATATATAACAGAACAATCTTGTCTTTGTGGATGTTGTACCACATTACGGGCCGCCAATCACCAATGTAGCTGAGTCGGATGACAAATGCTTCGTCATTCAGATTTTGGCCACTGAGATTAAGAAGTTGACTAGCCGAGTATAGGGTTTTAAATGTAACAAAGGTGTCGAAGGGTTGAATTACGAAGATATCTGTGTTCAACCAGATGTTGAACTCCCAGTGGGTTAGAAACGTCCGAAGTTTGAATTGTTCGACGGTACTAGGGATCCCAGGGTTCACTTGAGAATTTATTGTGAAAAGTTAGTAGGAGCCATTAGGGATGAGAAAATCCGTATGAAGCTATTCACGAGGAGCTTGAAGGGTGATGTGTTATCCTGGTATATTAGCCAGGATGCGAAGAAATGGACTAGTTGTGTAAATATGGCATCTGATTTCATGGATCGAATTAGGTTCAACGCTGAGAACGCACCAGATGTGTTCTATATTTAGAATCTTAAGAAGAATCCCACAAAGACCTTTCGCGTGTATGCTACTCGTTATAGGTCGGATGGTGCTAAGGTCAGACTGGACTTGGAAGAAGAATAAATGAACAAATTCTTTGTCCTTGCTCAAGATCCACAGTACTATAAAATATTGATGTTAATTGATGGTCAAAAGTTCTCCGATATCCTCAAATTTGGAGAAAGGATTGAAGAAGGCATCAAGAACGGTATGGTCACTAACCTCGAGACATTGCAATCTACCAATAAGGCTTTGCAGTATGGTAGCTATTCAAAGAAGAAGGACGTAAATTCTGTAATGGCTGCGCAAAGAAAAACTCTGCCAAGATGTACCAAACATATCCCTCAGCCCCACTCACATATCAGCCTACCCTAAATTACCAAGCACCATCACCCACTTACCAAATTCCACCACCTGCTTACTCACCACCACCACATACATATCAACCAACTTTTCCTAGATATACCCAACCTTGACCTGTATACTAAGCATTAAACTCCCAACCGTCTCACTACCCATCACTACCTACCCGCCAAAATTTCCCTCACCTAGTCCAAACTTCAACCGCAAAACTCCCAAACAATACATCGCCATAGCCGAGCCAATTGACAAATTATATGAGAGGCTCAAGTCTGCAGGCTACTGTAACCCTATCCCAGCTGCAACTCCAAAAAACCCTTCCAAATGGATCAACCCAAAAAAGACGTGTGCATATCATTCTCGGATGAATGGTCATACCATTGACGAGTGTCGCTCGTTAAAAGACAAGATTCAGAATCTGATTGACAACAAGATCATCATAGAAAAAGAGCCTGCTCCAAATGTCCGCAACAACCCTCTACCTGACCACAAGGGTGGAGGCATCCAAGTGATTGAGATCGAAGATGATTGGGACCCCAAAGGTCAATCAGAAAGGAGACGAGCCTAAGAAGACAGCGGTTACTCTCAATCCCATTATCGTCCAGACTCAGCCCTCTGAGGGCGACGTGGTAAATTTATCCATGCCACTCGAGTTTGAAGTACCATCTACAAAGGATCCAAAAACATTTGAGGTTGAGTTCGGAGTTCAAAACCCACATACACCATTTGAAGTTACAGTGCTGCCTCCCACGGGACCTATTCAAGTCTCCATGATAAACATGACCCGTTTCAAGAAAATGCTATACGTTAGGATTACACCGCTGAGGCTAGAAGGAAGGGAAAGATTTATACTAGATAAACAACTGCTGCACAAGGCATGACTATGACAGGCAAGGTATACACCCCGGAACATTTGACTGAGTCTAGCAAGCAGGCTTCCGGGGGAGCCATTGAAACTGAACTCGATGACCTCTAGAGAAAGGTACAGGCCAAAGAGTACTCGTTCATTGAGCAGCTGAACAAGACACTGTCGCAGATTTCTATTCTGGCCCTCCTACTAAGCTCTGAGGCACCCAAAAATGCCTTGATGAAAATACTTAGTGAAGCTTATGTTCCCAGCAACATAACAGGAGGAAAAATGACAAACATGGTGGGATAGAAACTGGAAAGCCATTAGGTCACCTTCCACAAAGATTAATTACCACCGCAAGGGCTTGGTCACAACAAAGAATTGCACATCACTACACAATACGAGAATCATTTTAGCACCAGCATTTTAGTCGATAGGGGATCCTGCCTCAACATTTGTCCGGTAGTGACTCTCAAGACATTGAGCAAAGTGTTGAACGATAATAGGGAAGGGGATATCAATGTCAAAGATTTTGATGGATCGCCGAGGTCCACCATTGGAGAGATAAGATAATGCCTACATATGGGGCCAACATTGTTCGACGTTGAGTTCCAAGTCATTGACGTACCAGCGTCCAATAGTTTATTGTGAGGATGACCTTGGATCCGTGCCGTTGGAGCTGTGGCATCAACATTGCATCAAGCTGTGAAATTTGTGTGGAATCATCAAGAAGTAATCATTCATGGAGATAGTAGCAACCCCATATACAGTTGCTAGGCTATCTCCATGATCGGAGGAAGAAGGAGAATCGGTGGAGAAACATACCACCACATCGAGCGAGTTAATGCAATAAACAAGGATAAGTTGTGGGATAGCAAAATCGAAAGCGTTCCGAATTAGAGTAGATACGAGCCCGGAAAGGGGCTTGGCAAGAATATCCAGGGTATCACCAAGTCCATCCGTTTGAGTAAGCATGGAACCACTTTCACTTGGGATGAGTTCCTGCTCTGGTCCCCACCATGGCACGGTCTCTACTACCCATTGGAGCACCCTCTGCCCTGATTAGAGGAGACCTTTCAGCCTGCTGATGTCATATCAGAGGAAGATGAGATGCTAGCAGCCACGAAGAACCTATTTCTCGAGGATGACATGGATTGTTGTGTTACCTTCTAGGAGGAAGAGGAGGAAGGCCCTTCCATTCAAGATGTGAATCGAGGAGAGCAACACCAATCAGTCAATCAGGACCACCAGTGCCGGTAGATCCTCGGGATAGCAAGGCTAAACAACATATATTTTTTGGACTTTACTTTTAGATGATTTTACTTTTCAGCATTGTTTTTACATTCGAAAAGAGCACCGATGTTTAAGACAATTATGAATTTAATCAAATTCATTTTCCAAGTTTATCTTCATATTTTGCTCTCATTTATTTTTTCTACATTTTAATTTTTTTTACACAGCATTACTATTACGTATCTCGATAATGAAGCAACGACTGTAACCTGCAATGAGGCAATGCGACAAACGGGCGTAGATTTAGAGGAGGATGAAATACCAGAAGAGGTTGTTGGAGCAGTCGAAGAATTTGAGAATAGACCTAAGTCTAACTTAGATGAAACTGAGGTCATTAATTTGGGAGACGCAGAAAATGTCAAGGAAACACGAATCACCGTACACTTGTCACCGTCAGAAAAGGAAGAATACACAGAGTTTTTGAAAGAGCATGAGGACATATTTTCCTAGTCGTATGATTATATGACAAGCCTCAGCATGTCCATTGTGGCTCACAAGTTACCGACATATCCAGCATGCCCATCGGTCAAGCAGAAACTTAGAAAATTAGAGCCGGACATGAGTTTGAAAATCGAATAAGAAGTCACCAAGCAAGTTAAAGGCAAGGTTCTCAGTGTGGTAGAGTATCCAACATGGTTAGCCAACGTTGTACTGGTGGCAATAAAGGGCGGAAAGGTTAGAGCTTATGTCGACTGCAGGTATCTCTGTCAGGATAGCCCCAATGACGACTTCCCTTTGCAAAATATACACATATTGATTGATAATTGCGCCAAACATGAGCTGCAGTCGTTCGTTGATTGTTTCTTTGGGTACCATCAGATATGGATCAACGAAGAGGATGTAGAGAAAACGGCATTCATCACGCCTTGGGGAATGTACTGCTACAGAATGATGCCTTTTGGTTTGAATAATGCTGGTGCTACCTACATGAGAGCAATGACCACAATCTTTCACGATATGATACACAAGGAGATCGTGGTATATTTTGTCGACATCATCATTAAATCCACAAAAGTTGCAAATCACATGGAGGATTTGAGAAATTTCTTCAACTGACTGAGGAGATACAACTTGAAACTGAACCCCGCCAAGTATGCATTGGGGTCCCTGTCGAAAAACTATTGGGTTTCATCGTGAGTTGCCAGGGTATACAGTTGGACCTGTCAAATGTCAAAGCCATACAAGAGTTGCAACCGCGGAAGAACAAGAAAAAAGGTAATGAGTTTTCTAGGCAGGCTCAACTATATCAGCCAATTCATAGCTCACTCCACTATCATTTGTGAACCCATCCCCAAAATTCAAAAGAAAGATGCCGCCACTAAGTGGACTGTTGATTATCAAAAGGCTTTCGACAGAATCAAGCAATACTTGTCAACGCCACCAGTTGTGGTTCCACCCGAACCATGGAGACCTTTGTTACTTTATCTTGAAGTATTCTATGGGGCATTTGGTTGTGTTTTGGGGTAACATGAGAAAACATGAAGGAAGCAGCAGGCCATCTGCAACCTCAGCAAGAAGTTTACCCCTTACGAGGCTCCGTATTCCTTATTAGAGCGCACTTGTTATGCTTTAACCTGGGTAGCTCAGAAATTGAGGCACTATTTCTATGCTTACACCATGCATCTCATATCCAGGATGGATCTATTGAAGTACATTTATAAGAAGTCCATGCCTACAGGAAAGCTCCCTACGTGGCAGACATTGTTATGTGAGTTTGACATCATTTATGCTACCCAAAAGGTGGTGAAAGGATAAGCCTTGGCATATCACTTTGTGGGGAATCCTGTAGGAGGAGAATATGAACCCCTAAAGACGTATTTCCTGATGAAGAAATAACTCTCATAGAAGAAGACATTCCAGAATTCTATGATGGTTGGAGGATGTTTTTCGACGGAGTCGAAAACTTCAAAGGAGTGGGTATTGGAACGGTTTTGGTATCAGATACTGGTCAGAATTACCCGCTGTCCGGCAAACTCAGATTTCCCTGCACCAACAATGTGTCCGAGTAGTAAGCCTGCATCTTAAGGATCAATCTGGCCATTGACATGAATATTCAGGAACTACTTGTGATAGGACATTCGGACCTACTCATACATCAGGTTTGAGAAGAATGGGAAACCAAGAATTCCAAGATACTCCCCTGTCTACACCATGTGTAGGAGCTGAAGAAAAGATTCAGAAAGAAGGAGTTCAAGCATGTTCCTAGAACACAGAACGAGTTTGCCAATGCTTTAGCCACTTTATCATCCATGAACTAGCATCCACATACAAACATTACTGAACCCATCCAGTCAAGATTCACGACCAGTCAGTTTATTGTGCTCGCATCGAGGAAGAAGCCGATGGGAAACCTTGGTTCTACGATATCAAGGAATATTTGACAATAGGAGAGTACCCAGAGCTTGCCAAAGCTACTCATTAACGAACACTTTGGAGAATATCCAATAATTTCTTTCACAACGGAGGAGTCCTCTATAGGAGGACTCCTGATTTGGGATTGTTAAGGTTTGTCGAGGCAAAAGAAGCAACCAAACTATTGGAGGAAGCACGCGCGGGGACTTGTAGAACGCATATGAATTGTTTTGTTTTGGCAAAGAAGATACTTTGAGTAGGTTATTTTTTGATGACTATGGAGACAGACTACATTAGTGCGTCCGAAAATGCTAGTGATGTCAAGTACATGCAAATATAATAAAAATGCCTCCAAACAAACTTACTGCGAAAAGCTCACCAAGGTTGTTCGTCGCTTGGAGTATGGACGACAGTGGACCAATTGAACCAGCCGTGTCAAACGAACACATGTTCATCCTAGTGGCAATTGATTACTTTACCAAATGGGTTGAAGCAGTATCATACAAGCTAGTCACCAAGAAATTAGTTATATATTTCGTCGGAGATTGTATGGTTTGTGGATTGGGACTTCAAGAATCAATCACCACCGACAACGGCTCTAACCTCAATAGCGACCAAATGAAAGTAATGTGTGAAACATTAAATTCATACATATGAATTCTACAACTTACAGACCTCAGATGAATGGAGTTGTAGAAAAAACCAATAAGAACATCAAGAAGATACTAAGGAAAATGATTGAAAAGCACAAGCAGTTGCATGACAAATTGTCGTTCGCTTTATTGGGATACCGTAACATGGTCCGCACATCAATTCAGGCCAGTCCGCACATGCTGGTTTATGGTACATAGGCGGTCACTCCCCCCGAGGTAGAAATTCCATCCTAAAGGTTCATGCAAGAATCATAATTAGATGATGCAGAATTGGTTATGAGTCGCTACGAGCAGTTAGCCCTCATAGATGAAAAGAGAATGAATGCTATCAGTCACGGTCAATTATATCAGAACAGAATTTCCAAAGCTTTCATAAAGAGAGTCAAGCCAAGGAAGTTCATGCCAAGACAACTGGTATGGAAGAAGGTATTTCCACATCAAGATCAAGCCAAAGGGAAATTCTCTCCCAACTGGCAGGGTCCATAAATGGTTCACCGGGTTCTAACTGGAGCAACCCTTATTCTCGCTGAAATAGACGGAGAAATCTGAACAAAGCCTATCAACTCAGTTACAGTGAAGAGATACTACATTTAATCACACACTTTCTTTCATGATGTATTTTGAACTACGCCTGACCAGATTCATGTTTAAGAGGGGATACATAAGTAGCCCTATGGGTTCGGTCATATTTTACTAAAAATTCCATTTTTCCCCGATATCGGAACTGGGGCAGAATTTTGAGGAGGACCTTCAAAATTCTGAAGTCAACTTTTCAGTTTTTTCTTCAGCGCCGACCTAGTTAACTAGGGCAGAATTTTTAGGAGGATCCTCAAAATTTCAGAACAAGCAAGGTTGTCGTGTCTTGAACCATGTTATAGCCGTCGGTTCACCCCAAATAAATTCATTTTTCATATATAGATACTTCAATTTACTAAGTCATGCATAAATATCATGTTAATCACAGTTGATTAGCAATGCTACCCCCAAAAAACACGACGTCAAAGGCTGGATGACACAAACTATCCTCCCTCTATTGAACTCACAATTTTTCTTTGGTTGTAGGAACTCAGATTACGGATCAAAAGGGCATTCACTCTGCAATATCAAAATCCTTATAGGGTAACTATTCGCACTCAACATTCCCTGGTAGTCCTAATATCGGAAAACTAGTGATCAGCTAAGAAAACATAGTACTATTAATTCTTCCACATTCTTGCACTTCATAAGGCTCCTATGTGCCTTTCGAGACTAAGCTCTGTCTCCATCCGCATTTTGCATAAGGCTACTCTCTGCCTTCCAAGGTTAAGCTCTACCTCCGCACTACATAATTATCTATCTTTCGAGACTAAGCTTTGACTTCATATGCATTTTTTACATAAGGCTAATCTATGCCTTCCAAGGTTAAGCTCTACCTCCATATTGCATACGGCTCCTATCTGCCTTTCGAGACTAAGATCTGTCTCTGTCTGCATTATTTGCATAAGGATAATATCTGCCTTCCGAAGTTATGCTCTACCTCCATATTGCATAAGGCTCCTATTTGCCTTTCGTGACTAAGCTCTGTCTCCATCCGCATTTTGCATAAGGCTTCTCTCTACCTTATGAGGTTAAGCTCTACATCTATGTTGCATAAGACTCTTATCTGCCTTTCGAGACTTAGCTTTGTCTCAAACTGCATTCTTTGCATAAGGCTAATCTCAGCCTTCCGAGGCTCTACCTCCATTTTGCATGAGGTTCTTATCTTTCTGTTGAGACTAAGCATTGTCTCCGCCATGCATGGCTGAAATATTGACGCTTTATTTTTCGACTAGCTGGAACATTGCCACCTGCATTTTGAAATTTTCATATGGCTACAACATCGCCACCTGTATTTTGAAATTCTCATTTGGCTGAAATAATGCCTTCTGCTTTTAATTTCTCGCTTTGGCTGAAAGATCACCACCCTTTGGAATCATTTGGCATAAATATTGCCACCTTCTCATGGGCTGAATGAACGTCAACTCGTTCAAAGGAATCATTGTTCAAAGGCACCATCTGCGTAGCCCAAGAATTTCATTCCATGGCCTGCGAACCTTTACTTTTATGATTTTCATGGCCCAGGACATCATTGTATGAGGACGTCATCCAAACCGTCCAAGGACAGCATTCATGGTCCAACGGAACTTGCTTCACGTTTAATATATGCAAATATATACGCACATCATGCATTTGCAAGTATTCTAGCTGGTTCATAGCATCTCTGCAGCAGTGATCCCACTCTAATTCTCCGCAACCTATCCGCTTCCAATCACCTTCTCAGGTCTAACCATCGTGTCCGTCTTTTTGAATATACATCGGCATATTCCGTCAACAGTTCTCGAACTACATATGGCATGATTCCTGTAAAACCAGGGATATATAGGCAGCTCAGAAGCTAGAGTGCGGTCTATATCCTTTTACAATCACCGTCTCCGGTTAAAATTGGCCATCTTATCTTTACCCGACAAGTCTTTCATCCTCCTCGGGTAAAGAGGGGGAGTTGTTGATACCCAATATTTCTCTATGTATTTTTACTTTCAAATACATTCAAAATTAGCATATGCAAGAATCCACAAAGGTTTTAATATTTTTTTTCAATTTGTTCAAGATTTTTAAAACCAATTTATGGCTTTTTTTGCACTATAAAATCGAATAATTATTTCTAAAATTTGTTATTTTGGTGAATAATTTATTTTATTCTCACATTTACATATAAATATAATTAACATGATTTTCTTATAATTTTATAAGCTCATTTGGCATTTCTAGACTAAAATTGCTTGAAATTGTAATTTTAGCCTATTTCTCGATTTAATAGTATTTTTTAACCATAAAAAAGTTTCTAATATTTTTAAATTGATACATAGGATTTGTTTATTAACTCGTTTTTTTAATTGGATTTTTCAACATTATTTGCTAATTTATAAACTTCAAATTAAGGGGAAATTGGTTATTTAAGTAATCCTCTCTGCCCTTTCGGATAGGGGTAAGGCTCGTCTACATATTACCCTCCCCAGACCCCACCTGGTGGAAATATACTGGGTAGTTGTTGTTGTTGGTTATTTAAGTAATATCCCTTAAATTATAGCCTTAATTTCAACCCCAATTACAATTTCCAATTCATTAAAGAAGTTATTTTCGAATTATGGCTGTGTTCTTTACGATCTGCTTCAAATTTAAGTTATTTTCTGAAGCTCTAAAGTGTTTTCAACAATTTTTACCAATTTTTATCTTCAAAACTGTTCATCCTCCTAAAATTTAGGGAATCTGTGATTTCTCTATTTCATTTGCTCTATTGTGTTTTCTTTACTTTCACTGTGATACTTCAGTGTTTTCTGCTAAAGCTCGTATGTATTTTCTTTGTTCTGGTGTTTTTAGGGTTTCTGAGTAAACCCTTCAGTGTGTTCTTTCCTTTCCTTATGCTGTCCGTGAAAGTTAATGTTCTTTATGTGTTTATCTTCCCCTATGCTCTCTTCGTTACACTCAAGATGTGATGGAAACCCTAGATTTTAGGGGTTTTCCTATTTCTGTGTATAATTGTCTGCTGCATGTTCAATGTCGAAACCCTATTTGTTTAAACGCTTCATGCTTATGATTTCTGCAGGAATTTCTAATTATGTCTCATGCTTGTGTGCTTATGCTCTCTGATTACATGACTTTTCTAATAATTTCAGCCTTGCATGTTTATGCATTTTTTTTAGTCAGCTTTCCATTTTTTAAAAAAACCTTAATTTTGGAAACTGATTTGTACGAACTTATTCGGCTCTTTAACTTGGACCTACTCTTTGACTAATTTCACTATCAATTCGTATCCCAATTTCCTGGATTCTTTGAGTGATTGATTATTCTACATGCCTCATTTATCTAAACCAAGTGTATTTGAAAAATCTTAAATGTATCTACCCCTTAATTCTACAACCCATTCTCGATTTCCTTTCCATATGTAGAACTCTATTTATTTACCATAAGTCCGACTCCCTTAATTAAAGGGAATCCTTTCCCTAATTGATTTTGATTGATACTGATTTATTTTCTTGCCTTAGTTTCTACCTATTTTCAAACAATAGAACCCCCTTTCCCTTCGCTTCAAACAGGACGAACATACAAGTCCACTTTTCAAAACTCTCTCCTCTCCTATCTTCTTTTCTCTGTTACTTGCTCTGCTGCTTGAGTTTAGCTTGGTGAAAGCTAATGCTTAACAATAAGGTTCCCTTTGCCCTATTTGCTTTACCATTTGAAGTTGCAAGATGGTAGGTATATGATTTAATACCATCTCCAAAACTACATGTTTAGTTGTTTCTTTTCACATGTCTGTGTATGTTCATTATGCAGTTAAAACTTCAGCATGTATATCCCTACCCCTACACCCCTATGTTTTATTACTGTGTGCTTATATGACTGCTTTCATGTACTTCCCTCTCCCCAAATACCTTTAATCTACCTCTGTTTGACTTTGTTTTTATTCTTATGCAAATATTTTTCATATTTGATCCCTTTCCGTGGCCCCCTTTTGTATGTGATTATTGTTTTGAATTAGAGTGGTACTCTATTGACACCTTCAGTTCAATACTAGGTTGTTCTAAACCTTTACTCGAATCAGTCCTATTCCCTTCCCCTATTTATGTATTGAGCTTTACTCGAGGCCTGTTGATGCCCTAATCATCATATATGCCTAAGTCTGACTTTATTTCAAGTCTACTCTTATTTGTTTAAGCCATGTAAAGGTCACGGGTGTGCCAGACCAGTTCAGGCTAGGTAGGATAACCTTTTGCATGGGTCTTCCTCTGATTCCTCACTTTACACTTACTCTTAGTTCTTTAAGCCCTATACCCCTCTGGTAAACCATGCTTAGGTGCCCTTGAGTTCCCTCTGAACTTGGATACCTAAGGGATGGTAATTCCACACCTTTCACTACTCTAATCATTATTTTAGGGTGTAAGGATTTCATGGGCTTCCTGAAAGCCCTTGGAACTTTGAAACACTCTAGGAGAAAGCCTTGGATTCTGGAGCCTCGATTTGGTAAAATACATATGTTGGACATTAAGGTTGCATTGAGCTTTCTCGGGTCCGTTTTAGCTTTGATGTACTTTTTTCCTTAGTCTTTTCTTTCGTTTTATATAACGACGCTTCGTAAAAGAATTTGGTGATATAGTAAAAAGGGTGTGGGACGGGTATATATTTCTACTAATCATGATAGAAATCATGCCTATAGGATTCCAATATTGAATCTCATCTAGAAACCATGTATATAGGATTCGAATATTGCATCTCATCTAGTAACCATGTCTATAGGATTCCAATATTGCATCTCATCTAAAAACCATGTCTATAGGTTTCCAATACTGCATCTCATCTAGAAACCATGTCTATAGGATTTCAATATCGCAAATCAATTAGAAATCATGCCTATTGGATATTAACATTGCATCTAGAAATCCTACCAACAAGTCTTTAACATTTCGTAATCAAGTGCATATAGAAATCATGTCTATAGGGACTGTATAAAAAATGCTATGCAAATAGTAGGTCCCTTGAATATCTAAAAGAAACAACAAACCAATCTATAGATGTCATGCCTATAGGGTTCGAGCTCGCCTAATTTGTTAGACGCCTTCAATAAAAGAGTTTGCCCAATATTGCTTATTTTTAAATCTGATCAAATCCACCTTCTATGCTATTTTTTATCTATAAGAATCTTTTAATGCCGAAGCTGCATTTTTCTGAAATCAACCTCTCTTTCCCTGAATAATCCGTACTTCCATACTTCTATTGCACCCCTTTACTTAATGCAATTCGTTTATTCCATTTCTGAATTTTGCAAATCTCAGATTCTTGTTTCAAAATCATCACTGGTTTTCAAAATGCTTTATGTTTCAACAATCCGTATCCGGGGGGATCAAAGTAGACTCATTATCCAACTTTATGTGTTAGACTAATCTATCCATTATCAGTTTTAAACTCAAGACAAAATCAATAATTGGAAGTCATACTAAACTAATTACTGTTGTGATTTGCGGGGTTTTGTACTTGCCTTTGAATGTCTGATTTGTATACCCTTATGTGCTATTTGTTTTGGTTGACGCCCTAGAATTTTTACTTTTAAAAAATCCATATATGTCTTATCCTTCTTCTCACCCCCCCCCCCCCTTTTAGGATTAGAAGTCCTAATACCCCGGGACTAATAGGTTGGGACGGGTATTAGCATGCAATAAGTAAACGACACCAAACATATTTAAACACCTTAACGGGATGGGAAGATAGGATATAGAGATGATGACGACACGATAATATCTTAAGGAGACCCTCTTCGGGAATACGTGCGGGATATTGTATCGAATGATCCATATTAATTCTAAACCTAGGACCCCCTTACCTTTTACTTTTGTTAAAAATATTTCCTCTAAAATTTCCCATTTAGTTGTGCTACTCTTCTTTCAAATTTTCCCACTAGTTTTATATTCTTTATATGCATATTTACTAGTGGATCTTGAGGAGTTCTTAACACCTTCCCCAATAGATAATTTCAAGTCCTTACCCGAACTCTATTTTTCTTTTAAAATCTTCATTTGTTCTTAAAGTGTCCTAATGCAGTATAATCATTAGGTGGTGACTCTTCAAGCTCCATAATCCAATTCCCAGAAGGGAATAAGAGTTATTTTTTCCATATAGTCGTAAACCCGATTTCGCTTTTTTTTAGGAGGGAAAAAGGGGGCGTCGACAAGATATACCTTGAAGTCACTGTAGAAACACACAATCAGCTGACTAATGGCCAGTATGCTCCGTGGTACCTGGATCAACACAAAAATATACAACACGCGTATTATATGTTCACCTCGGCGATAGCCGAGCCCAAATAACCAGTCTGAAACTCACCCGAGCTCTTAGATCTCCACATCAAAATCAATCCAAGTCTAATAATACAATACGGACTTGCTCGCATGATCAAACCATCAAAATGCTATCCGAAACGATATATCGTGCATCAAAACACATGAAATTAACATTTAGACTCAAGAACTTCTAAAAACACAATTATGCATCTCGTTCCTATCAAATCAACTCGGAATGATGCTAAACTTTGCAGAAAAGTTTCAAATAAGACAATAGACCTATTCCAAGTCCCAAAACAAATATGAACCTGATAACAATAAAGTCAAACCATGGTCAACCTAAGGAATTTCTAACACTTCAAATTTCTAACTTTTGGCAAAATAAGTCAAATCAACCTAGGAACCTTGAAATTCATTTTCGAGCATATGTTTAAGTTTAAAATCACAACATGAACCTATGGGAGCCATCAAACATTGTTTTGGGGTCGGTTTTATAAAACTCAAATCTCGGTCAAAATTTTGAATTTATGCTTTTAGACTGAGAACTACTCATCCAATTCAATCCCGAAACATCCGAAAAACGAATCCGACCATACACGCAATTCATAGTACACAATATGGAGGCACTCAATTTCGAACCACTAAAAGTTATGTTAAGACTCAAAATCACTGGTCGGCTCGTTTCATAAAGATCGAAAACTTTATTGTTTGCAGTTGTGTCCTACGATATTATTTATTAATATTGAGTTATTTGTGACTAGATTCGAGTAGTTTGAATGAGGATATACGGGGGAAGCGCTTGTTGGAGTATTGATTTACCCATTTTGAGTAAAGTAATACATCTAAATTTGGATTTGAGAGTATTTAACCCTGAGAACTACGTTATATGAAAGATATTAAGGTAACATACGCGCTAGGTGATGGGTGTTATATGTGCATAAGTGTGTTCATGATTGGGGAGGCCTTTAGTCAATTAGCAGGTTTGTTTTGCTATCATATCTTGTTATCCTCACATGTTTTCCTAATTGCTGTCTCATAGCTATAAGATTTATTTGTGTACACATTCTTAATCATGATTGTATATCTATGTATGATATCTTTGTCTCAATACTTCTTATTTGATTCTCACATATTGTTGATCGCTCTTATGTGTAACACTGTTAAATTTTCCATTTTAAGATGTATGTATCTTGGACATGATCGGTAAATGTCTGATTTTGGACCATAGAGCTGGTTAGGTATTAATTTTGAGGTGAAGGGTATGCTAGGCCCATATTGGGCTTAGTATTATTATATTGAGGCGACACGTGCACCGGGACTCACTATTGGGCTAAATGATTATGATTAGTGCTTAGGCAGGATCCGTCTCTCCATATTCTGACATGCCAACAATGGGCGCACGCATAGTGTTTAATAAATGTGCTTTGAGGATGGACAGTCATGCCAGGCACCTTTCATGACCCAAAATTCACTATAGGTCGTGGTGGTGCCTAATGCCGCCGTCAGGCAGGCCAACTATAAGTAATCAACTTAGTTACTCATTTTTTATTTTGAAATCATGAATCCCTTTGAATAAGAAGTGTAAAATCTAGTATTCATATAACCCGTGGTTTGCTTTTTTCCAATTTCCTTATAAGTTATTAATTACAAGGTAAAATGATAATAATTACATGAATTAAAATAATGAACATCTAGTGGGAACCCCAAAAATCTGGTATAGTAAGTGCATTAGAATTTATTAAGGAGAACAACAATAATACAACATTTGTCTTGAATTGTAAAAAAGATAGGATAAAATAAATAGTAATATGGAGAATCTATGGACTGCGATGCGTGGCCTCAAATGCAGCCCACACAAATTCTTTTCAATAGTTGCGCCTACACGCCAAGATGAAAATCAAATGACTTTGTATGATCATGTACATTTAGTGTAGAATTGCAGCATGGGTACGCAAATCAACGTATATCCAGTAAGTATCTAGCCTAATCTCAGAGTAACGTGGGGCCGGCATCGATACATACTAGTAGTCCAACAAAGAAATATGGCAAATTATAAGCAGATAAGAGTACAGCAATAGTAGTAAGGTCAATCTGTATCCAACATAATCTTCCAAATTTTTATTTAACGATAACAACTTTTTAATCTCATATTCTATCTTAACAGCTCGAAAAATATCAAGTGCCAATAATAATGGATAAGGAATACTATATAAAATACAACACATTGGCGGAAGAAAAATATCGCGAATATTCACACTTCTAGTGATATAACACACAATTATGTAGAGGTAGAACGACCAGATCACAGAAAGAGTATGATACTACCGAAGTGATCGGCCGAACCATAGATGCATCTATTATGCTGCAGAGGCAAACGACTCGCTCCCATGAGAGTGTGCATATAATCATACCGAGGCGTTCGACCTGCTCCACAAGAAAGGAAATGTATTATCAAATAATGATACACGAGCTTACGCTACAAAATATGAACACAAGGCGAGTATAACTTTTATCGCTTCTCAAATAACTTGCCAAAAAGTCAACGCAATAAAACTCATCCAACTATACAACACACACACACACACACACACATACACACACACACACATATATATATATATATATATCAAGTGCAATTATAATTTCTATTAATTAAGCATTACTATGAGTTCAATTATGTCAAATATTATATGGTAAATTCCAATGTCTTCCCCGATATTAACATGCTTTAGCTACGTATGGGATCTCGTCACATCGTATGTACGTAGCACCAACAACTAGTAGCACATAATAGTTATCCCACCTAGGGGGTAGTTTCCCCCTCATAGAAAAAGACATGAGACTTCCCTTGCTCCGAATTTTCATGACCTGCTCAGACGCCACTCTAATACTCAAACCTAAGTGAAACATTCTGAAACTAGTCAAAAAATGTGCAACACAATCAAAATATATTCCAGTGCTTATAATTTAGTAATTTATAGCAATTCCCAACTCCGCTTGAAGAGTCAATAAAGTCAAGCCTCAGGCCTACATGCCTGAATTCCAAAATATTTTGAAGATAAATTTACTCATGACATTAGAACTCAGATATATAATTTACTCCCAAATCCATGTTCAATTTCAGTAAAAATCCAAAAAAACAAATGTTTAGTTTTTTCTTTAAAATTTTAAATCTTCTACTAAGTTGCATATTTAAATCCACATATAATCCATGTATTTCACTAATATTATATGTATATTACTTACCTTTCAATGGTTGATTAAAATCTCCCCTTGAAGCTCTCCAAATATCACCCGAGCTAAGAGAGAATGAAAGAAAATTGGCCAAATCCCGTATAAAACCAAGTCTCTCAATTGTTGCCTCACATTTGCGGTCCCCTGGTGGCTTCTACAACATCCACCTCTACGGATTCAATCTCGCACATGCGACAACCCATGCCAGGTCTCCAACCGCATATGTGGCTCAACCAATGCTTCTGCACCCTCGCTTTTAATGCCTAATCAGTAGGTGCAGTTCCGTTTCTGTGAAAACTCGACCGCATCTACGGTCCCATCTTTCCCCTTAGAAAAATCTTCTTCTGCGCTTGCCTGGACACTTCTGTAGAGTTGCATCTACGGCCTTTTTTCCGCAGGTGTGATTGCACCAATTCTCATGACCTTCAGCAATACAACAAAGTTCCAAAGTGATAGTGACTCGTCCAAAACACACCCGAGGCCCCTAAGCCCCCCTGTGAACTTAGCAACAAGTTCCATAGTATAATACTGACTTTCTCGAGGCCTAAAGTCACATCACCCATCATCAAAACTACGAATCGGCGATCAAAATCCTTCTTTAAACTTTCAAACTTGCAAACGTTGATGAAGCATCTGAATCATATCAAAACATTCCGGAATGATGCTAAACATTGCGTTCAAATCACAAATTATGATACTAACATATTATAAGGCTTGAAACCCGAAACATATACCGATAACATCAAAATCCACTTAAAACCAAACTTATGAAATTCTTAAACCAACATTCCAGTATTGGCACCAAAAATCTTCCGGACAATCTGATACTCAACTCGAACATATGCCCAGTTCCAAAATTTCCATAATAACCTACCTTCAAATCCCAATTTGGAGGTCGTTAACTCAAAAATTAAAGCTTAGTCAATTCATTCAACCTAAAGCTGAAAAATTATAATCTACTTCCCAAGTCAGCATTGAACTTTCTAATATTTAATTCTGACCATATTTATATGTCATAATACATTAAGTTAATCTATTCAATGCTGCATACAATTGAATAACATACTAGAGCTCAAAACGACCAGGTCGTAATTGTTACAGCACACATAGAGTGCTAAGTGTGGATATTTATAGATGCATTGTGATATTATTGATTGACATGTATGCTTGACATGTAGACATAAAGATGTACTTTCCTCATAGTTACTCGTAATTGAAATGCTTTATTTGAGTTGGGCTTTAACTGTTATACTTGAAAACATGCCTAAATTTCCTAAACTGTGAACAACTTGAACACAAAACCATTGAGCTACCTGTTTCTACTAGTTTCCCTTTATATTCTAAGCTGCTACCGGTTATTAATATTGGTATCTGACTATTGCTTCATAGCTCGTCACTGCTTTTATTCCAAGGTTAATGTTGTTAATAATTGAGTAAATAGGTTCAATTGTACTCATACTACGCTCTGCACTTCGTATGCAGATCGAAGTGCATCAAGTCGAGGCGATTTCCAGAGTTGAGCTGCTACTAGCTGTTAGGAGACTATGATTTAACTGCTATGTCATCCATAGTCATTTATGTTCTCTTTCTTTTATTTCTATCTTTACTATTCTATTGTTTAGACAAATGTACTAGAGGATTTTTCTTGTATCATGTCACTTAGTAGTGCTCATGTACTCATTGAGACTAGACTTTGGGGAAGGTTGTAGCTGTTTAATGGTTAATATATTTCATGATATATGTCCGCTGCTAAGTTGTTGACCATGTTTATTCGATTTTATTGTTATTACGTGTCCGTTGGCTTACCTAATGTGTTGGGGTTAGGGGCCATCACGACTAGTAGATTTTGGCCGTGACAAGTATAAAGTCAATGGTTAATGTAATCATTTTTATCTATCTTATATGTCTAGCACAATATGAAAACATGGTATGCATCTAAAATCGATTTATTTGTCGCATATAACTTAACTTATATGACAATCCTTAAATGATTTAAATCGTTTAAAGCATATACAATACTTGATCCAAAAGTGCCACATCCTAAGTGCATTTTGTGAATATATGTACCTTGCTATAACTATAAGAGTGATCATATGATAGCAAGAGTTTTTACCCCTTTTTGAAGATATTGAAATGACGATTCCAACAAAATCATATGAAGACAATACATCTTTATTAGGAATGATGATTTCAAGGTGAAATAAATTCGTTCAAGTTACTATGGTTGTTTTGTTTATTTTGAAGATGGTGCACAAGATTAGATGCATAGGCTCAAAGGTGTGAATTGATTGTCTTATTAGGGAGAGTTAATACGCATGTATTCTTTTTCCCCTATAAGTTTTTTGTCCTACTGTGTTTTTCTTTGAATGGTTTTTAACAAAGAAACCAAAAGACGTATTCTTATATATGTGCACTCTTTTTCCTTGTCATGACCCCAATCTTTGTCGTGATGGCGCCCAGCACAATAGCTAGACAAGCCCGACCAATAACGCTCACAATTCAACCACGCAACCTATTTACGATTAAATCGGTTAAGTTTCTAGATAGTTCAACTCCAATCAGTAAGATAATTAGGAACAATACTAAAAATCATGATAATACTAATAAACTCCCAAAGACCTGGGGTCATGAGTCTAGAGCCTCTAAGATAACAAAATGATAAATCCTCGGTAATATAGAAGTTCGCAGTTGCAGAAAATAATAATAGGATAGGGGAGGCTTCGGGTCCTGTGAACGTCAGGCAGCTACCTCGACAACTCTTGGGAAGCTCCGAAGCAGCAAATAGCTCAATTATGCTCGAAGGCACCTGAATCTGCAAACATTGTGCGGTGAGTAAAGTGAGTACTTCCAACTCAGCGGTAATAGACATGTATAATTACTGATATTAGGAAATCCCGAAATACCACTATGTAAAGCTGAAACTTACGACTTTGCTCATTTAACGATGAGACAATAGTAATTACATGACAGATAGACAAATCGATATCAATGTATGAATGCAATTCAATGCACATGGCCGCTGCAGCGTACATACCGATCCATTTTGTTACGCGTGCTCACTGTGCAGGTTCGGACTCCGGAGGGGCTCCTACAGCCCAAGCGCAAAATCATCGTAGCATTCACTGCGGCGTGCAACCCGGTCCACAATGACTCCAACTATATGCATGCAAGCCTCACGGGCACAATCAAGTTTACCATTTTCAGTTCCAATTATAAGGTATTATAGCTTAAGTGTTTAAAGCCTTAAAAGTTTACTAATAATTTCTAGACAATATTTAACTCAAGAATGATATCATGGAAACATGCTATATACCATCAAAACAGTGATAGTAATCCCCAAGGGATCCAAATAATCGGCATGCAGCCCAAATATGCTCAGCACGATCCAAGCAGGATGTTTACTTGCCAATTCCTAGTCGATAACGCTGTATAGAAATCACACGGGCGGACTAAGCTATAGTCACGTACACAAACGACCCTGCACTCATTGTAGACTACGTGTCTCGCCTCAATACAGCGTCACAATGTGAGATACCGGGGTTTCAAACCCTCAGGTCATCATCTACATCTATAACTCACCTCAAGTTGGCCAAAGACTTGTCCGCAATGCCTTTCCCTCTTGAATCAACCTCCTTGTTCATCGAAGCTAGTCAAAACCATTGCGAATACCTTACTATATGCTAAAGAAACTTAATCCAATCGAAATTACACGAAAATACTAAAAATCACGAAGTTGGAAAAACCCGAGCCCTAGACCCGTTCCTCAAAAAATTAAAAAATTCACATCCCCAGATTCTTTGTCTCGCCACGAGTCCGTACATATAAATTTCATCATCATCAGAGTTCAAATGGGCCATCAAATCCCAAATTTACATTTCAAAAACCAAGCCCTAGTTTCTTCAATGTTTACCCAAATTTCAGAGAATCAAAGGATGAATCTTCAATAAAACAATGTTTCTAAGACAAAGACATACCTCCAATCGATACCCGTCGAAAACCCTCTTTAAATCTACCAAACAGCTTTCCTTCTACGCAAACGCGTTGGTGCTAACGCGTTCGCGATTAACAAAAACTCCACAGACCACCTTAACCCTACGCGAACACGTACAACGAGTCGCAAACGCGATGCTCTAACTTCCCTCACTATGCGAACGCATCCAAACCATCGCGGCCGCGATGAGTAATCCAAGGAGGCACCCCTGATTTCTTCTAAGCGAACGCGTGGTACACACCTGCGAACACGATAGCCATCCTCAGAGGCCTATGCGAATGCGTCCCATGCCACGCGAACAAAAAGTCCAAAATCCCATACTTATGCAAACTTGACAGGGTGTATGCGAACATGAAGGCTAAAAATAGCCTGCAAATGTTGCTGCGTTTCTGCAATACACCAAGTCCAAACACTCTTCCGTTAGCAATCCGGAATCAACCCGAGGCCCCCGGGACGTCCACAAAAAATACCAACATAACTCAAAGCATCATACAAACATGCTCCAATCCTCAAAACACGTCAAACAACAATAAAATCATCAACTCCACACAGATTCAAGCCTAAGTTTCTTCAAAAGATTCGAATAACACACTCGATCAAAACTCAACCAAACGACGCCCAAATGACCAGAAATTTTGCACACATATCCAAAATTACCTAACGGAGCTACTGTGACTCTCAAAATTCCATTCCAACCCTCGGATCCAAATACCACCTATCAACCGGAATTTACCAAAATTCAAACATAGCATTTGCCCACAACACTTGAATATCGATGGAAAACCCTCTTATCAACCAATGTCTTATTCCAACACTTTCATATACTTCAACGATAAATGAAACACGCAATAAATTGTAACAATCTCTCATATCAACCATTTATGAAGTCACTTCCCTTTCGACTACCATCACAACATATTTTCGAGTCGAAGCTCAATATTAACCTTCCAACAAGCTGCAATAAAATCCGTTCGTATTCATTAATGACTCCAACGATCACCTCGAATCCTACATACCATTCTGGTGATATGACACCTTATCACCAGCCTAAGCCACACTTGCATAATATATGCACCAATAAGGAATGACTTGAATATACTCAAATCATGATATTGACTTAAACGAAAGAGCTGTAAGTCAAGCTGTAAGCCGAGACCCCGTCTAACCTCACAGAAATAGAGTACCTGAATCCTCCTTGAACGTCCATAACTTTGCATGGCCTCGCCACAAAACGCGATCCTATCAAAACAGTGTTACACATGAAGCATGTCAATTCACCATGCTTAAAGTAGACAGCAATGCACAGATTGATGCCTGAAACCAAACAGTCCATCACACCCGCGGTGAAGCAAGTAATATACACCATCAAATCCTAAGAGGACACAACTGATGCGCCATTCGTCAAGCAACCCCCAGTACGGAATTTCCTCAAAAACCATGAAACAATACATACAGTGTAACATATGGAAAAATAGTTTCAACATCACACTATAATGGCGTGCAACCCGATCCATATAACATACCTCTGGCGGTGTTCCACCCGATCTACACGAATATCTCACATAGGGAGATGCACATCGAGCCGAATTTGCTTATTATAACAAAATATCGAGTATCGATCGTAAGCATACTGAGTGCATACTGATATATATAGTGTTGTAAGCTACAAAACTCAACTTCCACAATGAATCTTGATAGCACCGCACTACATGTCCCAAAGTCCTAATATATTAACGCCTCACAGCACAGGAAAAACAACTCATAGATCTCCTCAGATGACTAGTAGGATCACTAACGATCGAATCAACCTATCCTTTATCAGAACAATTCGGGCCAACCAAGCCAACTCAAGCTAAACACGCATCCAATCAGCTCACCCACAAAGTCATTACCAAGAGGCCTGAAGCTGCTCCTTCCACCACTGTAACTCATGCTGCAGCCGTATGATACGGTTCTCGACACCAAATCAATACTGAAATCCACAATATCTCCGGGCGACATGCCCGGCCACCAGGAACGCCTCCGAAAGGTCCGTCAATACCGGAACTGAATCAACGGTAGAAACCTCTACACTAACATCGACCTCAAAATACTAATTTATGGAAAGCAATCCTTCCAAGTCGTCCGCTGGTCTGTGGTACACAACCATTCAGCTATAACATAGTCTGATGTACCTCGCCACGCAACCCCGGCATTTTCCGACATAATCCATAGCAAAATAGTCTAGAATGACCCAACAGAGAGACAACAAGTCTACATACCAAAATCATATACAAATTCTAATATACCAAGCAAAGGAAGATCGACACGGGCTTCCGAACCACCAATAGCCACTAACGGTACCAATACACACTATCCACAACCATTACATAGCCTGAACATGAGAACTCCCAGTGTGCAGCTCCACATAGCACACGAATTACTATGCCTGATCACAAATTCTGCAGTATAAATACATATTACACCTCGAGTACCCAATCATTCCACTAAAGATATTCCGAAATTTCATCTATGCCACCAAACAAACTCAGATATCAACAATCGATCTATCAAGAAAATTGTCGCAACACTACCGAAGTTCTATCAACTTAATCACATTGCCTTATTCCTGAAACATATACCCTCGTCAAATCACTATGATTAGCAACATCATTTCCTTGGCCATATGAGGACCATTCACCATAATCATCTGAAGATCGATTCTTAAATCACATGCAGTTGCCCGTGCCATTTAAGAATTTAAGACTTTGGATTCCGAATTGCACCGATCCTTGCACACACAAATCTCAATCCTCCACAATATATCGCATCTACCATGCCACCCTCGGATAACATAAGAACTTTTATCTCCCTCGGCACAGTAGACATCGACGCACTCAACTAGTCGAGAACTTTCATTTATCTCATTTAAAAGAAAATTCCTTACACCCTCCAAGCTTAGCATACCCACATAAAATATACTCTTCTTCAAACCACAGTAAACCCCAACATGAACATCTATGCTATCTCTATTTGTACAATCTAAGCTGCCAAGACAGAATCCTTCTATCTAAACCAAGTTGAGCCAGCCGTCCAAACCCAAGAGCATTGCTACGAAGTGCCGGAAAAAGCTCACTACCTCAAACACATACAAAGGATTAATCATACCCTTACCATACCGGTTCGGTCTATTATCAAGCTATTCCGTCTATCAAATTTCTCTTTTTATTCAACATCCACTTGATATTTCTCCCTAGTTGTAGCATCACAATACCTCAGCCCAGGCTCACCACAAGAGCTTCGAACATAAGACTACACTATCTAAGACCCATAGCCACTGATTACTCTCTTAGATGTTCCTAGAAATACCACATTCTAGAATGCTTTACTTTGAAGAACTTCCTGTGAAGTCCGAATTCGTTACCATTACCTTCCAGATACCGATACATAGAATCCCATAATCCACATAAGAATACTACAAGACTCAACATTTTCCGATGAAAACACCTTCTTTAACGACATACACAACTTGGAAACACCTGATTGTTACATGCCAAATCTTGTACGCAATAACACCATTCTCGAGAGCCATTCACTCTTATTCAACTGCAAATTATCTTACTTAACGAACAGATATACTCGTTCCTTATTAGCACTTTGACACCGCAGTACATGATCTCATTCTAATACGAACAACCGTCTTCCGTCTCTATAAACTGAGCATTCATTATCATAACATCTCACGACATCCTAGTACGTTCTAACATCTAAGAAGCACCATGTAACTTTTATCAAAATTTTTGCTCCACTTGCACCATCCTTGGCTTATTTTCTATAATCAAGAATGATCCTTCATTATACCTAGAAACGAAAACAACATAGCACATAATCGTGATATGAGCTAATCAAAATAAACCTCCCCAAATTGGCTCGAAGCCATCTTATCATGACACCTTTAATAACCCATAATACTTGTACTCTAATAATGGCACAATGTAATAGTCAGATTTAACTCAAATCATCTACCCGTTTATTAAAACACTGATCCTCGGATACTGAAATCCTCGGCAAACCTAGCATTCACCCCCACGACAGCCGAGCCCACTCTCTGAAGGGACCAAATTTTTTTTCAAATTACAACACGTACCATTCAATTACACGTGAGATCTTCTCACAACATACATAAGAATCGGTTCACTTCAGAACACTCCGCAGGAGATAACCCATTTGCTTTGCCTCAATATAACATTTCTGTATACCTTCAACCGTCATACCGATTACACAGCTACTTAGTCCTCATGAGTCTAAAACTCATATCTTATCATCCGATTTACTTCACTCCAACTAGGAGACTTGAAATGATTCTTTGCACGCCAATTCTCGGAGCTACACTTCCACTCATAGTGGAAATCATATACCGAATGATTCATCTCTCACTTAGCAAACCTTCTTTGACAATTCCAAGATATATAGACCCATCGCACAACACCAACATACTCATCACATACATATCCAGCACCATTCTCACCATTACAGACAATGCTGAACATATAAGTTCATAACACGATCTCGCAGAATTAGCACTTCATTGCTCAAGGCATGGGCAAAGTTTCGGCCTCAAGTCCTCTAGACCGGCCCAACATCAACTCATAGAAATCGCAACTCACCCCTCGATCGGGGAATCACAAGCCATCAAAGCACATATAATACCAAGAGCTCATGCACGCATACAGATGTGAGGAAGGAATTTCAAGG
The DNA here is from genome assembly GCA_034376525.1 of Nicotiana benthamiana. Classification (NCBI taxonomy): domain Eukaryota; kingdom Viridiplantae; phylum Streptophyta; class Magnoliopsida; order Solanales; family Solanaceae; genus Nicotiana; species Nicotiana benthamiana. Next base: position 34,121,351 of record CM067329.1, read on the forward strand.
GTTATATTCAAAGCTGAATCAAGTACGCACAATAAGAATTCCAAGAAAGTGAAGTTTTTTCTAATGGTTCGGCTGCCTCCCAAGGATAAGTACAGACGTCTCCGTACCGATTCGCGAGATTCTACTAAGCGAATCATGGCTCCTGAGGCCAAGTACCTAGGCTCTGATACCAATTTGTCACAGCCACAATCCCGATAGTGATGGCGCCCAACATAATAGCTAGGCAATCCCGACCAATAACGCTAACAACTCAACAACACAACTCATTTTAGATTAAATATGTTAAGTTTCTAGATAATTCAACTACGATCAGTAAGATAATGATGAACAATACTAAAAATCATGATAATAGCAATAAAACTCCGAAAGTCCCAGGGTCATGAATCTAGATCCTCTACGATAACAAAATGATATATCCTCGGTAACACTGAAATTCACAAGTGCGGAAAATAATAAAAGGATAGGGGAGGCGTTGGGTCCTACCAATATCAGGCAGCTACCTTGACAACTCCTGAGAACCTCTGAAGTAGCAAATAGCTCAACTATGCTCCGAGGCACCTGAATCTGTGCACATGGTGCAGAGAGTAATGTGAGTTCTTCCAACTCAGCGGTAATATACATGTATAATGACTGAAAGTAAGAAATCCGGAAATACCACAATGTAAAGCTGAAACTTATCACTTAGCCGATGCGATGAAACAACAGTAATTCAATGACAGATAGACAGATAGATATCAATGTATAAACGAAATGCAATGCACATGACTGCTGCGGCGTACAACCCGATCCATTTGGGTACCCGCACTCACTGTGGGGGTTCAGACACTACAGGGGCTCCTACAGCATAAATGCAATATCATCGTACCATTCACTGTAGCATGCATCCTGGTCCACAGTCATTCCAATTATATGCAAGCAAGTCTCACGGGCACAATCACGTTTACCATTTCCAATTCCATTTATCATGTATTATAGCTTAACCGTTTAAAGCCTTAGAAGTTCACTAATCATTTCTAGAAAGTATTTAACTCAAGAATGATATCATGGAAACATGCTCAATATTTCGGAAACCATGATAGTAATCGCTAAGGGATCCAAATAATTGGCACACAGCCCAAATATGCTCACAATGATCCAAGCATGTTGTTTACCCGCCAATTCCTAGTCGATAACATAGTATAGACATCACTCGGACGGACTAAGCCATAATTCCTTCCACAAACGACCCCACACTCATCGTAGAGTGCGTATCTCGCCTCAATACAGCATCACAATGTGAGATACCGGGGTTTCAAACCCTCAAGTCAACATCTACATCGATTACTTACCTCAAGCCGGCCAAAGACTTGTTTGCAATGCCTTTCCCTATTGAATCTACCTCCTCCCGCATCGAATCTAGTCAAAACCACAACGGATACATTGCTATATGCTAAAGAAACTTAACCCAATGGAAATTACTCAAAAAAAACTAAAAATCACGAAGTTGGCAAAACGCGAGCCCAAGGCCTGCTCCACGAAAAATTACGAAATTCACATCACCAGATTTTGCGTTTCGCACGAGTCTGTACATATAAATTTCATCAAAATCGGAGTTCAAATGGGCCATCAAAACCAAAATTTACACTTCAAAAACCAAGCCCTAGTTTCTTCAAATTTTACCCGGATATCAGGGAATCAAAGGATGAATCTTCAATAAAACGATGTTTGTGAGATAAGAGACTTACCTCCAATCGATACCAGTCAAAAACCCTCTTCAAATATACCAAAAAGCTCTTGAAGTGGTTCAAAAACGGAGGAAATATTAAATGCATCGTGGATGAAATGTAACATAAAACCCTCTGTCGCGCAGCTTTCCTTCTACGCGAACGCGTGGGTTCTCCCTCGTTCGCGATTAACAAAAGCTCCACAAACCACCTTAATCCTACGTGAACGCGATGCTCCAACTTCCATCACTACTCGAACGCGTCCAAACCATCGCGGACGAGATGAGTAAACCAAGTTGCCCTCCCTAATTTCTTCTACACAAACGTGTGGTACGCACCTGCGAACGCGATAGCCAGCCTCACAGGCCTACGCTAACGCGTCCCATGCCACGCGAACACGAAGGCCAAGAGACCATACTTAGGTGAATGCGACAGGGTCTATGCGAACGTGAAGGCTAAAAATAGCCTGCAACTGATGTTGCATTTATGCAATACACCAAGTCCAAAAACTCTTCCATTAGCCATCCAGAATCAACCCAAGGTCCCCGGGACTTCAGCCAAAAATACAAACATACCTCAAAACATCATATGAACTTGCTCCAATCCTCAAGACACGTCAAACAACATTAAAATCATCAATTCTACACAGATTCAAGCCTAAGTTTCTTCAAAACTTTCGAAATACACACTCGATCAAAAAGTCAACCAAACGACGTCCAAATGACCTGAAATTTTGCACACACGTCCAAAATCACCTAACGGAGCTACTGAAACTCTCGTAATTCCATTCTGACCCTCGGTTCAATATCTCATCTATCAACCGGAATTCGCCAAAATTCAAACTTAGCCAATTCAAGCCAAATTCAAAATCGGACCACCAAATTCAATTATGGTTGCACTCCTAATTGACAAATCATCCCCCGAAGCTAATTGAATCATCAGAATTCACATCCGAGCCCTCTAACTAAATAGTCAACTTCCAGTTGAATTTTCCAACACAAGCTTCATTTTAAGAGACTAAGTGTCTCCTTTCCAACTAAAACCAATACATATCTATCCCACCAACTCAAATACTGATATTGAAACATAGTGAAGCATAATATGGGAGAAACGGGGCGGTAACTCACGTGACGATGGGTCGGGTCATTACATTCCTTCTACAGAAATTTCTCTCACTGAATTTTATATTAGTTAAAGTTTTAATGAGGCACATAATCTGTTGAAGTGATATTCAAGGCAGAGTGTTGTAAATAATATTTTATTTATAGTGAATATCTATCTTTTAGAGAGATTTTAGAGTTTTTTACTTTATGACTAAATCACCTTTTCCCTATAAATAGAGAAGTTATATTAAATTGTTATTCAACCACAAATCAATAAGAATTCCCTTTCTACTTTTCTCTATAATACTCTTCTTTCTTCTTTATTATTTTACAACAATATTCTAATAAAAAAGATATTATGTGAAGGTGGACGAGAGAAGCCACAAAACTGTTCATAAAGGACTCCTTAATCATCACGGAAAATATAAATACAGATTTTTTTTTTATTTTTTCGTTTCAAAAAAGACTACATATTATTGATTTTTAAAATAAGGTCTTTCGGTACATGCGGGAACTGATCTTCGAGTATCATTTCCCAAATAGTATTTGCGATAAAATAAGTAAAGCATAATCGGGAGGGTAATCCCTAAACACAATATTTCTCAGATAAATTATGTAAAAATACAATTTTTTTTTTCGTAGTTTGCAAGATAGCCTTCTAGAGAAATTTAAAAACAGCCAGATTTACTACCGATCATTCAAAATAGAGCAATTTTCAAAGTGATTGAAATTTAATCACTTTTCATATAAAGATAATGTTTAGCGAAAACACTATTCAAAACCCGGAAAATACGCACGTATATTTTACGGGAGTTACAGCATAAGTATGCTTGAACTCTCTTATATTATACGGGAGTTCCATGATAACTATGTTGGAACTCCAGCATAATATGTTGGAGTTCCAGCATCGTTATCCCAGAACTCCTGTATAATATGCGGGAGTTCAAGCAAGTATAAATGTCCAGTATAATATACTGGAGTTTGGAGCACCGGTGCTCCAGTCTCCCGTGCATTATACAGGAGTCAGCAAACTATACCGGTCCCGCATAATATGTTGGAGTTCGTACACAGATGCACCAAACTCCCGTATATTACGCGAGACCTGTCTCTGTGGTAACAAAATAATGGCTATTTTTCATTGACTTCGTAAATGTTGGCGATTTTTCATTGACCAATCCAAAAACTTACTATACCGTGCTATTTTGAGTCGTATTGGACTCCCTGATTTTATTCTTAGCGAATTCTCAAAAACAATACTTATCTAGTTAACTAATAATTTTAATATCAGAAAAGATTAATGGGCCACTCTATTATTTTGCACTAATAATAAAATAATTAAATTTGTTATAAATACACTTCTATTTAAGGTGAATGTATTTTAATTAGAGAGATTCTAGAGTTCTATTCTTGGTAGCTAAATTATCCTCCTCCCTATAAATAGAGGTGCCCTCTACCATTGTAAATCACTCCTAACATTCTCTAAGTATCAATAAGAAGAACTCTCTCTACTCTTCTCTCTATTGCTCTTGTTCTTGCATTATTGTTCTTGTCTTTTATATTATTTCATAACACGTTATCAGCACGAGACTCTACCGTCTCAAGAACCATTCTCGAAAAATCTAAGGTATTTCCCTCTTCCTAATTTAATTTTCGATTATGTCTGACAGTACGAAAAGAAAGTTCGTTGCCCTTGAAATTTCGGGCAAGAACTATATGACATGGGTGTTGGATGCTGAAATCCACTTAGATGCTATGGGTCTCGGAGACACCATCAAAGATAGAGAAAAAGCATCCACCCAAGACTGTGCGAAGGCCTTGATTTTCTTGCGCCATCACCTTGATGAAGGTTTGAAGATTGAATATCTCACCGTCAAGGATCCACTCATCTTGTGGAACGGCTTAAAGGAGAGATATGACAACCTGAAGTTTGTCACTCTGCCACAAGCACGATATGATTGGGCTCATCTGAGGCTCCAGGACTTTAAGTCCGTTTCTGAATATAATTCTGCAATGTTCAGAATTACTTCTAAATTGAAGCTATGCGGGGATAATATCTCCGATTATGATATGCTTGAGAAAACGTTTACAACGTTTCATGCCTCCAATATGGTACTGCAACAACAGTACAGAGAGAAAGGCTTTACAAAGTACTCTGAACTGATTTCTCTTCTACTAGTGGCTGAGCGAAATAATGACCTGCTCATGAGAAATCATGAAAATCGACCCACTGGGTCTACACCACTGCCTTAAGCAGATAAGGTGCACTCTCATTATGCCAAACATGAAAAGGACCATGGTCATGGTCGTAAACGGGGTCATAGCCAGGGACGTAGACAAGGAAGAAATTCCAATGAAGTCCGTCAACCCCCAAGGAGAGATAACCACCAAAAGCAGAAACGGGGTCATGAAGATCCTAAGGCAAATGGTTCAGAAACTATATGTTATCGTTGCGGTGGGAAAGGGCATTGGTCAAAGACTTGCCGTATACCAAGACACTTGGTTGACCTTTATCAAGCATCTCGAAAGAGAAAAGGCCCTGAAACAAATTTTGTCTATGACGAAAACTCGGACATCACCCACCTGGATGTGGCAGACTTCTTTGAGCAACCCGAGGGGAAAATAGACCACCTAATCGGCGATGGGTCCGTGATGAAAGAAGATGGAGTTATTTGATTTTGTTCTACTTATTTGTATTACTTAGTGAATAAACTAATAGTCATTAGTATTAGCTCGTATTAGTTAGTTCATGATGCAATGTTAGCAGTAGTTCTTTAGAATATCTTCAATATGCTCAAATATCAATAAATTTTATATTTTCCAGTAGGGGTAATCGACTAGCCTGAAAAACTAGTCGATTATCTACTATTTTCGCATTAAAGCTGAAAAATTGATCAACAATCGATTGTCTTTGTCTAACAATCGATTGTCGTTAAGACAGTGTAATCTGGAATTTTCAAAAATCATCAACAATCGATTGTCTTTGTCTAACAATCGATTGTCGTTAAGACAGTGTAATCTGGAATTTTTCAAAAATCATCCACAATCGATTGTCTATGCATAACAATCGATTGTCTTAAAACAGTGTGCTCTGGAATTTTTCAAAATAGCCAACAATCGATTGTCTATACTTAACAATCGATTGTCTTAAAACAGTGTGCTCTGGAATTTTTCAAAATAACCAACAATCGATTGTCTATGCATAACAATCGATTGTCTTAAGACAGTGTGATCTGAAGTTTTTCAAAATAGCAAATAATCGATTGTGTGTGTTTAACAATCGATTGTCAATGTTCAACAATCGATTGTTTATGTTTAACAATCGATTGTTTGAAGAAAATGTTTAAACTGAAATTTTCAAACTGCAAAGTAATCAATTATGGATAACATATCTGATTTTGTTAGTCAACTGTTAGCAGCAGATTTTGAAAATATTATGTGACACAAACGAATTGAACTTGTTTATTCTTATATTCGTATATCTCTTTTGTATGTCAAACTATGGGATAGCAAATATGGATATTCACAAAGCGAACTTGGATCAACGTCCAACTGTAAAAGTATTTGCCTAGTTGATTCATGTACTACACATACAATACTCAAGGAAAGGAAATATTTCTCTCAACTATATATGTGTAAGGCAAACGTTACTACAATCTCTGGAAGTAGTAAATTGATTGAAGGCTCCGGAAGAGCAATTGTAACTCTGCCCAAAGGCACGACGTTAATCATAGAGAATGCAATGTTCTCCTCCAAGTCTAAGAGAAACTTGTTGAGTTTTAAAGATGTATGCCGGAATGGCTATCATATTGAGACAATGGATGAAGATAATCTTGAATATCTCGTCATCACAAAGAATGTCTCCGGCCAAAAGAGGGTTATTGAGAAATTCCCGTCTTTATCTTGTGGCCTGTATTGGACAAGAATTAGTGCAATTGAGGCACATTCAACAGTAAACCAAAGGGTTACTGATTCCAATACCATTGTACTTTGGCATGATCGATTGGGACACCCAGGATCGATCATGATGAGACGGATTATAGAAAGCTCATATGGGCATCCGTTAAAGAATTTCAAAATTCTTTCGAATAATGAATATCCTTGCACTTCGTGTTATCAAGGCAAGTTGATTATCAGGCCATCACCAACAAAGGTTGGGACTGAGTCACCCACGTTTCTGGAACGAATACAAGGGGACATTTGTGGACCTATTCACCCACCTAGTGGGGCGTTTAGGTATTTCATGGTCTTGATAGACGCATCCTGTAGATGGTCTCATGTGTGCCTGTTGTCATCACGCAACCTTGCGTTTGCGAAATTAATGGCACAAATAATTCGACTACGAGCACAATTTCCAGATAATCCAATCAAGTCCATTAGACTGGATAATGCTGCTGAGTTTACATCCCAAGCATTTAATGATTATTGCTTATCAATCGGGATAAAAGTTGAACATTCTGTAGCTCATGTTCACACTCAAAACGGTCTTGCAGAATCGTTAATTAAACGCCTGCAGTTGATTGCAAGGCCATTACTTATGAGAACGAGGCTGCCCACTTCGGTATGGGGTCACGCCATCTTACATGCAGCAATGCTAATTCGTCTCAGACCGACGAATTACCACAAGTATTCCCCGTTGCAATTGGTTTTGGGTCATGAACCCAATATATCCCATTTAAGAATTTTTGGATGCGCAGTATATGTGCCTATAGCACCGCCATCCCGCACCAAAATGGGACCGCAAAGAAGGTTAGGAATATATGTTGGGTTTGAATCGCCCTCCATCATTCGCTACCTCGAAACATTGACAGGCGACTTGTTTACTGCACGATTTGCAGACTGTCGATTTGATGAGACACTTTTCACAAAATTAGGGGGAGAAGTTGGTGAAACCAAACGGGAAATTTTGTGGAAAAATGCATCATTATCTCATCTTGATCCACATACCTCTATTTGTGAAAGAGAGGTACAAAAGATTATCCATTTGCAAAGAATAGCAACTCAAATGCCTGACGCATTTACGGACTTGAAAAGGATAACGAAATCCCACATTCCCGCGGAAAATGTTCCAATCCGTATTGATGTCCCTGTTGGACAATCATCTAGTGTCATAACCAATGAGTCGAATGCACGCATGAAGCGTGGCAGACAATTAGGTTCCAAAGATCGAAATCCTAGAAAGAGGAAAAAGAACAATCAAAATGACACCACGAAAGAATCTCATGATATAACAAATTCTGAGATTCATGAAGAATCCATTGAGCCCGAGACTCTGGAAAATACGGAACTATCCCTAAATCCAATTAATATTGAGGCAAATATTAATCGAGTGGATATTGTGGTGGATAATGCCTTTGCTTATAATGTAGCATCTAGCATTATGCAAGAATGTGAGGATCTCGAACCTCAATCTGTTGAAGAATGTCGAAAAAGACAGGATTGGCCAAAGTGGCAAGAAGCAATTCAATCAGAATTGAATTCGCTGGCAAAACGTGAAGTTTTTGGCCCTATAGTTGAAACACCTAATGGTGTTAAGCCTGTCGGCTATAAATGGGTCTTTGTACGCAAAAGAAATGAGAAAAACGAGGTACAAAGATATAAGGCACGCCTTGTTGCACAAGGTTTTTCTCAAAGGCCTGGTGTCGATTATGAAGAGACATATTCGCCTGTAATGGATGCGATAACCTTTCGTTATCTCATAAGTTTTGCTGTCCATGAAAAGCTTGACATGCACTTAATGGATGTGGTTACTGCCTATCTTTATGGCTCACTCGATAATGAGATATACATGAAAATTCCCGATGGACTCAAGATGCCAAACGCGCATAATTCAAAATCTCGGGAAATGTTCTCAATTAAATTGCAAAGATCCTTGTATGGTCTAAAGCAATCTTGGCAAATGTGGTATAATCGTCTTAGTGAGTACATGTTAAAAGAACGCTATATAAATGACGCCATTTGCCCGTGTGTTTTTATAAAGAAAACAACATCGGAATTTGTTGTACTTGCCGTATATGTCGATGACATAAACCTTATTGGAACCCCTATAGAACTCCAAAAGGCAATTGATTATCTAAAGGATGAATTCGAGATGAAAGATCTCGGAAAGACTAAACTATGTCTTGGTTTGCAAATTAAATATTTGGCAAACGGAATTTTTGTTCATCAATCTACCTATACAGAAAAGGTATTGAAACGGTTCTACATGGATGAAGCACATCCTTTAAGTACACCGATGGTTGTTCGATCACTTGATGTGAACAAAGATCCATTCCGACCACAAGAAAGGAATGAAGAGCTACTTGGTCCTGAAGTACCATATCTTAGAGCAATTGGCGCACTAATGTATCTTGCAAATACTACAAGGCCTGACATATCCTTTTCAGTTAATGTCTTAGCAAGATTTAGCTCGGCTCCTACGAGGAGACATTGGAATGGGATCAAACACATATTGCGGTACCTAAAGGGAACTACCGATATGGGCTTATTTTATGGCAAGAATTGCAGCCCGGATCTTGTTGGTTATGCTGATGCTGGATATTTGTCCGACCCACACAAGGCTCGATCTCAAACGGGTTATGTGTTTACCTGTGGAGACACCGCCATATCTTGGCGATCGACTAAGCAATCAATTGTGGCTACTTCATCTAATCATGCCGAGATAATTGCTGTTCATGAAGCAAGTCGGGAGTGTGTGTGGTTAAGGTCGATAGTACATCATATCCAAGACAAATGTGGTTTGAAGTGTGATAAACTACCCACGACTTTGTATGAAGACAATGCAGCATGTATAGCTCAATTGAAGGGAGGATTCATAAAAGGAGATAGAACGAAGCATATTTCACCAAAGTTATTCTTCACACATGATCTTCAAAAGAATGGTGATATCAATGTTCAACAGATTCGTTCAAGCGATAATATGGCTGATTTGTTCACAAAATCTCTACCAAAGTCAACCTTCAAGAAGCTAGTTCACAAGATCGGGATGCGAAGACTTAAGGACATAAATTGATGTTCTTATCAGGGGGAGTTAATGCGCGTTGCACTCTTTTTCCCTTACAAGGTTTTGTCCCACCGGGTTTTCCTTGCGAGGTTTTTAACGAGGCAACCAATAGGCGCATATTCAAACATGTGTACTCTTTTTCCCTCTCTTTAATTTTTCCCATTGGGTTTTGGTTTTAAGGTTTTAACGAGGCACATCATTGAATAGACATTCAAGGGGGAGTGTTATAAATACACTTCTATTTAAGGTGAATGTCTTTAATTAGAGAGATGCTAGAGTTCTATTCTTGGTAGCTAAATCATCCTCTTCCCTATAAATAGAGGTGCCCTCTACCATTGTAAATCACTCCTAACATTCTCTAAGTATCAATAAGAAGAACTCTCTCTACTCTTCTCTCTATTGCTCTTATTCTTGCATTATTGTTCTTGTCTTTTATATTATTTCATAACAAAATTATTGTTATGAAAAATCAAAATAAGACAACAAATGTAATATGAAAAACACAAGAGAAGTTAATGTTGCGAAACTAATTTTGAAGGAAGTTACTTCTAATTATTCATTTTTTAATATATAATTTAATTGCTCTTTTTTCAAAGGGAAAAAGATAACTAAAAAAAATATTAAGATCCTGAATCTGCGGACATAATCTGACTTGGTATTACTGCAAAATTTAACATAAAAAATTGCATTGATCATGTTCATATTTAAAAAATTAATTCTTTTCGATTTTTAAGAAAGATTTATGCATTTGTTTGATTTTGTTGTCTGTTGTACCTTAAGCAAGTCATTCTATTCATTGGACTATCTGGGTTTCCAGTATCTTCTTGATTATATTAACATGCTATGTCCCTTATATAAAAAGTTGAGTATGTTTCTTAATCCTCTAAATTAAATCAACGAATTTCGATGATTTGACTATGAAACATTTTTAATTTTTGGTAACATTGACATCCGATGTTCTTATCCCATATTCAAAAAAGAAATCATTAATTTGCAATTCATTCGCTCCAATACTCAAATATTTTCCTTTCCAATAATCATACTATTGAAAATCTTGAGTCTCAACCCTAAACTATTTATGTAAATCAAGCAATAGATTCTTGTATTCGAATCATGGTATAGCTCGCATTTGCTAGGAGTCCCCTACCCCCAATGTAAAACTTTTTTATGAAATTCGAATTATAGTACAAGTTTGTAAACAACTCTACGTACCTGGAAAAATTAAGAAACTTTATTAATGTAGGAAATCAGGTTGTAGAATATTCGAGTTGCCTTTTCTACTTACTTTTTTATTTTAACAAAAAGCACCTAGAGTAGTAATTAACACGAGCAGTAGCGAAAATGCTATAAATCATGCGCAGTCATAACATAAGGTTATTACTTAAACATTAGATTACGTTTTGAGCAAATATAATTTTGCATAGTTAACAACTGCAAAATCCCCTTTCTTTTCGTTACCTATATCATAGAGCCCTGCATTCTCCCACTTACCCATGTCACTTAGAGAGAGAGTTACTCCACCATCTCTCTACATGTCTTGTACCTCCCAAAACCTCCCCTCATCCGCCCATCTTACAATGAATATAACAGGTGCAATCTCCCCGCAGCTAAATGGATTGGACAAGAATAATTCCGCATTAAACCCCTCTACACAGCCTACTTTAAACGAGGAAACCCTCATGAGTACTTACAAGTCTTCATCTGTACCAAACATTAACCATACACACATGAAAATTTGCAAGGAGACTGAGCTAAAAAAATGAAAGCTGAATCCAACGACCAAACTAATCCGTCTATGAAGTTGTCATTCTTAGACACTTTGGTAGCAGGTAAAGATGCTAGCAATGATGCTGAAGGGATCCAGGTGACAATACAAACAAACCTGGTTGCATATATACACGAAGATGAAACAAGCAATTACCCAAGCGCGGACATTTTCATACCCATTACCTCTTCAGATAAGGACCGTATATATAGAAACTGGTCAAATGCTCTTATTATAAAATTTTTTTTAAGGAGAATAGGCTACCAGTTACTCCAAAACAAACTTTACGCCATATGGAAACCAACGGAACATCTGTCTCTCATTGACATGGGAAGTGACTACTACCTAATAAAATTTACAATGGAGGATAACTATAATAAAGCACTTCATGCAGGTCCGTGGTTAATAGGAAATCAATTTCTTATGGTAAGAAAAGGGGAACCTAGGTTTGTCGCTTCTAAAGCTGCATTAACTTACTCAGCTATTTGGGCAAGACATCCGAAGCTACCCACAGAATTCTATGACTACGAGATTCTTCAATGAATTGTACAAAAGCTAGGACAACTAATACGAATTGACGCAAGCACAAAATCCGCTTCAAGAGGTTAGTACGCCCGTCTTTGTGCCATGGTACCTATTGAAAAACCCCTTAAAACCTTCGTTGTGATTGGAAAACACATCCAACAAGTTAGTTATAAAGGTTTTAACCTCCTTTGCACGAACTGTGGGAGACTTGGACACAATATGAGGAACTTCCTCATCAACTACCAAAACAAGTTGAATCACTAGAGACGAACTCCTCACAAGCCATGGCCATCCCTCACCAGATAGAGTCCCTAACCCAAGATGTTAACCAGTGGACAATCGTCACACATCAAAGAAAAAACAAAGAACCAGTAATAAACACTAGACAAGAGCTGGACACAAGTAGGAACCCCTATTACCCTAAGAACACCACATCAAACCAGAAATGGCAAACAACGGTAGGACAAAAACTACCTAATGACCTGGAAATGTGTAAAAATCCTTTGGATATCAAGGTGGATAATACTAATGAAAGCGGCAACTCAAAGGAATCTGACTCGTCTGCTGCAAAAACTCAAAAAGGAAAGAAAATAGGAAAGAATGATAAAAAATATCAACATCTCATTAATGATCCTAATACTTACATTTAACCAAAGAGCCTTGACAACTCAATCATAGGAGCAATAAACCACGATAATAACTCACAAAGCCCCGTGGGCAATAACTCCCCTTCACCCTCTCACAGGAAATCACACTTACATTCACGAACGGATGGTAAAACCAAACTACGAGGAATGGATATTCACCCTAGAAAGCCTTCTGAAGATCCTAACCTAGCCTCAAGTCAAAACCTAAGCATAGCATACAATCTACTTCCCACATCACCCTCAAATAATCAACTAACCACTCAACAAAAACATAGTACCAATCAATCTTGAATTAGGTCAACATCAAGTCACAACTTCAATAATGCCCAAGATCCCCTAATCTCTCGATTAGATAACAACCTAGACTATAATATGGCCACTCAATCTAATATTAAGGACAAACAAATCTCAGTGTTAAGGACAAGCCATCCTACCAGTTTAGAAAATCCAATGCTAGGCAAAGATAGTATCCAATATGCCAAGGCTACCCCTTAACAAAAACATGAGGAACAAGAAGGTATGTTTGGACAAGACCTCAATCCCCACCACAAAACCAAACTCCACTGATAGTGTCCACAAGACCTCTACAACCAAGTTATTCACCCAATCATGGTTGGAGTGGGGATTAATGGGACATGCTCTCAACATATATCTGCAGCTAGAAGGGAGGGACCTCAAAATTCAAATTGGGGACCCCTCCTACGTAGCACAAATTGTGATGGAAGGCATGCAATTGGGAATGATCAACATGATGTTACGCACATGGATGAGCTTCCAACACCCCATGCACATGAACTTGGGGCCTCATCCGTCCTCTTGGAGCTCTACTGATCCCATGCAAGGTCTTCGAAACCCTACCCATCCCATGCAGAACCAAAACAACCCAACGTTCCCTTTATATCCAAACCCTCAAGCCCAAGTACCTAGCTTCTTCCCTACCGAGTTCCAGCAGCCAATGCCACACAACACACTCCCCCCTATGACCAATCTGACCAGGACAACACCCATGAGCTCGAACTAAACTCAACTCAACCCCTTAACCCAACAAAATGGAACCAGAACCAAACAGTTACCATGGAACCCTTGAACCAAAATGAGAATGCAATGGAAGAGGAGGAAGAAGAGGAAGAAATCCCGTCAGAAAGAATACTGGAACATGGAGTGCTATGATACCAAAAAACAATTGCATTCAAAGTAAGAAGAGAAAAAAGGTTCATCTTAAGTTGCTTGGTGGATTTGAGCAAATGTTCCATCTCTTCCATCTCTATAAGGAAGGTGAACCAACACGCAGTGGTGTTAGTACCAACAATGTTTTCACACTGTTGGATACATAAGGGAAGAATGAGGAAGGACAACTCCTCAAGTAGCCAAGAGGGGAATGTACCAACTAAAAATATTAGTATGAATATGATAATATGGAATTGTCGAGGAGCACACAGTGTTGAGTTTAGAAGGGCTTTTCGAGAAATGTTGGACTACCATCTTCCTAGTCTATTTGCCCCACTAGAAATGAAAGGGAGGACCACCACAACTTGGTCAAGGAGTTCGGGTACACAAGCTTAATTCAAATGTCGGCAAATGGGTACTCGGGAGGACTCATATTAATGTGGAACAATGGTGACACAATGGTGGATCCAATTTGAGGTACGGACCAAGAGATACACGCCATGGTAAAGGTACGAAAATCCTCTAAACTATGGTTATGTTCTATTACTTATGCTAGTAACCTTTTGAATGAACGTTTAGTATTATGGGAAAACCTAGAAACTATTGCTAAAAATCTTAGTGGCCCTTGGTTAGTAGTAGGAGATTTTAATGAAGTTACTTGCGCTATGGAAAAACTAGGTAGACTCCTTATTGGCTATAATAGAGTCTCTAAAATTGTAGACTTCTTGCATAATTGTGGCCTTATAGACCAAGCTTTCAGAGGAGCTAGATTTACTTGGTCTAATAAAAGGAAAAACTGTAAAAATGTTATCATGGAAAGACTTGATAGATGTGTTGCAAACACTTAGTGGATAGAGTTATTCCCTGATGCAAATGTGGAACATTTAGTTAGAAGCCACTCGGACCACTGTCCTATCAAGATTGACTTCTTCATAATGGTCTCCAATGATAATAATATATTGAGGTTGGAAACTACGTGGTTGTCGCATCCGACATTCAGAGTTTTAGTTGAAAACTCTTGGTTGAATCAACCAAACATTACTGAGGCTGTAGAAAAAATTTAGCAAAAATGCCTTAGATTGGAATAAGACTACCTTTGGAATCATTTTTAAAAAGAAAGGAATTATTTTAGCCAGACTAAAAGGAATCCATAACTCCCAAAATTACCCCCATACCCAATTCTTAATAGACCTAGAAAATAACCTACTCTAGGAGAATAATATTATACTCAGGCATGAGGAGGATTTTTGGAAGCTCAAATCCAGGATCCAATGGATCCAGGATGGGCATGCAAACACAAAATTCTTTCACACCACTACCATGCAAAGAAGAAGGAAAAATAAAATAATTTTCTTATGAGATGAGGCAGGTAGTTGGATCCAAAGACAAACAGATATCAAGGGCCAAATCATAAATTTCCACAAAAATCTATAATCAACAGAGCTCAAGCATTATAATCTTACAAATACTCATTTATCTTGCGACTCAGTCATTAACGATCAGGACCACCATTTCCTTGGTAGTATACCCTCCGCTGATGAAATTAGGAGCACCCTAGATTCGGTTCAACCTTACAAGTATCCAGGGCCAGATGGGCTTCACCCGATATTTTATCAAAAATACTGGAATGAGACCAGTGAACTCCTTATTAAATTTTGCCAGGAATCCTTTGCAGAAAAAATAATGCTCCCAAGTATGAATAGGTCACTACTTTGTCTAATCCGAAAAAGTGATATTGCTGAAATAATTAGACAATACAGACCAATAAGTCTCTGTAATACATCCTATAAAGTGGTACTAAGATTATTATAACCCGTATAAAAAGCTTCCTGTCAAAGCTCATTCACCCTATCCAGACTAGCTTCATTAAAGGAAGAAGGGCTGCGAATAATGCCCTTATTATAAATGAAGTACTCCACCATTTCAAAAATTCTAAAGGAAGGAAGGAAAAAATGATGATAAAGATAGACCTGCAAAAGGCATTCGATAAAATAGAGTGGTCCTCTTTTAGATTTTCACTAATCTCCCTAAACTTTCCTCCGGACCTCAATAAACTCATTATGTCCTGCATTTCTACCACCTTTACTGCTATTCTTATCAATGGTTCAGGAATGGATTTTTTGAACCATCTAGAGGTATTAGACAGGGGGATCCCTTTTCCCCATACATTTTCATAATCTGTATGGAACTATTTTCAAGGCTAATCGATCATGAAATACATTGCTGCCGATGGAACCTATAAAGGTTAGCCCCAAAGGCCCGGAACTATCACATCTATTATTTGTGGACAACTTCATTCTATTAGCTGAAACCAACCAAATAAACTATACAACTATTATAGACATTATAAATGAATTTTGCATGCTTCGGGTCAATCTATCAACTTTCATAAGTCAAAAATAATCTTCTCCAGGAACACCCCACCTGACACAAAAGACCTTATATGTAGGTACCTTTCAATGAAATACAATGATAATTTTGTTAAATACCTAGGATTCACGATAATGAACTCTAGCCCTTCTAAAACGGATTTTCAGTGCTTTTTACATAATCTAAACAACAGGCTAACAGGATGGAAAATAAAGTTCCTAAGTTTAGTGGGTAGGACAACTCTCATAAAAGCCACCCAAACAGCAATTCAAACCATGTCATGTAAATCTATGACCTACCTAAAACAATCCTTACTAAGATAGACACTATTCAGAGGAAATTCCGATGAGGAAGCACTGAAGAAAATAAAAAATGTCACCTAGTCAAATGGAGCATAGTGACTAAACCAAAAAATCAAGGGGGACTGGGAATCCCAAACTCTCGCTTGAAAAACTCCTCCTTTAATGCAGTACTAGCGTGGAGGTACAAGAAGGAGAAAGAGTGTTTATGGACCAAAGTTATCTTTGATAAATATGAGCACAGGAAGAGCTTGAATTTAGCTTCCCGCGGCTGGAAAGTTGTAAATAAAGGGAATGAAAAATGTAACAAAAACATAAAATGGTTAATCGAGGATGGGGAAACCATAAATATATAACAGGATAATTGGATTAACCAATCGGGAAATCTCTGGGAATCAATCCAAGGACCTATCCAGCAGGGAGGGTCGACCAAAAAACTATCCTACCTCATTAAAAATGGGAGTTTTAATTTGAGGGAGCTATCCTACGAACAAAAACAAACGGGCTCCTTTGGAGATTCCTACACATGGAACTCCCCACATCACAACTTCTTTTCTATAAAGCCGGCTTATGAAGCTATCTCGGAGGACACTAGCAACCCCATTAAATTAGAATGGATATGGAAAATCAATTCTCTAAATAAACAAAAATTCTTCATTTGGATTATCTTCTGGGATAGGTTACCCATAATGGAGATGCTAAAAAGAGAGGTATTTGCATTAATGATAATAGTAATATCTGTAATAAAGAAAAAGAAAATATAGAGCATATATTCTTCCGGTGCAACTACTCGAGGAATCTGGCACCAAGTTAAATCTAAACATCCCTTTGGAAAAAATCCTAAAGGAATTAACACGCTCCAAGAATGGCTAAAGAAAAAACTCCTATCTAAGGAGCCTTTTAATAATCTACTTCGTTGGGGGAACTTACTTCCTTTCCTCCTATGCCGCATATGGAGTATTAGGAATGGAATCATATTCCATAAGAATATAACACCCATTAACATAAGTCAACCCATTAATAAGGCCGTTGAATTCGTCTATATGAAAAAAAAAATAACCGCTTGAACCCCATTAAAAAGGTCATCTATGTAAAATAGGATCCTCCGGACTCAAACTTTTTCAAGCTCAATATAGATGGAGCCTGTGTGGGAAATCCGAGAGTGGGAAGAATAGGGGGAGAGTTTAGAGACAAGAGGGGAATTGGATCTTTGTATTCAATATGAGCTATAAGCACGCAACCGATATCTACATGGAGACCCTAGTCCTATTCCATGGAATCAAGCTCGCAATAGGCAAGAAGCTCCTCCCTTTTGTAATAAAAACGGACTGCTTGGAGCTTTTAAGCCTCTTAAATTCTAACAATAGTCTCTACCAAAACTTAATTAATGATTTCAGGTACCTATTGAGGATGGCGCATGACCATAGGTGAAGCACATCTTCATAGAGGCTGATGGAGTAGCGATCCTGTTAGCTAAAAATTGTTGTAGCATGAACACTTTTTCTACTTTGCAAATTTATGCCATTCCGCCCGTTTTTTCTTTTCATCCACTAAAAAGAGACAGTCAAGGCACTTTGTGGCCTAGATTGAGTTTCTATTATAATAACTCGTAGTATTTACAGAATAAATCTTTGTGTACCAAAAAAATAACTGAGTGCAAGCTGACAGACCCAAGAAATATTAGGAATGAACCATCCCTTATCGGTTGTAACCAAGAAATATATCATTAATATATGTTGTATCAAAGCATACAATTCATATGGAATAGGTATTATTACATACACCTCCGCCAACTTTTATTTAATAATAGACATCCACCTCCTCCCAACTCCATTGAGATTTCCAATTTCTAATTTATTCTCAATCTTTTCAACTTTGTTCTCTCCTTATTTTACCTTTTCAGTGTCATATATATTGTTAAAAATCTATATTAAGAACTTATCTATACAACCGTATTTATAATTTAAAGAAGTAAATATAGTATACAATTGTATATAAGTTATTGGCCTTAAATAATGAAAAACTAAGCACACTAAAAATAACTTGCTTGTATCAATAGTTTTATTAATGCCAATTATAAATCAAAAGTTTGTTTACAAAATAACAATAAAATTTAGGGAGAATTTTGTTTGTAAATATTCGAGATATGATAAATTAACTGCAATCACAAAAAAATAAAGTATTTTTATTAACTAATTGTGAGTACAATTTTGTTTCTCCCTTAACTATTCTCTCCGATTATCTCTGTGATTCGAGGGTTGAAGTAGCATATTCTCGAACGTAGAATGATGTAGACCTCATGTGGATATATTTAATCTCCAGCTTCTTGAACTATTTGATTGTCAAGAAGTATTCTGCCATATTTTGATCTCATTGAAAATATCCTAAGAGTTTATGGGAGTTTTGAGACGCCTCTTCAAGGAAATATGTATCCTTTTATATAGGTATACGTTAGAGTTTAGGGTAGAGAAACCTCCAAATAACCCAAATAGACTCCTACAATTTTAAGAGTATCGTAGTATTTTGAATTTAAGATTTAGCTTGATCTATTAAAATTAAATTTTGATGTCTACAATTAATTTATTATCAATAAGTTATTTGTGATACAAAATAAATTACAAATACAATATACATATGAAGAAACTTAATTTAACTGATAAAATGATGCTGATACAATTTTGTTTGTTCCCTTGTGTGACGACCCGACCATCATCTCTTGAGTTACCGCCCCGTATTATACATTTCCGCTTCTTATTGCTCTGTATATAGGTTCTATATGTGATCAGTTGGTTGGCTCGGGTTCCCAAAAGATTGGGGAAGGTTTGAGACACTTAGTCTCTTTTGAGAAAGCTTAAGTTAAAAAGGTCAACCGGATATTGACTTATGCGTTAGAAGGATCAGATGTGAGTCTTGATTGTTCGGTATGCTTTGGGAGGTGAATTGGGACTTAGGAGCATGATCGAAATGTGTTTTGGAAGTCCGGAGTAGATTTAGGCTTTAATTGGCGAAGTTGGATTTTTGGCATTTCCCGGTTGATAGGTGAGATTTTGATATAAGGGTTGGAATGGAATTCAGAGAGTTGCAATAGTTCTGTTGTGCCATTTGGGATGTGTGTGAAATATGTTAGGTGATTCGGACATGGGTTGCTTAGAGATTTTTATCAAATGCGTAATTTAGAAGATTTTGAAAACTTAGGCTAGAATACGATGAGATTTGGTATATCTGATGTTGTTTGGGGTATTTGATGATTGGTATAAGTTTGAATAAGGTTATGATATACGTTTTATCTTTTGGTTGAGGTCCCGCGGGAGCCAGGGTAATTTCGGATGGTTGACGGAGAGTTTGAAATTTTTGATGAAGCTGCAGATTGTTTGCTCATGGTGTTTCTGCACCACCGGAAAGGGGACCGCAAGTATGATGCTGCAGAAGCGAAGGAGAGGGTAGCAGGAGCGGGCAGGAGCCTAGGAAGCTGGAGACGAAGAAACAGCTGAGGAGTTGCAACTGCGATGGCGCAGGTGCAGGAAAAGAAACTGCAGAACCGGCTCTTGGACCACAAAAGAGGTACCACAGATGTGGTGGATTGACCGCAGATGCGAATATACGTAGGTCAGAATGTATGTATTTCTTCCTTCATGAATTTCAGAGGGTTTCACTATTTTAAGCGCGAATTCTGCAGTTTTGTGAAATTTTGAAGAGAGAATTCAAGGAGACTTCATTGAGGTAAGGAATTTGGACCTAAAACTTGTTCCTATGGTATTATTTCACAGACTAGAGCAATAATTAGTGAAATTGAAGGGTAAAAATTATGGAAACAGGGGCTTGGTATTGGAGACCTAGACTTGAGGATTTGAGGGATCATTTGTACGTATTTTGGTACTTTTGATACATATGAACCCATGGGAAGATAAGAAATCCATCGTTGTGAATTTGATCAAATTCTGACACGTGGGCCAGGAGGTCGGATTTTGGTAATTTCAAGATTTTTATGTTTTTAATTGATTATTTTCTCTTGGGATTTGTTCCCTTTGCAGATTTTGATGTTGTGATTCTGATTTTGGATAGA
The DNA here is from genome assembly GCA_034376525.1 of Nicotiana benthamiana. Taxonomy (NCBI): domain Eukaryota; kingdom Viridiplantae; phylum Streptophyta; class Magnoliopsida; order Solanales; family Solanaceae; genus Nicotiana; species Nicotiana benthamiana. Next base: position 34,141,993 of record CM067329.1, read on the forward strand.
TTCTACGCGAATGGAGGCCGATTCGAGGGGCAAAGGCTTTGTGAATTAGAGTTTGGACTGGATTGAGGTGAGTAATGATTTTAATGATGTCCTGAGAGTATGAAAACTCATATTGCACATCGTTGTGCTATATTGAGGTGACACACACGCTTGATGACGATCTTGAGGTAGTTCACTGTTGGGGATTGTGACTTAGTCCATCTGGAATGACTGTTTTACTGCGTATTTGACTAAAATCTATTTTGTACATCATGTTTTGGGCCGAATTCCAAATTTTGGCCTGGTGTCAACTATTTAACCCTTAGGGGATTTCTTTTTGATATTTTCTCACTGGTTTAACGTTATACAATAACTCAGTCATGCTATATTCCGCTATTTACATAACTCAGCCATGTTTACACTATTCTAACACATATATGATCTTTTAAATGATATTTTTGACTGAGAATCATATTTTACTATTGCCCGAGTATGTTGTGAGGATTTTGAATGAGTAAGATTGACGGCCTATATTGTGAGGATATATTTGGTTATAATCATGAGGTTGAGGGATTGAGATATGTATGCCACGAGTTGGCTTATTAATTTGAGGCCAAAAGCATAGTAATGACGCCACGAGATGGTTTGATATTTTGCTTGGATTGTAAGAGGCCCCTCTAGGAGTCTGCACACCCCCCCAATGAGTGCGGGTACCCATTTTGATGTGAGATATAGGCCGAGGGGATGGTATTGTCCGGAGATATTGCCCTAAGGGCGGATTTGTTAACACTATCCTTGAGAGACGAACCTTTATGTGTTTGTCTTTTTTATTTGCCTGTCATTTACCTGCTTATATTTTTGAAAAGGCATTTCATGAAGTATAAACTTAGCTAAAATGATTTTTACATATAATTTATTATTCGTTGATTTACTGGCTTTTACTTCTTCATTATAGCTTGTAATATGCCTTACGTGATTTCTTGCTTTCAGTATTTATTATGGTTATTATTCACTGAGTTGGAGTACTCACTATATTCCCTGCACCCCGTGTGTAGATTCAGGCATTGTTGATCCTCCTAGTGTGAGTTCAGAGCTCCCGGCAGACTTCGTTGTTCATAAAGTAGATGCTTGGTGTCTGTAGTCCCGTGTTTCTCCCCCTTTATCTCATTTCTATCTCTTTATTAGTTATTCTATAATAGTTAGTAGGCATTTTAGACTTGTAGTATATTGATAGATGCCTATGACTAGTGACACCCCGGTATCGAGGTCTGCTGGGTTTATTTTCCATAACTGTACTATTAACTACTCACTTTGAGTTTATTTAGTATATTTTACATTTAACTCTTATTATTTGAATGCATAAAACTTAAATGGGAATGTGTTGGCTGGCCTTGTCTTCATGAGAGGCGCTATCACGACCGGGTCCGAGTTTAGGGTCGTGACAAGTTGGTATCAGAGAGTAGGTTACATAGGTCTCACGAGTCATGAGCACGTTTAGTAGAGTCTCGCGGATTGGCACGCAAACATCTACATTATTCCTCAACAGGCTACCGAACCTTTAGGAAAAACTTCATATTCTTTAAGTTCTTGGCGTGCGAATTTGTTTATCCGAGCACCAAACTGTTGTCATTCTATTCTCTCGCAAATAGTAAGGACACGCGCTACTGGCTAGGATGGAAAACCACCAGTACCACCTGCTGTGTCCACTAGAGGTCGAGGACGTGGTCACGGTCACGATAGGGGTAGTGGTGTGGCCCGCACATAATCTAGGGTAGCAGCTGCAGATCCACCAGCAGCCCTAGTTTAGGATCAATACCCAATAATGGATGCTCCAACAGCACCAGCTCAAGCACAACCTGTGCCTATTGTTATTCTGAGTCTTTATGAGTCCATGATTCAGATCCAATCAGTTGCATTTGCCTATCTCAGGCGGTCACCGATACTACAACCAGATTTTTTTCATAGGCAGGAGAAGGCAATCATACTGCCCCCGCTCATAAACCTTACCAGGTCATACAGGGGCATCAGACGCTGGGGGCACATCCAGTTCAACCGCTTGCAGTTTCTTAGGACTATATTATTCCTTCCATGACAAAAGACGAACAACATAGGTTGGAGAGGTTTGGTAGACTCTAGCCTCCAACCTTCAGTAGTGTAGAGGGCAAGGATGCCCAGGGGTTCTAGGACTACTGTTAGAGGATGCTTCATACAACGGGTATTCTGGAGACAGCCTGATCTCTTTCACTACTTATTAGTTTTCTGGAGCTGCTCTCACTTGGTGGGAGGCATTTGAGAGGCGTAGGCATGTTCGTGCAGCACCCCTTACCTGCAGCAATTATCTTTTCTCTTTCTGGAGAAGTATGTGTCGTAGTCTCACAGAGAGGAGCTCTGCAGGTAGTTAGAGTGATTGCATCAGGGAATGATGACTATGATGCAGTATGAGATGAGGTTCTCCCAGTTAACTCGTCATGCTATTTGGTTTGTTCTGACAGATAGAGAGAGGATTAGGAGGTTTGTTGATGGCCTCACCTACAGTTTCGTATTCTCATGAATTGGGAGAGGACTGGTTCTACTTTCGAGGAGGATGTGGACATTGCTAGTGAGATGGACTCTATTCGTCGTCACGAGCAATAGGAGAGGGAGCCCAAGAGGCCTCGAATATCTGGTAGTTATAGTGGTGTTCTTTCAAGAGGTTAGTTTTAGCGCGACAGAGGCTGTCCATTTAGGCATGCTCAGTTAGCTCGCCCAGGTTATCATGGGTCATTGTTGGGTCATGGTTCTCACACTTCTCATCTGGGCCAGTCATAACTTAGTGCCCTTCCAGCTTAGCGTTTATCACGTGCTTCATCAATTCAGTTCTCTTCTATGCCAGTTCCATTTGCTAGTCACTTTTGTGTGAGGGATTCCCTTTAGTCACCTTCTCTAGCATTTGGAAGTTGTTATGAGTGTGGAGAGATCGACCATATGATGAGGCAGTGTCCTCGTCTTCTTGAGGGTTCATCTCAGCAAAAGGGTCAGTCATCGGCTTTAGTGCTAGTTACTTCACCCCCACCCGTCCAACCAGCTACGGGGGTAGGTCAGTCAGCTAGGGGTCGCCCTAGACAGGGAGGTCGATAAGGTAGCAGTCAAGCCCGTATTTTCGCACTTCCAGCTAGACCTGATGATATTGCTTCTGATTTTGTTATTACATATATTATTTTAATTTTTCATAGAGATGCTTCTGTATTATTTGATCCTGGTTCCACCTTTACATATGTTTCATCAAACTTTGCTCATTATTTGGGTACGCCCTGTGAGTCTCTTGCATCACTTGTTCATGTATCTATCCCGATAGTTGATACTGTTTTGCAGACCCCGTGTACAGATCGTGTGTGGTAACTATTAGAGGTATGGAGACGCGAGTGGATCTTTTACTATTGTGTATGGTTGATTTTGATGTCATTTTGGGCATGGAATTTCTATCTCCATATCGTGCTATTTCGGACTATCACGCCAAAATAATGACATTGGCTATACTAGGTGTGCTACGAATTGAGTGGCTAGGTGGAACTAATTATGTTCCTAGTAGAGTGATCTCTTTCTTGAAGGCCCAACGTATGGTTTGGAGGGGTTTTCTTTCATTTCTAACCTTTGTGATGGATGTTGGTGTTGAGAATTCCAGCATTGATTTTGTTCCAATTGTGAGGGATTTTACTTATGTGTTTCCTACAGACCTATCGGGCATGCCACTAGACAAGGATATTGATATTGGTATTGACCTGGTGTTGGGCACTCATCCAATTTCTTTTCCGTTATATCGTATGGCATCAGTGGAGTTGAAGGAGTTAAGGAGAAATTTTAGGAACCCCTAGATAAGGGGTCATTTAGCCTAGTATGTTACTCATGGGTGCGCCAGTTCTATTTGTATAGAAAAAGGATGGCACTATAAGGATATGCATTGATTATCGGCAATTGAATAAAGTAAAAGTTAAGAAAAAGTATCCCTTGCCTCGCATTCATGATTTATTCGACCAACATCAGGGAGCGAGAGTGTTCTCCAAGATTTATCTACGTTCATGTTATCGCCAGTTGAAGATCATGGATTCGAATATTCTTAAGATGGCTTTCAACACCCGATATTTGTTATGTGTTCTTGGTGATGTCTTTTGGGCTGAACATTTCCCTAGCAGCGTTCATGCAATTGATGAACAACATTGATGATATTCAGGTGTATTCGCGTAGTCGGAATGAGCACGCGGAGCATTTGAGAGTTGTGTTGCAGAGATTGGGGAGGAGAATCTTTGTGCAAAATTCTCCAACTGTTAGTTTTGGCTCAGTTCAGTATCTTTCTTGGGGAACATGATGTCCAGCGAGGGTATTCAGGTTGATCCGAAAAAGATAGAGGCGGTTCTAAGTTTGCCCAGACAATCCTCAGCCATAGATATTCACAACTTTCTTGATTTGGCGGACTATTATCGTCGATTTGTTCAGGAATTCTCATGCATCGCATCGTCCTGAACCAAGTTGACTCAGAAGGGTGCCTCATTTGTATCGTCGGACGAGTGTGAGGATAGCTTTCAAAAGCTCAAGACAACTTTGACCACAACTCTAGTGTTAGTTTTGCCCTCATCTTGAAGCTTATAACTGTGTATTTTGATGCTTCGAGAGTTTGTATTGGTTGTGTATTGGTGTAGGAGGGTAGAGTTATTGATGTTTCTACGTCGTCCATGAATTAGAGTTGGCTACCATTATTCGTATGTAGAAGATTTGGAGGCATTCCTTGAATGGTGTGTCTTATGAGGTGTTTACCAATCATCGTAGCCTCCAATAGTTGTTCAAGCAGAAGGATCTCAATTTCAGGCAGCGGAGGTGCTTAGAGTTGCTTATGGATTATGATATCACTATATTGTACCATCTGGAAAAAGCCAATATGGTGGCCGATGCTTTGAGCGAAAGGCGATGAGTATGGGGTGTTTGGCATATATTCTTGTTAGGGAGAGACCTCTTGCAGTTCATGTTCAGGACTTGGACAATAGGTTCATAACGTTGGATATTTCGGAGCCCGGACGGGTGTTGGATTGTGTCGTTTCTCCATCTTCCATATATGTGCATTCAAGAGCACCAGTATGATGATCTGCATTTTCTTATCCGAAAGGATAGAGTTCAGCATGATGATGCCATAGATGTGACCTTTGGTCATGATGGGGAGTTGAGGGTGCAGTGCCAGATATGTGTCCCCAATGTGGATGAACTTCTGGAGTTGATTTTGGAGGAGGCCCATAGCTCGCATTATTCCATTCATCGGGGTGTTGCGAAGATGTGTCAAGATCTGAGGTTGCATTATTGGTATAGGATAATGAAGAAAGACATTATGGCATTTGTAGCATGGTGTTTCAATTGTCAATATGTGAAATATGAGCATGAAAGATTGGGTGGCTTGCTTCAGCGGATGGATATTCTAGAGTGGAAGTGGGAGCAGATCACTATGGACATTGTAGTTGGACGTCCACGGACTTTGAAGAAAGTTCGATGCTATTTGGGTGATTGTGGATCGGCTGACCAAGTTTGCGCACTTAATTACTATGTGTACTACCTATTATTCGGAGCAGTTGGCAGAGATCTATATTCGGGAGATTGTTCGTTTCCATGGTGTCCTAGTTTCCATCATCTTAGATAAGGGCACTCTGTTTACTTTGCAGTTTTAGAGGTCTGTGCAGCAATAGCTGGATACTCAGGTTGAGTTGAGAACGGCCTTTCACTCTTAGATGGACGGGCAGTTCGAGCGCACTATTTAGATGTTGGAGGACATGTTTCGTCTTGTGTCATTGATTTTGAGGGTCATGGGATCAATTTCTACCACTTGCAGAGTTTTCATATAACAACAGCTACTTGTTGAGTATTAAGATGGCTCCATATGAGGCTTTGTCGAGGAGGCAATGTTGATCTCCAGTTAATTAGATCCAGCCGGGTGAGGCTAGTCTATTAAGGACAGTTTTCGTGCAGATTGCTTTAGAAAAGGTGAAGGTGATTCTGAAGAGGCTTCGTACAGCGCAGTCAAGCAAAAATAGTTATGCCGACAAGAAGATTTGAGATGTGTCCTACAAGGTTTGCGAGAAGGTTCTGTTGAAGGTTTCACCCATAATGGGTGTTATGAGATTTGGGAAAAAAGGTAAATCGAGTCCTCGGTTCATTGGGCCTTTTGAGGTGCTTAGGAGGATTGGGGAGGCAGCTTCTGAGCTTGCTTTTCCACCCACCTTGTCGAGTGTGCATATGATATTTCGTGTTTCTATGCTCTGGAAGTATATTGGGGATCCGTCTCATATTTTAGATTTAAGCACGGTAGTTGGATGGTGATTTGATTTATAATGTTGAGCTAGTAGCTATTCTGGGTCATCATGTATGAAAGTTGAGAACAAAGGATATAGCTTCCCTGAAAGTGCATTGGAGAGGTTGGCCCGTGGAGGAGGCTACCTGGGTGACCGAGTAGCCGATGAAAAGCAGATATCCTCACATGTTTGAGGCTTCAAGTATGTTTCTTGACTCGTTCGAGGACAAACGTATGTTTAAGTTGGGGAGGATGTGACGATCCAGCCAGTCGTCTCATGAGTTACCACTCCTTATTGCCTTGCTTATCGATTCTATACGTGATCGGGTTGGTTGGCTTGGGTTCGAAAAGTATTGGGTAAGGTTTGAGACACTTAGCCTCTTTTAAGAAAGCTTAAGTTAGAAACTGGATGTTGACTTACGTCTAAGAAGGTTTGGATGTGAGTTCCGATGGTTCGGTTAGCTTCGGGAGGTGAGTTGGGACTTACCAACAAGATCGAAATATGTTTTGGAGGTATAGAGTAGACTGAGGCTTGAATTGACGAAGTTAGATTTTTGCATTTTTCGGTTGATAGGTGAGATTTTGATATAGGAGTCGGAATGGAATTCCAAGAGTTGCAGTAATTTCATTGTGTAATTTGGGACGTATGTTCAAACGTTCAGGTCATTCGGACGTGGTTTGGTTGGATTTTTTATCAAAAGAGTAATTTAGAAGATTTTTGAAACTTAGGCTTGAGTACAATTAGGTTTGGTTGATCAAATGATGTTTGAGGTGCTTTGAATATTGGTATAAGTTTAATTAAGTTTATGGATATGTTTGTGCTTTTGGCTAAGGTCCTGGGGGCCTCAGAGTGATATCGGATGGTTGATGAAGAGTTTGACATTTTTTATGAAGTTGCAGATTTTTTGCTTCTGGTGTTTCGCACCTGCTAATTAGGGACCGCAGGTGCGATGCAGCAGATGCGAAGGAGAGCGCCGCCGAAACGGAAAGGGGCCTACGAAGGCTGTAGCTAAAGAAGCGGTTGAGAAAGCCGCATCTGCGATGGCACAAGTGCGAGAAAGGAAACCGCAGAAGCGGCTCTCGGACCGCAAAAGCGGTACCGCAGATCCAGTGGATTGGCCGCAGATGCGAAAATTCTTTGTCAAAATATATATATTTCTTCCTACGTGAATTTCAAGGGGTTTCACCATTCTAAAACGCGAATTCTGGAGCTTTTGGATATTTTGAATAGAGAATTGAGGGAGACTTCATTGAGCTAAGGAATTTGGATCTAAAACTCATTCCTATGGTATTATTTCAAGGATTAAAGCTATAATTAGTTGAATTTAAGAGTTCGATTGAGGAAAGTAGCGCTAGATATTGGAGACATAGAATTGAGAATTTGAGAGACAATTTGTGGTCGGATGTTTTTACTTTTGATATGTATGAACTCGTGGGGAGATATGAAATCCATTGATGTGAATTTTATTGAATTCTGAGATGTGGGCCTGGAGGTCAGATTTTTGTAATTTCGGGAGTTATGTCGTAAATTGATTATTTACACTTGGGCTTCATTCCGTGGATATTTTGACGCCGTGATTTTGATTTTGGATAGATTTGACACGAGTGGAGGCCGATTCGAGGAGAAAAGGCGTCGCAGGCAAGAGTTTGGACTGGATTGAGGTAAGTAATGATTATCAATGATGTCCTGAGGGTATGAAACCCTAGATTGCACATCGTTTGCTATATTGAGGTGGTGCACACGCTTGAGGACGAGCGTAGGGTCGTGCACTATAAGGGATTGTGACTTAGTCTGTCCTGAATGACTATTTTACCGGGTATGTAACTGAAATATATTTGTGTACATAATATTTTAGGTTGAATATCATATATGGGCCTCGTGCCAACTATTTGAACTGTTAGGGGATATTATTGATATTTTCTCACTATTTTTGACTTTATACTTGAACTCAGTCATGCTATATTCCACTATTTTCATAACTCACCCAAGTTTACTATGCTTTAGCACTTAAAAGATTTTTAAAATGATATTTTGGGCTAAGAAACATGTTTTACTATGACCGAGTAGCTTGTGAAAATTTTAACTGAGTAAGACCGAAGGCCTATTTTGTAAGGAATCATTTGGTTATGATTATGAGGCCGAGGGCCTGAGATATGTACGTCACGAGGTGCCTTGTTGAGAATCTTGCTTCACGTTCTTTTTTTAAAAAAACTCCAAATGTCCGTCTTATAATAAAAAGAAAAAAGGAGGATTAATTTAGTCAAAATTTTGCCAAATATTTAACTTGTATAAAATATCATTTGCTTCATTCCTTAGACTACCCGTTTCTTCTTTGAATAGCCAACCAAGTTTCATTGGAAAAATTGACTAACCATTAAATAATTTTCCAGACCTTTCTATAAATACCTGTCTTCCCTTAATAGTTTTCACACAAATCACTTCAAAGAAAATAGGAAGATTGTATTATAAGTATACGAATATGGCAAAGTCACTAGTGAGTTACACAACCTTCCTTGCTCTCCTCTTGTGCTTCCTCCTCATTTCATCAAATGGTTCGTACTTCTTTCATTGTCATTTCATTTGTGAAAGTTGTATGCATATTTTTTAAGTCCAAATATCGGTGTTTTTAAAACAAAATAATGGGGTATATACCTCAATCCCAAGCTAGTTGTAGTCGGTGTCTTTATAATATTTGCATCCAAAAATACAATCCAATATTATGAAAAATTGAAAAGATTTATTATACATTTATTAATTTACGCTAAGTTTAACTTGCTATAATCCTTTCATAGTACTGGCAGCTAGCACCTACTATGCCTTTGCACACTAATACAAACTCGCTAATATAAAATGACTATCGTTATTGTTATAACTTATAGCAGAAAATACTTATATTTCAACATTTTTTAGAAGAAATTCATATATTCAATTCATATAAAATTTTTTAACCAAAAAATACTTATGATAAGTTGTTGTTCCATGCAGAGATGCAAGCGGCAGAGGGCAAACTTTGCCGAAGGAAGAGCAAGACATTTTCTGGCTATTGCATTATTAGTGAACACTGCGACGAAGAATGCAAAGAGAAAGAGGGGGCAAAGAGGGGTATGTGCATTAAGAAGAGCATCTTCAGACGTTATTGTTACTGCTATCACAAGTGCAAATAAGCATCAAATATTCTCCGAATTCTCCTTTTTTATGTATGGCAAATAAAAAAGTGATGTGTTGTCTTGTGTGTGAAAGAATAAAAATACTACCAATTCACTAGAATTGTAGTGATTGTGAGAAGTACTTGTTAGGATTATGATTCCTACTAAAGACAATAACCTTCATATTGAACAATTCGGAATTAAAACTACATGAGCGGAAGCTAACCTGAATCCATGTGTGGAAATTGTTGAGCCTCCTTTGATGATTGCCTAATTATCCTTTTGAAGAATGCTCCTTGATCCTTCCTTCAAGAGTGTCTTGAAATGTATGTATCCACAACAATTCTTCACAAGACTTAAACAAAATGTGAGTAGTATCACCACAACAATATTATGACAATGATCAAAGGTTGGTGTATGATTTTCCACAATTATTTGCAAGACAACAATGGTGTTTTTGCTCTTGATTCAATGGGAGGAAGAAGAGTCTTGTCTTGCAATAATGTGGGAACCATAACCCCCACTTTATAAAAAAAGAGTTACATAACCCAAGAGTCACAAGAGTTACATAACTCAAGAGTCACAAGCTTGTATCCATGGTTACATGTATGTAACCTTAGTTAGCCCATCATTAACTAAGGTTACCCTTTTGGGTATCTACACATTAGTCCTACACTTTATATGACAACACATTGGCCCCCTTAACATAATGTCCATAAGACAACAAAATTAGGCCAAACCAAAAGATAGCACATAACATATAATTTATCCATATATTGTTCATATGTATGTAGATATAAGTCCATATATCTTACAATCTCCCACTTGGACGAGATACACAAACATATGTACAAACCTTAGCATTATATGTTACAAAATAACCTTAGGTGCGCAAAATTGCTATCACAATAAAATTGTCATGAACAATCTGGTCCATCAATCATACCAACATAGGAACTAAGAGCTCTTCGTTACTCATACGTAACTAGAACCAACATAGATCACGTATATCAATATAACCAACGACATGGATCAAGTGTAGGTATGTAGCATGGAAATAACATAAAGTGTGGTCAATAGAATGTCTATTTCCAACTGGTTCTCTTTATTGAGATCAATCATAAATTGCAAGAGTACAAAAACTTTAAAACTGAATATCTGCAGATATAACTGAATTACTGAATTTCTGAATATAATGAACAGTACATAAATGTACAATACAAAACTCCCACTAAAATACATAATCCATATCTGATTTAACACCCATACAAGCAATATGCTCATGAAATACTTTTGGTGTCAATCCCTTAGTGAGCGGATCCGCAAGCATGGAGTTTGTACTAATGTACTCAATGCACAATTGTCCATTTTGTACTCTTTCTTTAACAACCCGAAATTTGACGTCTATATGTTTTGCTTTCGTCAAACTACTGTTGTTATTGGCATAAAGGACTGCCGATCTGTTATCACAAAATAGCCTAAGTGGCTTTTTGATGCTATCAACAATTTGCAGTCCACCAACAAAATTCCGCAGCCATAATGCCTCATTAGATGCTTCATAACATGCCATAAACTCTGCTTCCATGGTGGAAGTGGCTGTAAGAGTTTGCTTGATACTTCTCCAAGAGATAGCACTGCCCGCAAGCATGTAAATATAGCCTGAAGTGGACTTCAAACTATCCTGACATCCAGCAAAATCGGAATCGGTATACCCAATGATCTCAAGCTGGTCCGATTTCCGGTATGTAAGCATGTAATCCTTTGTTCTCTGTAAGTACCTCATGACCCGTTTGGCTGCCTTCCAATGGTCCATTCCCGGATTGCTTAGACATCTGCCTAACATCCCAACAATGTATGCTATATCAGGTCGTGTACATACCTGAGCATACATCAGACTACCTACCGCCGAAGCATAAGGCGTCTTCTGCATTTCCGAAATTTCATAATTATTAATTGGACACTGTTTGAGACTAAATTTATCTCCCTTAGCAACAGGAGTGTTGCCTGGTTTACAATCCTGCATGCCAAATCTTTTCAGAACCTTATCGATATAGCCCTTTTGTGACAGACCGAGAACACCTTTAGAGCGATCTCGTTGTATCTGAATTCCTATTACAAAAGAAGCTTCGCCAAGATCTTTAATTTCAAATTTCTTTGAAAGAAATTTCTTAGTTTCAAGTAATAATGCTATATCGTTACAGGCAAGCAGTATGTCATCGACATATAAAACCAGAAAAATATACTTACTCCCACTGAACTTATGGTATATACAGTCATCAGAAATATTCGGTTCAAAACCAAAAGATGTAATGACTGCATGAAACTTATAATACCATTGACGAGAAGCTTGCTTGAGCCCATAGATGGATTTCTTTAATTTGCAAACCTTCTTTTCTGATTCATCCGAAACAAAGTTTTCAGGTTGCACCATATAAATTGTTTCCTCAATGTCACCATTGAGAAATGTTGTCTTAACATCCATTTGATGAAGCTCAAGATCAAAAGGTGCTACTAATGCCATTATAGTCCTGAAAGAGTCTTTTGATGAAACTGAAGAGAAAGTCTCTTTATAATCAATGCCTTCCTTCTGAGTGTAGCCTTTTGCGACAAGACGAGCTTTATACTTAATAACATTGCCCCCTGAATCCCTTTTGGTTTTAAAAATCCATTTACAACCAATAGGTTTAATACCTTCGGGTAATGTAACAAGCTCCCAAACGTCATTATCGCTCATAGACTTCATCTCATCATTCATGGCATCAATCCACTTTTGAGAGTTAGAACACTTAATGACTTGACGGAAGTTGATTGGATCATCTTCCTCAAGTCCAATATCACTTTCTTGTTCTTGGAGAAATACTACATAATCATCCGAAATTGCATTTCTCCTTTCTCTAGTGGATCTCCTTAATGGCATTTCAGTTTCTTGAGGTAGTTGAGTTTGATTTTCATTAGTTATATCAGGGTCCTGATGGGGAATATTTTTGAGATTGTCTTGAACCGGAGTTGTGTGATCCGTGTCATGAAGACCAAGATCAACAACTTGAGGGAAAGACACATGTTCTTCCTCAAAGACAAAATCTCTAACTACTTTATCTCCCCACCCCCCAAACTCAATATCCTCAAAAAACCTAGCATTACCCGTCTCAAAAATAGTTCTAGAAGTGGGATCATAAAACTTAAAACCCCTGGATTTTTCAGAGTATCCAACAAAATAGCTACTAACCGTCTTAGCATCCAGTTTCTTTTCGTTTGGCCTATATGACCTTGCCTCAGCCGGACAACCCCAAATGTGAAAATGCCGAATACTGGGTTTATGCCCAGTCCAAAGTTCAATTGGGGTTTTGATTGTAGCTTTAGTTGCAACTCTATTAAGAATATAACCTGCGGTTTTTAATGCTTCACCCCAGATTGAGTCTGGCAAAGTTGTACGAGAAATCATACTTCTTACCATATCCTTAAGGGTCCGATTTCGTCTCTCAGCTACACCATTCATCGTAGGACTGCCTGGCATAGTATACTGAGGGACGATCCCACACTCATCTAGGAATTTAGCAAAAGGCCTTGGACGTTGTTCACCGGAACAATCATATCGACCATAGTATTCACCACCACGGTCAGATCTAACGGATTTAATTCTTTTGCTTAGTTGATTTTCAACTTCAGCCTTAAATGATTTGAACACGTTTATGGATTGGGAATTTTCATGAATAAGATATAGGTACCCATAACGAGAGTAATCGTCTATGAATGTGATAAAGTATTGTTGACCATTCCGACAAGGAGTAGGAAATGGCCCACAAATATCCGTATGTATCAATTCTAAGACGTCCGAAGCTCTCTTAACACCTAATCTAGTCTTGTTTGTTTGTTTTCCCCTTATACACTCAATACAAATTTCCGAATTTGAGGTATCAAGAGAATCAAGAATTCCATCTGACACGAGTTTCTGAATTCTTTGAATGGATATGTGACCCAAACGTTTATGCTAGAGTGATATAGAATTCTCATTAGTTAATTTTCTTTTAGTACCACTTAAACTTGTATGCAAAGTTTATTTATTTGAAGCTATTGTATCAACCAAATATAAGCTATCAAATGTTGATAAAACACCAGTACCAATAAGATTTGAATTCTGAAAGAGACTAACTTTATTGTCACCAAAAGAACATGTATAACCGGATATGTCCAAATGGGGAACAGAAATTAAATTCCGTCTAAAAGACGGTACAATAAAAGTCTCATCCAAATCTAAATGAAAACCAGTCTTAAACAACAACCTAAATTTGCCAATAGCTTCAACTGGCACCTTCTTGCCGTCACCCACATAGATGTATCTTTCACCATCATTTGGTTTTCAGCAGTTCAGGCAACCCTACATTGATATACTTATGTGAGTAGTAGCAACAGAATCTACCCACCAAGTATCCTTAGGTACCGAAATTAAATTAACTTCAGAACAAACAAGAGAAAGAAATGTACCTTCTTTCGCACGCCAGGCATGGTACTTGGTACAATCTTTCTTCACATGATTAGTCCCCTTACAGAAGAAGCAACCTAATTCAGTAATTTCAACCTTAGGTTCCTTATGTTGCTTAATCTTGGGCTTTGCAACCGCAACTTCCTTACCTTTCCTCTTCTTAGTTACCTTAGAAGAGGATGCCAAATGAGCACTTTATGTCTTATCTAGCTTTATCCTTTCCACTTCTTGCACACAATGTGAAATGAGCTCATTAAGAGTCCATTTCTCCTTCAGGCAGTTGTAACTGACCTTAAACTGATTAAAGTGTGCAGGAAGAGATATCAAAACAAAGTACACAAGCAGTTCCTCAGGTAAATCCAGCTTGAGTAACTTTAGTTTCGAAGCAAGATGAGACATTTCCATAATGTACTCCCTAATGTTTCCCTTGCCCTTATACCTCATGGAAACAAGTTTACTCATTAGTGTACTTGTTTCCTCCTTTTCGTTTTGCATAAAACGCTGTTCAAGGTTTCCAAGGAAAACTTTGGCATTAGGTTCATCATTCATAGTGCCCCTGAATGATTATGGAATTGCACGTTTCATTATCATTAGACTCATGTGATTCGAACGTTCCCACTTCTCCATCACCCTTCTTTCATCAGGAGAGGATGTATCCTCAAGAGGAGTAGGTTGCCCGGTCCGAAGAGCAAGGTCAAGATCCATGCAACCGAGAACGATCATGACGTTCTCTTTCCATTCCTTAAAGTTTGTGCCGTTAAGCACAGGGATGCTATTGATGTTGGCAGAGATCGTAGAAGCCGAAGAATTAACTGAAAATAGAACAAAAGGATTACTGAATACATGCTTACATATACTTGAACTTGAACTTTACTTTATAGATTCAAAATAGGCATATCCCATTACAAGATACCTAGCACAACATTGATTTTAGTCTTTGGACAGAAAAACAACTTGTAAGTGGTACTCTTGGTGTAGTGATCAAACATAGACAATAAACTCCTGTAAAATATCAAACCTTCCTTTGGGCCGATTTAATATTCACATGGAAAACCAAATAATTGTCTCATATTTATCACCACAAGCATGTTCGAATTCCTGCCAAATAACAACCTTCCTTTGGGCCGGTGTTAAACGCATGGAAGACTAACAACCACAGTCATCTTATATTTTAATATTAATCAATCTACACAATAGAGGTTACTTTGGTAACATAATGCTTCAATTGACTAACTAAAATATTAGATGCTATAAACTTTAGTTCCTTAAGCCATATTATGAATCTTTAACTCAATAAGTTACATGTTTTGACATGTAACACTTGAATATTAATTGTTGTATACTTGAGAGGACAATTCCAAAAATTATGAGAATTGATAGACTTTAGAACAATTAATATTCAAAACTTTAAGATATTTCAATTGAATAATAATATGTCAACTAAAATCTGAAACTTAAAAGATTTGAAACGTTTTTAACCTTACTGCACAAAGATAATCGATTATCTACTTGAGATAATCGATTATCTTTGGCATAAAAAAAATTTCATGTTACTGGACCAGAATAATCGATTATCTAAACCAGATAATCGATTATTCTGGTATTAAGAAAAATTTTCTGAGTTACTGGACCAGGATAATCGATTATCTGAAATAGATAATCGATTATCTGGTATACGAAAAAAAAAATTTAAGTTACTGGACCAGAATAATCGATTATCTAAACCAGATAATCGATTATTCTGGTATCCAAAAATCTTTTTAAGTTACTGGACCAGAATAATCGATTATCTAAATCAGATAATCGATTACTCTGGTGTTTATAAAAACGTTTCAAACTCACTGGACTAAGATAATCGATTATCAGTCCAAAATAATCGATTATCTTGGAGCAGTGAACCTTACTGTTTTAACATGATTTTCAACAAGAATCTTAAACAAGAAAACATGTTGTCTACCAACTAAAATCATGCATAATACAATGTATTAATTCATGTAAATATTAACATGATATAACAAAACACAACATTCATAAGAAACATGCTATTTCATGATACTTGAATTTCCTAAATAAAATTCTAACAAAACTTGTACATGTTAGAAATCATGTATATCTATGATATGTGCGCTTTGGTTGTATGAGCATGATTTTCAGGTATAGGTTTTGATGAATGACAAACAATGAAGTCAAGTGTCAAACAACGATATAATATGACAATCAATCAAATGGCGAGAAGCATACTGATGACGGAATTGCATGAACGAGCCAAAGAGTTCAAGACCAAAGACCCAAGACGTAGGTCGTTTGGTAGAACAATTGTAAGGACAACGTTTAAGTTATCTTATCCTTTGGCTCAACATTAGGTCATCATAAACATGCGTAAAATATTTTATTAAATCATATTTATCATAAACATGCATCTTTGTGTTAAAACAAAATGATGTTAAAGGTTTTAAACATGTCTTTTAAATCTGGGCCTCAACAATCAATTATTTGAATCCTACAATCGATTGTATTAAGACAGTGTGATCTGAAGTTTTTCAAAATAGCAAACAATCAATTGTCTACTTTTAACAATTGATTATTTTGAGACAGTGTGCAACCGAAGTTTTTAAACATCTAAACAATCGATTGTTTTTGTCATACAATCGATTATATTCATAAACAATCGATTGTCACTTTCATACAATTGATTATATTTTGACCGTACCCACAGAATCCTAAATTGATTTTTGAACGTGGAATACAATCGATTATTTAGTCCATACAATCGATTGTTTAGCCTAAAATCAGGAATCTGTTTTTTTGAACGTTGGTCAAACAATCGAATATCTACTCCAAACAATCGATTGTTTGAGCACAGAATCAGGGATTTTATTTGTCAATTAAGCAACGGTCAGCACCACTTTTTCACCTATAAAGAGAGGTCTTTTGAGCTGATTTTATACACACAACTCCTCCATACATTGTTATGCATATTGATCATTTTCACGCATCATTTTAGAGCTTTTGTTGAGCCATTTGATAGACAACTTTGTGTTGTTCACAGAGCTTATTGTGTATCTCTTTATCCACTCTATTGAGAGAGTATTTGTTGTAAAAGAGAGTTGTTTGAGAATAACATATCTTCTCATTTGTCGGGTTTTCTAAGTACCCAAAGTCTTAGTGGTTGAAGTCTTGGGGTGAGGTATCCTCAAGCAAGTGAAGTCTTAAGGTGTGGTATCCTTGAGCAACTGTAATGGTTTGTTAAGCACCCGTAAGCTTGACGAAGTTAGTGGAAATCTCGAGAGAGTCTCTCGGGGACTGGACTAGCCACGGGTTGTGGTGAACCAGGATACATCGGTGCGTTCGTTCTTTATTATTTACTTATCGCACTTATTTCATTCCTGCAATTTTTAAATTCCGCAAGTTTACGCTGTTTTTTATTATAACGCTATTTACCCCCCCTCTAGCGTTAAGCGTATATACTAATAATTGGTATCAGAGCCTAACTCTCTGAAAGCCTTAGCCGGTTGAGAGAAATATATATTTTTCTGTTGAGAATATTGAACGCAGGAACGATGGATGAAGGACAGTCCACCACTTGCCCTCCACTATTTGACGGAACAAACTATACATATTGGAAAGAGCGGATGAGCATCTTCCTCAAAGCAAACAATTTTCGTTTGTGGCAAATCATCAAAAATGGTGAACCAATGCCAACAAAGAAAGGTTGAGAGACCACGGTTCCAAAGAAGGAAGATGAATATGATGCCGAGGATATCAAGAAAGTTTAAAATAATGCAAGGGCCATCCATGTATTATATTGTGCGGTGAATCCAGATGATTATCGAAAAATCTCTTGCTGCACAACCGCCAAGGAGATGTGGGATAAGCTCGAGATCATTTATGAAGGTACGCCTCAAGTCCGAGAAGCCAAAATTGATTTTCTAACACATAAATATGAAATCTTTAAAATGGAGAAGGAACCCATTGGCGTTATGTTTGAACGATTTTTAAGAATCGTCAACGATCTCCATGCTCTCGGGAAAGTTTACACGAACAAAGATCTTGTTCGAAAAGTCCTGCGGAGTCTCACTCCCGAATGGCGCTCCAAAGCCAATGCCATCCAAGAGTCGATGGAATTCACGGATATCACAATTGATGGACTAAGAGGTAACCTCAAAATTTATGGTAGCACAATTCTTAATCCTTATCTTAGAAGCAATTCGAATTTCGCCTTCAAAGCCTCATCCTCTAAACGAGAAGAGGCAAGTGATTCGGAAAGGGATGATGATAATATTTCAAATGATATAATTGAAAAGTATTGTAAGTCTATGAAGAAGGACAAGAAAAAGAAGAAACACCATAGGCGCGTATCACGGGATTCGGACAGCTCAGGCGATGAAACCGCCGCATTGTGTCTCATGGCAAACAAAGAAGAAGAGGTAAGTACATCTAACTCTCACTCGTTTGAAGAATTACAAAATGCCTATGATGAACTATATGGTGAATTTGTTAATGCTTCCAAAATGATAAAAGATTTGAAGAAAACACTTTCTTTGCAAGAAACAGATTTTCAGAAAACACTTTCTTTACAAGAAAAAGATTTTGAAAAATCCTCTTCTTTGAAAGAAATAGATTTTGAAAAATTGAATAATGAAAATGGTGTTCTTAAAAATAAAATTGAAGTTTTAGAAAAAGAAAATAAATTTTTGAAAAATGACATTGTTGATTTTAAAAATAAAATCAAGGAATTGAATGAAGCCTCTTCTATTGATAAATGTTCCAATTGTTCTTCTTGTAGTTCTTTAATACTAGAGAACATAGAACTTAGGAAAGCACTAGAAACACGTAGTGTTGATAGTCCTAAAATTGAAGATATTAAAAAGGATGAAAGTAATGAGGTCGGACCATCTAGAAAGAATTCTAGGAACCTCACTAATGAGTCTAAGATTAATTGTTTTAGACCACCTAGAAACAACTCTAGGAATTTAGTTAATGAGTCTAGAATGAATAACTTTAGACCACCTAGACACAATTCTAGGAATTTTATAAATGAGTCTAGAATGAATAATTTTTTACCACCTAGACATGACTCTAGGAAATTCAACGCTTCTAGGGGGAACAACTTTAGATCACCTAGAACGCATTTGGCTCAACCTAGACATATGCACAATCCTAATGTTATATGTCACTGTTGTAATTGGGTAGGACACATTGCACCCGTTTGTTTTGCTAAACATAGAGATTTATGTGTTGATTATAACTATTGTTGTCCTAACCCCCAAGGACCCAAAAGAAGTTGGGTACCAAAAACCTATTTTTAGGTTATTTTTGCAGGTGTGCTTGAAGATTACAATATTGTAGTGGATGCACCAAGCACGAAACCTTAAGGCATTAAGGGGGAACGTCGGTTAGTTATCGTATTTTGAATAAAAACGCAATGAGTTGATATGTGCAAATAATCTATATCAGTTTTGGTTGATACATGCTTTAACAAGTTTTATTTTTGAATAACAATTAGTATCAATTGGTTTTATAATAAATGATTGATTCATGTTTTGATGAATATTTTTAGTTTAATTAACAATTGGCATAGTTGAGAAAAATGATCGTTATTATTAGTATGCCATTCACTAACTTTTTATATGATCTTGTCTATAACGATTGGCATCGTCAATGGTTTAAATAACTTTTGGTATACTCTTTTTGCTAATGCCAAAAGGGGGAAGAATATGGGCGATATGCATGCTTTAATTGAGGGGGAATATTCAATTAAGGGGGAATTATATTAAACTGAATTGGTTGCATAAATTGTATGTTGAGATATAGCATCTATTTAGGGGGAATTCAATATGCATATCTTCCGTTGTTTGTCATTATCAGAAAGGAGGAAATTCTTGGAAATCATGTATATCTATGATATGTGCGCTTTGGTTGTATGAGCATGATTTTCAGGTATAGGTTTTGATGAATGACAAACAATGAAGTCAAGTGTCAAACAACGATATAATATGACAATCAATCAAATGGCGAGAAGCATACTGATGACGGAATTGCATGAACGAGCCAAAGAGTTCAAGACCGAAGACCCAAGATGTAGGTCGTTTGGTAGAACCAATGTAAGGACAACGTTTATGTTATCTTATCCTTTGGCTCAACATTAGGTCATCATAAATATGCATAAAATATTTTATTAAATCATATTTATCATAAACATGCATCTTTGTGTTAAAACAAAATGATGTTAAAGGTTTTAAACATGTCTTTTAAATTTGGGCCTCAACAATCGATTATTTGAATCCTACAATCGATTGTATTAAGACAGTGTGATCTGAAGTTTTTCAAAATAGCAAACAATCGATTGTCTACTTTTAACAATCGATTATTTTGAGACAGTGTGCAACCGAAGTTTTTAAACATCTAAACAATCGATTGTTTTTGTCATACAATCGATTATATTCATAAACAATCGATTGTCACTTTCATACAATCGATTATACTTTGACCGTTCCCACAGAATCCTAAATTGATTTTTGAACGTTGAATACAATCGATAATTTAGTCCATACAATCGATTGTTTTGCCTAAAATCAGGAATCTGTTTTTTGAACGTTGGTCAAACAATCGATTATCTACTCCAAACTATCGATTGTTTGAGCACAGAATCAGGGATTTTATTTGTCAATTAAGCAACGGTCAGCACCACTTTTTCACCTATAAAAAGAGGTCTTTTGAGCTGATTTTATACACACAACTCCTCCATACATTGCTATTCATATTGATCATTTTGAAGCATCATTTTAGAGCTTTTGTTGAGCCATTTGATAGACAACTTTGTGTTGTTCATAGAGCTTGTTGTGTATCTCTTTATCCACTCTATTGAGAGAGTATTTGTTGTAAAAGAGAGTTGTTTGTGAAGAACATATCTTCTCATTTGTCGGGTTTGCTAAGTACCCAAAGTCTTAGTGGTTGAAGTCTTGGGGTGAGGTATCCTCAAGCAAGTGAAGTCATAAGGTGTGGTATCCTTGCGTAACTGTAACGGTTTGTTAAGCACCCGTAAGCTTGACGAAGTTAGTGGAAATCTCGAGAGAGTCTCTCGGGGACTGGACTAGCCACGGGTTGTGGTGAACCAGGATACATCGGTGCGTTCGTTCTTTATTATTTGCTTATCGCACTTATTTCATTCCTGCAATTTTTAAATTCCGCAAGTTTACGCTGTTTTTTATTATAACGCTATTCACCCCCCCTCTAGCGTTAAGCGTATATACTAACAGAACATGAATCCTAACATAACATGAATCTTATGAACATCCATATTATCCAAAATGAAGGTGGCTCTGATACCAATTGTTAGGATTATGATTCCTACTAAAGACAATAACCTTCATATTGAACAATTCGGAATTAAAACTACATGAGCGGAAGCTAACCTGAATCCTTGTGTGGAAATTGTTGAGCCTCCTTTGATGATTGCGTAATTGTCCTTTTGAAGAATGCTCCTTGATCCTTCCTTCAAGAGTGTCTTGAAATGTATGTATCCATAACAATTCTTCACAAGACTTAAACAAAATGTGAGTAGTATCACCACAACAATATTATGACAACGATCAAAGGTTGGTGTATGATTTTCCACAATTATTTGCAAGACAACAATGGTGTTTTTGCTCTTGATTCAATGGGAGGAAAAAGAGTCTTGTCGTGCAATAATGTGGAATCATAACCCCCCACTTTATAACAAAAGAGTTACATAACCCAAGAGTCACAAGAGTTACATAACTCAAGAGTCACAAGCTTGTAACCATGGTTACATATATGTAACCTTAGTTAGCCCATCATTAACAAAGGTTACCCTTTTGGGTATCTACTCATTAGTCCTACACTTTATATGACAACACATTGGCCCCCTTAACATAATGTCCATAAGACCTCAAAATTAGGCCAAACCAAAAGATAGCACATAACATATAATTTATCCATATATTGTTCATATGTATGTAGATATAAGTCCATATATCTTACAATACTAAATTATGTTTGTATTATCGTATTGTATGTACGACCATTTCTTTAGGTCCGTACTGTAGTTTTTGAAACAAAATGAAATAATCTAATAATTTCAAGAAATTTTTTGTGGTTACTCTGACTAAGTTGACTTGGCTTATTGGCTATTATGATTAATGTTATCACGTCAATGAATTTTCGTTTCACTTAGCATTGAGAAAGAAAGACTAGGGTAAGTACTACAAGTGAGTAATATAATGATTGGGCCACTGTCGGAATCTACCATCTCGTATTTTGAGAAAATAATTGATTGCAATACATCAGATTCAACTCGTGTAGCAAAATATTGATCAGATATGGCGCTATATATTGGAATGCAACTTTCAAATCCTTGTGCGACGCGGAAATTCTACTTTTCCTGGCCCCTATACCAGGAAAAGTATGGCAAGAAATTAAGGAAGGGAGCAGGTATAGAATTCACGAAATAAGAAATAGTAGGAAAAATAAAAAAGAAATAGAATGAATAAATGCTTTGTATAGATAAGATAATGAAAGTGATATAGAGGGATATATAAAAATAAGATTATAGAGTTGAGCTCATAGATTAAAGTTGATTTTGTTAAGAGAACTTAGTTCATAAACAGAAGAACGAAAAACAGAAACGTTAGTTAACAAAAAAAGTATTCCGAGCCCACAAATATTTTGTGTGTCATTAAAGAATTAAATCTCTTCACTGTTATCAAAGATATTTGGATTAATTCCTCTCAGAAAACGAAAATTATCCTGAAATAGCGACACTATAAATGATTGAACTTCCGGGAACTCAAATTACGAAACAAATCTCAAAGTGCAGACTCCATTTGATTGTAGAAATATGAAAAAACTTTTGAAATTTCTGTTTTGAAAAATTTGAAACAATGACTATGTATTTATAGGTAATTGAAGGGTGAGATGGAGTATCCAAAAGATGACTCCTCCATTTTCCATCTCCCCTTTAAAAACAACTTTCAGTATACACCTTTTATTTTCATGTCAACTTCCTCTGCAATATTTTTCTTAATTTTTTTTATCAAGAAGCAATAATTTGTATGAAGAGACATCTTTTTAAGGGATCTGACTCAATTTAATTTGTTGAGTGAGATGGACACTAAAACAATTTTCTCAATTGACTCCTCCAGTCTTTGATGGTGAAAATGACCAACTTTGAACAGTGAGAATGGAGACTTGGAGGTTTAGATCATTGGGAGGCTGTGGAAGAAGATTATGATGTTTTTTCGCTACCTAACAATTCCACCATGGCCCAGATAAAGAGTCACTAGGAAAAGAAAAATAGAAATCCAAGGCGAAAGCAACTTTATTTACAAGTGTATTTGTATAATTTTCATGAGAGCTAAGGCTCTTAAATAAGGAAAAAAAAAATTTTGTGACTACAGGAGATGAAAGAATACGCGGCATGAAGGTGTTGATTTAATAAGGGAATTCGAGTTTTCGAAAATTAGGAATCTGAGACTGTTAAAGAATACTCGAAATCGGTTGATTGACATTGTTAACATGATAAGATTGCTTGGTACCAAATTTAAAGATTCAAGAATTATTGAAAATATTTTTTTTACGTGCCTAAAAGTATAATGTATCCATAACCACCTTGGAAAAAATAATAGATCTATCCAAGATTAATTGTTAAATATATTGCAGGCACAAGAGCAAAGGATGCTTATAAGGAAAGATGGTTGTGATGACCCAAAAGGCCATCTTTCGTTTTAGAATCTGCTTCCGCGTTCTAAGCCCTTGAAAACCTCATGTTATCTCTCCTCGATGCACTGTTCGGGCGTGTATCCTGAAAGCCCTTATATGGAAAAAATTAAGAAACGATGAATTTTTTGCTTAAATAATAATTTTAGTTTACTTCAGTCAATATTCTGGGTAAACGAGACCGTATTTCTATGGGACGTGAGCGTTTTCACGAAATCAAATTCCGAGGTCCCTAACCCGTAAAATTAATTTTTGAAGAAAGTTGTTAGCTAAAAATATAATGATTTTTAAAATTTTAATAATGCTTGATCTCATCAGTATCGGGCCCGTATTTTAATTCTGGAGCTCGATACAGGTTTAATATGATATTTAAGTCATGTATGTGAAAGTTGGTGAGAAATGGGACAAATTTGACGTGATACAGATGTCCGGTTGTGAAAATAAAAATTTCAAGTGTTCATAAGGATTTCATGGGTTTTGGTGTTCAATCGTTCTTTAAGATGATATTTTGGCGATTTGATCGCACAATACAATCTGCATGATGTTTTTAGACTTCTGTGCATGTTTGGTTTGGAGCCTCGAGGGCTCGAGTGAGTTTTGAATAGGCAACGGTGTATTTTGGACTTAAGAAAATTTTCTGGTATGTTGCAGGTCTGCAAACTTTGCATTTACGATCATTAGGCTGAGAGGGGACCTTCACATTTGAGAATTTCATCGTCGCAATTTCGACTTGAACATTGGACGCATTTGCATAGACAACATGCCAGGCTAAGCTTTGCATTTCCGAAGTATTGATCGCATTTGCGAACCTGTGATCGCGAATACGATACCTGCAACTGAGTTTTTCGACGGGATTTTTAATTAATTTCTCAAAGTTTCAAATTCTAATCTTCAAGAGGTGATTTTCGAAAGAGTAGTTCTTCCATAAATCATAGGCAAAAGATTGTTAACTCATTTCTTCCAATCTATTTCATCTTTATATAAGGTTTCATCACAAAATCTAGGGATTTTCAGGAAAATATTAGTTGGGGTAGAATTTACGAATTTCAAAATTTGGAGATTTTAACCTCAAGTTGAGGTCGAATTCCAAAATCAATTGCATATCCGGATTTTAGAGTGAATGAGTAATTAGATTTTGGTCCGAACATCGAGTTTTGAACAAGCGGCCCCAATGTCAATTTTTGACTCTTTAGGAAAAATACTGGAAAATATATAATCATGCATTACAATTGATTTTATTTGGCGTTAATTGATGTTCATAAGTTAATTATGCATAGATACGAGCGGATTTGAAGTGGAATCTAAGGAAAAAGAAGTATTTGAGGCTTGAGTTTTGTCGTGGAGCCGAGGTAACACTTATGGCTAACATTGGCTTGAGGGATTAGGTGTTGTTGTCTTATTTGCTACTCGTTTAGTTGCTACGAACGTTGCATAGGTGTAGTGACGAGTATCTATATGTTGTTGTTGGGTCATAGCATGCGACTGAGTCTTGTACTTGTGACCATTGTGTTTCTTCTACATGTTGTTCCTGCTTGAACTTGTTATTGCTCATGTTAAAAAACTCTTATTATATTTTTCCTGATTTTTGATATTGGTTGAGTATTGGCCCAAGTTGAGATTTCTGTTGTGAAATTGATTGTGATTCCCTTGCCGGGCTGTTGTTATTTTTTTGTTTCTTGTAGTGAGGAAGAGTGATAAAGCACGAACGGTGATGCCGGGCACATTTATATTTATTCATATGATGAGGAAGAGTGATAAAACATGAAGTTTGATGCCGTGTATATTTCTATTATTCATATGAGGAGGAAGAGTGATAAAGCACGAAGGGTGATGACGTGCATGTTTCTATTATAAATTGCATGGTGAGGATTGAGAGTAAAAGCACGAAGGGTGATGCCATACATTTTTTGTTTGTTGTGTTTATTTGTTATTATCGGTTCAAGGGTACTAGCTGTTTAGATTTTTGTACTGTTTGTTGACACCTAATTTTTCCTTGGATATTTTTTATATGCAAAATACTTTCAAAATAGTATATATATTCATATGTAAGTGTGTCCAAATAGCTTAGTATTTTTTCTAATTTTTTAAAGAATTTTTAAATCAATTTATTGCCCTATTTTACTAGTAGAAAAACCAATAGTTGTTCTAAAATTATCATTTTGGTGAATAATTTATTTTATTCTCATATTTATATCAAAATATAGCTAAGATAAGTTTTACACATTTTTACAAATTTATTTAGTATTTTTAAAGCTAAATTGCATATTATTGCAATTCTAGCCTATTTTAAGAATTAATTATATTAATAATTACAAAATTAATTTTAGTACTTTTAATTATATTTATATTATTAATTAATTTAGTACCTTTAATTTGTTTATACAAATCATTATGCTATTTTTATGAAATAAAAGGTAAAGTAGCTATTTAAATACTATCCTATTTCATTTCAATTGTAAGCCAAATCAACCCCCAAACTAACCCAAAATTCAAATACCTAATTGATTGGCCCAATTTCAATTTAACCCGTCCCTTACCCAATTAATCTAACCCATCTGGCTTCCCATTTTGATCCAAGTCGTTGATCATTTTGATTAACGACCACAATTCCCCCATTTCTTTATTAATTCACAAACACCCCCAACCCTAACTCATTTATCCAAACAATCCTCCTCTATAACCCCCCTCCTCTCTCAAACTCTCTCGAACATTCCCTAACCCTAGCTGCCCTTTACCGTCTTCAACCTGCAAACCCACCAGAATCCATAGCTTCTCAGGCCAAATGAGCCCTATATTAACCTCCCTTTGCTCTTATACATCGGATACCTAAAGATATGAAGCCTGAACTGGAAGGTTTTAACTTGACCTCTGCCGATTCAAGGTTTCAGAGTCCTCTCCAGCCATTCTCTGGGGTACCATGGTCTTCTGAGCCTATTTCTGACCTTCTCCGACTTAGACCGGTGACCTTTCAAGGCCTTTCTCATTTCTAGGTTTCTTATGAAACTCTAACTCTTCGAGGTTTTCTCCAATTTTCTTAGATCTAATATGTATCCATGTTCTACTTGTGTTTTCAAATGATTTCCCCATCTTTTCTTTCAAAAATTACTTTCAAAATTGCTTCTTTTCAATTTAGAGTTTTCTGAAAATTCTTAAAGTGTTTATCTTGACTTCCTCTCCCTTTTCTCTTGTGTGTATTTGTCTCTACTGTATTCTTATGTTCTTCTTTTACCACGTATGTTCTTCTAGTTGTTTTCTATATCTCGTTCATTCTTCTACTTTGTGTCTTATGCTATGTACTGCTATTTTCTTCCACTATGTTCTGATATGCTTCCCCTACTGTATTCTTCTACCATGTTTTTAAGTGTTCTTTCTATGTTGCCTTGTTTAAAGTATCTTCTAAAAGATCCGCTTAACAATATTTTCTTCTACTGTTCTTGTTAATCTTTCATCATTATGCTCCGAACTTGTTTCTTCACTCTAGTTTGTTTTTTAATCTTCTACTGGTTTGCATGTTTTCTCATGAGTTTTAGAAAGAAACCCTTGAGCTGGTTTCGACTACTTACCTTCTTGTCTCTGCATTTGATTCAAGGTGAAAACCTTAGAATTTGAGGGTTCTACCGAAATTTTATCATTTGGCTGAACTAGGGTTTTATTTTAGAACGTTTAACTCTTTTAGACTGATTTTGAGTCTCTAAACTGAGTTTGGACATCTTTGTTTTTATACAATTCTGAACTTTTTACTAATACTCTGCTACACTGGAGTTTCTATTGGTTCTTCAATGGCATGGAGATTTTCTTTCATGTTTAACGTGTCTGTATGCTTTTATATGTGATGAGTCTTCCTTCAAAAATGTTTTTAATGTTGTGATTTATTCAAAATTACTTTTAAATAGGTCTAATTGATTGTTTGCTGATTTTCCTTAAGTTAAAATTGTTTCCACCTTTCTGACTTGGGTTATTCATAACAAATCTCTGGCCTCTGATTTCTTGGCTGATAATAGATTTTCTTTCCTTAAATTGTACAACCATGTATTTCAAAGACATTGTCCTTTAATAATCTTTATGTATCTACCCCTAATTTGCTACTTTTCACAATATATTTGATTAATTTCTTTCCTTAATTGGTTTATACCTGTTTGAATCTGAATATCTTAATTAAGGGAAGCCTTGCGTAATTGATTGACAATCAGTTTTCAAACTATTTTTTATACCTTATTTATGCTTGCTTTCTTGTCCCGATCCCGGATTTACCACCATCGAGATACATGATAGTGCCTACTGACAGAGTTAGGCAAGCCAAGTATTAAAATATTTCCTGATAACATCTCAACAATATAAAATAAAACGAGCTATTTAAATAAAAGCGGAAATCTTAAAAACGTAGACAACTGGAAACCAAATGCGGAAGCTTAAATAAACCTATACCCAGATCCAGTGTCACTAACTCACAAACTGCTAAAGAGTACTAAGAACAAGTCTGAATAGAAATACATCAATGTTTGTGTTGATACAAGGGAAACAAACTAATAATAGAGAAAGCACCGGTCCGTGGACTTCAGCTAGGCTACCTCGCAAGTTCCTGGAGTGAAGTCAGCTCCCAATAAATAATGATGTTGTGGTCCAAAAGCTGCTCCTAGATCTGTGCAAAAAGATGTAAAGAGTGTAGCATCAGCACAACCAACCCCATGTGCTAGTAAGTGCCCGGCCTAACCGCGGCGAAATAGTGATGAGGCTAGACCAGACTACCAGATAAACCTGTAGAGATATGAAATATACTTTGCGGAAAATAAACAGGAGAAAAGCAGTTTATAAAAGGAGGGGGAAACATGCTGGGGGGACAACAGTTATAAACAAGAAGTCTAAATAAAGGTAGATCAGCCAACAAACTCACGTCCGAAAATAACAAATTTATCCCATACTTTATTGCGGCACGCAACCCGATCCAATCACTCAATAACAGTGTTGCGGCAAGCAACCCGATCCACATATTCATGACATTTTTGCGGCGTGCAACCCGACTTGTGTGGATATTATTTATCCTTGCTGCGGCGAGCAACCCGATCCATACCATTTATCACTATTGCCGCGTGCAACCCAACACTCACTAATATCATACTTTATCATCCAAACAACAATCACAACTACGGAGCAAGAGAAGCATAACCAGTGAAGAAGTCCCGGAAAAGGAACATAATAACACAACTAAATTCCGAGAAGGGAGTACATCAACAACATCAATAAAACCTCCCGGCAAGGGAGCAACAACAGTAACAAACTACACGTCCTGGCCTGGGAATGACTACATCACCTTCTCATTTGATCACTTATTACCCAATTATCATATTCATTATCGAGTCAACGCTCCAAAATGCACAAATCATAATTGTTCCTCAAAACTCTTCACATTATATGACATTTATGAATTTAACAAGGAAGAGATATAACAGAATCAGAATAAACACAAACAAGACTCACTATCATGCTAGACTTCAATGTGTAGATACTCGTCACCATGCCTATATAACGTACTCAACAATTAGTAACAGACAGTACTCTAATCCTATTCCCTTAAGTCAAAGTTAAAAAAACACTTACCTCGGTCTAAAGAATAGCAATCAACCCTCAAATACCGCCTTTCTTTTATAATTCGACTCCAAAATAAAAATATCTATGCATAATTAATTCAATAATATCAGTAATAGAAAAACCCCATAGCCTAGATATTTAGTTCCTAGCATTCTTCCATAGATACCAAAACTCGACCTTGGATCCACATGGTCCAAACACATGGCTCAGACCAAAACCCAATCAACCATAAACCCACGAGTTCAATTATATAATTTATTTTAATATTCGACCCCAAACTAAGGTTGAATCTCCCAATATTCTCAAAAACCTAACTTTACCCAAAACCCCTAATTTCTATTTTGATTTCATGTTTTTGTTCTTAGAAGGTAATGATTAGTTGATGAAATTAGGATAAAACGAGGTTAGGAACACCTACCTATGATGTTATGGAGGAGAAGGTTCTTCAAACTCCCTATGGAGTGTGAAGGAGAAGGGCTCGTGTAATAAAATGGAGAAAATCCTGTAAATAGTGTTCTATTCTTAAAAAAATTCACTGAAGGGTTTTTACCCTATGCGATCACGGGAAAAGGAGTGTGATCGCAGAGAAGAAAAGCCGGAAGCAATGCGATCGCGTGAATGTCTATGCGAATGCGTAGAGGAAAATCACCCGGGGTCAAAGGTTTGGCCTACGCGATCACATGAATGTGTACGCGAACGCATATATGGGTATTACTGGACTACGCAAACCCGGGAAGGAATCCGAGAATGCGAAGGAGGGAACGCCAACGAAGTGATATCATGAGCCTGAGGCCGTGATCGCGAACAAAAGTTCTAAGCAAAAATTGCAGAAAAGTCTGCCAACATTCCTAAGACAAAAAAACATCTCGAATCACCTCCAAATCAATTTCGAGCGCTCGGGGCTTCTAATCAAACACACACGGTAACTCAATGACATCCTATGAATTTACTCGAGCGATCAATATACCCAAAACAACATCAAAATTAATAAATGAAGCCTCAAAATAATCTTTTTTCATTCTAACTTCATAAACTTCCAACTTCAGATATTTAGGTCCGAACCACGTCAAATGACGTTCGATTTCAACCAACTTCCGCAAATAGTGCTATCACCACATATAAGCACTGTACCGGGGGCCGGAACCAAAATACCTGATACCAACACTTTTTAATTCATTTTTATTTCAAATTTTCATATTTAATTTCAGAAAACATTTTCTTTCAAACATTTATTTCTCGGGCTCGGGACCTCGGATTTTGATTTCGGGATTACGCCCGAGTCCCATATTTTCTATGGTTCCTCCAGGATCATCACATTTTGGGTTCGGGTCCGCTTACCCAAAATGTTGAACAAAGCCAACTTTAACAACTTTAAAGCCAAAATTTATCAAATTTCACATAATTTAACACATAAGTTTTCTGGCTATGAACTCGAACTTCTTACACAAATTGAGGCAACTAAAACCTAGGGTTTCAAGGTCTTGGAAGCGCTGAAAAGAGAGAAAACAAGTGATGACCCTTTGGGTCGTCACATTCTCCACCTCTAATACAACCGTTCGTCCTCGAACGGATAAAAGAAAGAAGTACCTGAGTCTTAAAATAAATGAGGATAACGGCTGCGCATGTCAAACTCGGACTCATAGGTCGATACCTCAGGAGGCTGATCTCTCCTCTGAACACGCACTGAAGGAAAACTCTTCGACCTCAACTATCGAACCTGTCGGTCTAAAATAGCCATCAGCTCCTCCTCATAACACAGATCCTTGTCCAATTGGACAGTGATGAAATATAACCCGTGGGCTGGATCGTCATGATACCTTCGAATCATGGATACGTGAAAAACTGGATGCACGACTGACTATCTAGGCAGCAAGGCAGATCTGTAAGCCACCTCCCCCACACGATCGATAATCTCAAATGGACTACTAAACCTAGGGTTAAGCTTTTCCTTCTTCCTAAATCGCATCACGCCCTTTATAGGTGACATTCAGAGCAATACTCGCTCTCGAACCATTAAAGACATATCTCACACTACAATCTGCAATACTCTTCTTCCTCGTCTGAACTGTCTGAAGTCTGTCCTGAATGTCTTGACCTTATCCAAAGCCTCTTGAACTAGATTCGTACTCAATAACCGAGCCTCCCCCAGCTCAAACCATCCAACTCGAGACAGATATCGCCTACCATACAATGCCTCATATGGAGCCATCTAAATGATGAACTAGTACTTGTTGTTGTAGGCAAACTCTGCTAAAGGCAAAAGCTGGTACCATGAGTCTCCAAAATCAATGACATAGGCTTAGAGCATATCCTCTAATATCTGAATCGTCCGTTCGGATTGTTCGTCCGTCTGAGGATGAAATGTTGTGCTCAATGCAACCTGGGTGCCCAACTCCTGCTGGACTGCTCTCGAGAAGCGTGAGGTAAACTGCATGCCCCAGTCCGAAACGATAGATACCGACACCGTATGAAGGTGAACAATCTCTCGATGTACAGCTCAGTTAACCTATCTGATGAATAAGTGGCTACAACAGGAATAAAATGCGCTGACTTGGTCAGCCTATCAACAATGACCAAAATCACATCAAACTTCTTTCAGGTCATCGGAAGTCAGAAACATAGTAATACTCTCCCACTTCAAGTCGGGAAGCTCAATCATTTGAAATAAACCACCAGGCCTCTCATGGTTGTACTTAAACTGCAAATAGTTCAAACATCGAGCCACATATGCAACAATATCCTTATTCATTCTACGCTACCAATAGTGATGCCTCATATCCTGATATATCTTTGCCGCTCCCGGGTGAATAGAATATCGAGAACTATGGGCCTCCGCTAGCAACCAACTATCGAATCCCATCAACATTGCGAACACACACTCGCACCTTTAATCTCAAAATACCATCTCAATCTAACGTCACCTTCTTGGTACCTCCACGCATGACCGTATCTCTCAGGACACACAAATGGGGATCAACAAACTAATGCTCACGGATACGCTCCAAAAATGACGAACGAGAGATCGTGCAAGCCAACACCATGCTAGAATAAGAAATATCCAACCTCACAAATCCATTGACAATGGCTTTAAAATCCAAAGCAAGCGGTCTCTGGCTGCCCAGAATATAAGCAAGTCTACCCATGCTGGCAGACTTCATACTCAATGCATCGGCCACCATATTGGCCTTCCACGAGTGGTAAAAGATAGTAACATCATAGTCTTTCAACACCTCCAAACATCTCCTCTGCCATAAATTCAACCCCTTCTGCTTTAACTAGTACTGAAGGCTCTTGTGATCCGTGTACACCTCACACGTCACACTATATAGATAATGCCTCCAAATAATCAAAGCATGAACAATGGTTGCCAACTAGATCAGGAACCAGATAGTTCTTCTCGTGGATCTTCAATTGCCTCAAAGCATAGGAAATAACTCTACCATTCTGCATAAATACTGCACAAAGCCCAATACAGGAAGCTTCACAATAAACTGTATATAAGGTCATGATCCCGTGGGAAAAACCAAAACTAATGTCGTAGTCAGAGCTGTCTTGAGCTTCCAAAAGCTCGACTCACACTCATCCGATCATCTAAACTAGGCATACATCTGGGTTAATCTGGTCATTGGGTCCGCAATAGATGTAAATCCCTACAGGAACCGACGGTACTAACCTATTAATCCCAAAAATCTGCAGATCTCTGTAGCAGATGCGGGTCGAGGCCAGTTCTTGACTGCCTCAATCTTCTTCAAGTCCACCTGAATACCCTCTGCTTAATCAACATGATCTAGAAATGCAATCGAACTCAACCAGAACTCGCACCTTGAAAACTTGCATACAACCGACTTTCCTTCAGAGTTTGAAGAACCACTCGGATGTGCTGCTCATGCTCCTCTTGAGTGGGGGAGTATATCAGAATATCATCAATGAAAACAATCACAAAGAAATCCAAATAGGGTTTGAGAAATCGGTTCATCAACTCCATAAATGTTGCTGGGGCATTAGTCAACCCAAATAACATGACCAAAAACTCATATTCCCCATACCGATGCAGAATGCTGTCTTGGGGACATCACACGCCCTAATCCTCAGGTGATGGTAGCCAGACCTCAAATATACATTTGAAAAAACCTTTGCACCCTGAAGCTGGTCAAATAAATCATCGATCCTCGGTAGTAGATACTTCTTATTTATCATCACCTTGTTCATGTGTTGGTAATCAATGCACATCCTCATCGAACTGTCCTTTTTCTTCACAAATAAAATCAGCGATTCCCAAGGCAATACACTTGGCCTAATGAAACCCTTATCAAGCAAATCCAACAACTGATCCTTTAACTCTTTCAACTTTGGCGGAGCCATACGATACATCAGAATGGAAATGGGCTAAGTACCTAAAGCCAGATCAAAATAGAAATCAATATCCCTGTCAGGTGGCATACCCGGCAGGATTGAAGGGAAAACCTCAAGGAGCTCCTGAACAATAGGAATAGAATCAATAGATGGGACCTCTGCACCGGAATCACGAATATACACCAAGTAAGCTAGACACCCTTTCTAGACCATGCATCAAGATTTCACATATGATATAACATTGCGGGTGGCATGATCTAGGGTCCCTCTCCACTCTAGTCAGGGAAAATATAGCAAAGCCAAGGTCAGTGTCTTGGCGTGACAATCCAATATAGCATGATACGAGGACAACCAATCCATCCTAAATATAATATCGACGTCCATCATGTCTAAGAGCAATAAATCAACACAGGTCTGAAGACTCTCAAATACTACAACACAGATATAATGCACTTGGTCGACCACTATAGAATCATCCACCGGTGTAGATACATAAACAGGAACACTCAAGGCATTGCTAGGCATAACCAAGTATTGTGGAAACTAGGATTATAAATATGAATACGTAGACCTAAGGTAAAATAGCACTGAAGCACCTCTATCATAGATATAATAGTATATGTAATAACAACATCGAAAGACTCAGCCTCTGGCTTGGCTTGCAAAGTATAACAGTTGGGCTGGTCCTCACCTCCCTGAGCCATGTCTCTGGGAAGATTGGTTGCTGACTGACCCCTACCTCTGGTGGTCTGAGCTCCACCTCTATACTCTGTACCTCCACCACTATGACCTCTACCTCCGCCTCTTGGTGGCTGGGCGGCCTGTGGAGCCTCTTGTGCCTGAATCATACCTCGAGAACTCTGCTGCTGCTACTATGTAGCCTTAGACCTCAGGCAAGCTCTCCTGATGTGAGCATACTCACCACACACATATCTCCTACCTGAATGCTGCAGCTGAGAGTGGTGACATATACCATGTCGACATGAATGACCACCTCGAGGTGGTGCACTGATAGGCTGCTGAGCAGAATAGTGTTGCTGAGAACCACCACCACCCAAAGTACCATGAGAGCCCTTGAATGTTGACTGAAAGGGCCTCGGTGGATGGACTTTACCATGGGAATCCCTACCTCCAGACGAGATACCACTAAACCTACCAGAATGACGAGGCCTCTTATATGACCTGTGTCCACCTCTTCGTGAAAGTGCCATCTCAACTCTACAAGCCGCATTGGCCGCCTCCTGAAAAGAAATCTTACTACCGGCTCCCAAAGACATCTGGAGACGGATCGGCTGAATCAACCCATCAATAAACCTCCACACACTCTCTATCTATCTCTATATCTCTCTCTTTCGGTTGTGAGTATAATAATATCATAGCATGCCAAATCAATAAATTGGGTTTCGTACTACGTGACTGTCACAGTACCCCGATGAAGGTGCTCGAACTGCCCGCGTAAAGCGTCTCACTCAGTATATGGGACAAAATTCTCCAAAAACAACTCTACAAATTGATCATGAGTCAATGATGGTGACCCTGATGGCCTGGATGAACAATAGTCCCTCCAAGTCTTCTTGGATCCTTCTAGTCAAAGGTGGAGAATTCGACCCTATTGGTCTCCACAATACCCATAGTCTGGAGAACCTCATGGAAACTAAATAAAAAATCCTGGGGGTCCTCTATACAAGCATCGCTGAATGTGGTGGTGAAGAGCTTGGTGAACCTATCAAGCCTCCACAAAGCATCTACGGACAATGCCTCACCATCACCCGGCTGAGCCACTATACCTGGCTGAGCTGCCACCGCTGGCTGATCGCTGAAATCTAGGCCTGAGGAGCTACTTGCTACGGAGTACGTGTAGCGAGAGTCTGGACTCCTCCCCCAGCCTGAGAAATGGCTGGTGCAATGGGATGAAAACGCGCTCTGGTGGCGCTCTCTACCAGGCCTACCAATATGGCCAAAGCGTCCTGAAGAACAAGGGTAGCTATGAATCCCTGGACCTGAGCTGGGCCTACCAGAGCTTGTGGGGCTAGAACGTTCTCATCATAACCAACATGAGGCTCCACCTCTAGCACTGCGACTCGGGGCTTAGCTCTGACCCTACATCAGCTTCTGGCACAGCCTCGCCCTCGCCCTCTGCCCCATGTAGGAGCTGTTGCTAGGGGCTCGGGCTGCTGCGCGGTAGAAGAGAAAGCACGAGTTTTAGCCATCTGCGAATGAACAAAGTAGAAAGACAATCATTATTTGAAAAACATAATCACACGACACGAAAGAACAAAGGTGAAATTTTTCCAAACTTTGCACCCACTGGGGGGGGGGGCGTAAATAAAGATGTCTCTGTACTGATCCCACAGTCTCTACTGAGTTTGTCCGTGAGTTGTGAGACCTATATAACCTAGTGCTCTGATACCAACTTCTCACGACCCCAAATTTCGCATCATCGGGAGTCGTGATGGCGCCTAATGAAGGAGCTAGGCAAGATAAGTATTAAAACATTTCCTGATAACATCTCAATAATATAAAATAAAATGAGCCATTTAAATAAAAGTGGAAGTCTTAAAACGTAGACAACTGGAAACCAAATGCGGAGGTTTAAATACTCCTATACACAGATCTGTTGTCACTAACTCACGAACTGCTAATGAGTACTAAAAACAAATCTGAATAGAAATACATCAATGTTTGTATCGATACAAGAAAAACAAACCAATAATAGAGAAAGGGACTCTGGCCCGCGGATGTCAGCTAGGTTACCACGCAAGCCCGTGGGATTAAGTCAGCTCCCTATCAATAATGTTGTTGTGGTCCAAAAGATGCTCTTGGATCTGTGCAAAAAGATGCAAAAAGTGTAGGATCATCACAACCGACCCCATGTGCTGGTAAGTGCCCGGCCTAACCCCGGCAAAGTAGTGACGAGCCTAGACCAGACTACCAGATAAACTATACAGATATGAAATATACTTTGCGGAAAAGAAACAGGAGATAAGTAGTTTATAAAAGGGGAAACATGCTAGGGGGACAACAGTTATAAACAAGAAGTCTAAATAAAGGTAGATTAGCCAACAAAACATAAGTCCATAAATAACACATTTATCCCATACTTTGTTGGGGCGCGCAACCCAATCTAATCACTCAATAACACTATTTCGGAGATCAACCCGATTCACATATTCATGATATTGTTTCAGCGTGGAATTGACCCGTGGGAAATTATTATCCTTCTTGCGGCAAGAAACCCGATCATGTGGATATTATTTGTCCTTGTTGCGGCTAGTATCCCGATCCATATCATTTATTATTGTTGCGGCGTGCAACCCGACCCACTAATCTCATACTTTATCATCCAAATAACAGTCAAAGCTACGGAGCAAGAGAAGCAAAACAAGTGAAGAAGTCTCGGCAAGAGAACATAGCAACACCACTAAATACCGGCAAGGGAGTAAATTAACAACATCAATAAAACCTCCAGTCAAGGGAGCAACAACAGTAATAAACTACACTTCCCGGCCAGGGAATAATTACATCGCCTTCTCCTTTGATCACTTATTTCCCAATTATTACATTCTCAATCAAGTCAACGATCTAAAATACACAAATGATAATTCTTCCTCAAAACTCAAATATGTGACATTTATCAATTTAACAAGAAAGAGGTTAACAGAATCCGAATAAACACAAACACGACTCACGGTCATGTTAGACTCCAGTATATAGATACTCGTCACCATGCCTATACACCGTACTCAACAATTAGCCAACAGCAGACAATACATTAATCATATTCCCTCAAGCCAAAGTTAGAACAAACAGTTACCTCGGTCCAAAGAATAGCAATCAACCCTCAAATACCGCCTTTCCTTTACAATACGACTCCGAAACAACGATTTATATGCATAATTAATTCAATAATATCAATATAGACTCAATGGCAAAATCCCGTAGCCTGGATATGAAGTTCTTAGCATTATTCAAACGATACCAAAATTCGACCTCGGACCTGTTAGATAATACGCTTAACGCTAGAGGGGGGGTGAATAGCGTTATAATAAAATTTAGCGTAAACTTGCGAAAATTAAAATTTGCAGGAAATAATTAAGTGCGTTAAATAAACAAAAGGAAAGAACGCACCGATGTATTCTGGTTCACCACAACACGTGGCTAGTCCAGTCCCCGAGAGACTCTCTCGAGATTTTCCACTAACTTGTCAAGCTTACAGGTGCTCAACAAACCTTTACAACTTAAGGACACAAGCCTTAGCACCTTTGCTCGGAGATACAACACTCCAAGACTTCAACCAAGGAAACACAAGTTCCTTACAACAAGAGGATCACAATTCTCTTACAAGTGTACAAAACACAAAGCACTCAAACAAAACACTCCTTAATGAGTAGATATGAGTAAAAGAAGTAGGCTCAAGATTACAACAACTATGGACAAGACTTTGGCTCTCAAAAGCATTAAGAAATGAATATAAAATGATAAACAAGAATATGCAAGCTTATAGCAATAGAAAGATCAGTTGTTGTGTTTAAAACACTGAAATGAAGCTGTATTTATAGTTGAAAAACTTGGCATTACCGTTGCCTAATTGCCAATTAAGAGTTGCTGATTTTACTCTGTGACAACCGATTGTCAGGAAGCCACAATCAATTGTTTGCCAATCGTTCCAAAAATCAATCCCAGATTTTACGCTTAACAATCGATTGTCCAAGATCAACAATCGATTATTGGCAACGTTCAAAAAATCATTTCCAGATTTTTCGTAAAACAATCGATTATACCAAATCAATAATCGATTATTCAGCAACGTTCAAAAAATCTTTTTCAGATTTCAGTATCAACAATCGATTGTACAAAATCAACAATCGATTACCTGACGGTATTTGAAAATTTTACGACAACGGTCAGCTTCACAATCGATTGTGCAATGCTAACAATCGATTATTTATCAGACTTTCAAAATCATTTTAGACACTGCCTCGTGACAATCGATTGTTATATACTCACAATCGATTATTTAATAATTTTGAAAAAGTCTGGAAGTCACTGCCTCAACACAATCGATTGTCATATGTTCGCAATCGATTATTTTGTGACTTTTAAAAATCTGATGGACACTGTCTCTTGACAATCGATTGTCATTAGCTTCACAATCGATTATTCTAAGTTTTGAAAAACTTTGTTGGACACTGCCTCATCACAATCAATTGTCATTAGCTTCACAATCGATTATTCTGAGTTTTGAAAAACTTTGATTGACACTGCCTCATCACAATCGATTGTCATGCAGGTTTTGAAAAACCTGATGTTCACTGCCTTAACAAAATCGATTGTCATTAGTTCACAATCGATTGTCATGCAGTCTTGGCTTAACATAATCGATTATCATTATTACATAATAGATTATCTTAGTCCAGATTTTAGAGGCATGTTTAAAAATCATTTTGACTAAAGTAAATATGCACGATTTAAAATCGTTTAGCATTAAATTAAATATGCATGATTTTGTAAAAATAATTTTACGAGATAAGTCATGTCATGAGTCAAGTTGTCGGATCAAGATCACAATTAAGAACGACTCATTTAAACTATAAAACTTTGTCTTGTGCTTGAATCTCGTTATCCACCAATTATGCGCTTGTATTTGAACTTCGTCATATATCACTTTGCGCTTCGTTTGCCATTCATCAAAACCTACACATAAGAACACACGTTTTAGTATAAAGCCTTGAGAACGTGTTTCCAACAATTTTCCCCTTTTTGATAATGGCAAACTTTAAGCGGGATATGCAACTTAAACAATTTATAATGACGATTCAAGACACGTAAAGATATGAAATAAGTATGTGATTAGTTCCCCCTCAATATATGAATTCCCCCTCAATTTAAGCTTATAAGTAGGAGAGTGCATACCCGTTATCTTCCCCCTTTTGCCATTAGCAAAAATAATATAAAAGATGCCAAAAATGTAAATAAACTTGTTTATTTATTGGAAAGAAAACATGATTACTTAAAGAGAGTACAATAACTCAAGTAATAGCAGAACAATCGATTATTGATACGAGATAATCGATTATTTAGACGACAGAGACCGAATTTTCTGAAGAAGACTTGATTATTGCGCGTCATGCTTTATAATTCCCCCTACCTTTAGGGCGATACCTGCAAAAATTTGTTAGACGTCTCCGACGCTCAAGTTAGAAATCATGTAAGATAAAAAAGATGCAATGCATGACTTAGATCAACGTGGAGTCAAGAATCCCGAGTTCACTACGAATTCGGAAGGACTCTTTCTCTAAGGGTTTAGTAAAGATGTCGGCCAATTGGTCTTTGGTTTCAACAAATTCGATTTCGACATCGCCCTTGAGAACGTGATCTTTTATAAAATGATGTCTAATTGCAATTTGTTTTGTTCACGAAT
This sequence comes from Nicotiana benthamiana, assembly GCA_034376525.1. Taxonomy (NCBI): domain Eukaryota; kingdom Viridiplantae; phylum Streptophyta; class Magnoliopsida; order Solanales; family Solanaceae; genus Nicotiana; species Nicotiana benthamiana. Next base: position 34,182,001 of record CM067329.1, read on the forward strand.
GAAGAATGGGGTTCTTCGTCAAGCATATGGCACTAGTATTATCATATCTAAGAGGGATATGATCAAGACTTAGGCCATAGTCCAAGAGTTGTTGTTTCATCCAGAGGATTTGAGCGCAACAACTCCCCACGGCTACATATTCAGCCTCGGTTGTGGACAACGCAACACTTACTTGTTTCTTGCTAAACCAAGAAACGAGAGAGCTACCGAGCAAATGGCAAGTGCCACTGGTGCTTTTGCGGTCCAATTTGCATCCAGCAAAATCGGAGTCGGAATAGCCAACTAGTTGGCATGAAGAACCTTTGGGGTACCATAGACCCACATTTGTAGTACCAACAAGGTACTTCAAAATCCGTTTTACCGCAGTAAGGTGAGACTCCTTCGGACACGATTGATAACGGGCGCATAAGCACACGCTAAACATGATGTCCGGACGACTAGCAGTAAGATAGAGAAGAGAGCCAATCATACATCGATACTTCTTAGTGTCGACTTCCTTACCTTTCTCATCTTTGTCTAGATGATCGGATGTGCTCATGGGAGTCGCCATTGTTTTTGCATTGTTCATTTCAAATCGTTTCAGCAATTCTTTGCAATATTTGGCTTGGCAAATAAACGTACCTTCTTTCATTTGCTTTACTTGTAATCACAAAAAGAATGTTAACTCACCCATCATAGACATCTCAAATTCGCTTGTCATTAAGTCGGAAAATTCCTTGCATAAGACATTGTTAGTAGCACCAAATATGATATCATCCACGTATATTTGAACTAATAAAATATCATTGTTTTTATGCTTAAGAAAAAGGGTGGTGTCAACTTTCCCCCTAATGAAATCATTTTCCAATAGAAATTTACTCAAGCTTTCATACCAAGCTCGGGGAGCTTGTTTTAAACCATAGAGAGCCTTTTTGAGTTTGAAAACATGATCGGGAGATTTAAAATTTTCAAAACCGGGGGGTTGTTCAACATAAACTTCTTCTTGTATAACACCATTTAGAAAAGAACTTTTCACATCCATTTGATATAAATCGAAATTCATAGAAGAGGCAAACGCGAGCAATAGACGAATAGCTTCTAATCTAGCTACGGGAGCATATGTTTCTTCATAGTCAATACCCTCTTCTTGATTATAGCCTTTTGCTACAAGCCTAGCTTTGTTTCAAGTGATTACACCATTTTCATCTAGTTTGTTTCGAAAAACCCATTTCGTACCAATTATGGTATGATTTTCGGGTCTTGGCACCAAATCCCAAACGTCATTCCGTTTGAATTGGTTAAGCTCCTCTTGCATTGCCAAGGTCCAAAATTCATCCCCAATTGCTTCGGAGATGGTTGTTGGTTCAATTTGAGATACAAAAGCAGTATGTCCTAAGGTGTTCTTAAGGGAGTTTCGGGTACTTACCTTTTCTCCGACGTCGCCAATTACCTGTTCGAGAGGGTGATCTTTAATTGTCCTCCACTCGTTAGGCATTTTCGTTTCATTCTCCAATTGTGGCGCTTCCTCCGTTGGTTGTTCCAAGATTTCATCTTTATTTTCCTTAGGCGTTTCCACTTGTATTTTGTCTTTCAAGCTATCTAAAATACCTGCAAGATCAAAACCGGAATCCTTTCTCGCCAAGCGAGCATTATTTTCGGCAAATACAACATGAGGGGATTCCTCCACAGTTTCGGTTCTTTTATTAAAAACCCTATATGCTTTGCTACGTGAGGAAAAACCAATGAAAATTCCCTCATCGGACTTAGCATCAAACTTTCCCAATAGATCTTTGCCATTGATATGAATAAAACATTTACAACCGAATACTCTAAAATGGGAGATATTTGGTTTCCTTCCCTTCTAGAGTTCGTAAGGGGTCTTCATGAGTATTGGCCTTATGACTACTCTATTTAAGATGTAGCATGCGGTACTCACGGCATCCGCCCAAAAATGTTTGGAAATCTTAGCCTCTTCGAGCATGGTTCTAGCCATCTCTTCGAGACACCAATTTTTCCTTTCCACCACCCCATTTTGTTGTGGTGTACGTGGAGCGGAAAAGGTATGCTCGATACCGAGTTTGTCACAAAAGTCCGCAAAAAGATTGTGATCAAACTCTCCCCCATGATCACTTCTAATTGAAGTGACGGTTGTTTCCTTCTCGTTTTGAACACGCTTAAGAAAATATTTAAAGTTCTGAAAAGCATCACTTTTATTGGCAAGAAATAAAGTCCAAGTAAATCTAGAATAATCATCAACAATCACAAAAGCATAACGATTTCTTCCTAGACTTTCAATGTGAGATGGTCCAAATAAATCCATGTGAAGCAATTGCAATGGTCTCGAAGTTGAAACAATATTTTTTGATTTGAAAGATGCTTTTGTTTGCTTCCCTTTTTGACAAGAATCACAGATAGAGTCATTTTCAAATTTCAAATTGGGAAGGCTAATAACTAAGTTTTGAGAAATCAATTTATTAAAAAGATGCATGTTTATATGAGCAACTCTACGATGCCATAGCCAAGTATCATCCTTTTTGCTCATAAGGCAATCCACATATTCGGGTGAGGAATTAGCAAGATCAACCATGTAAATATTTTCCACTCTAAAACCACGAAGGATAATTTTGAAATCACTACGTCTAAACACTAAGCATTCATCCGAATCAAATAGGGCAAGATTTCTCTTGTCACATAATTGACTTATGCTCAAGAGATTATGCTTTAAACCTTTCACAAGTAATATATGCTTAATAGAGGAATTTTCATCCTTACCGACTGATCCGATGCCAATGATCTTTCCTTTATTGTTATCCCCAAAAATCACACTTTCTCCTTCTTTGTGTTCTAGTTGAAGGAATTTGGATTCGTCTCCCATCATATGTTTGGAGCATCCACTATCAAGGTACCATAGTACACTTGATCCCTTCAAACATACCTACAAAACAAGTTAATGCGTTTTAGGTACCCATGCCATTTTGGGTCCTTGAGGGTTAGGCATATTATAATGATGCGATTGAGTGTTATGTCTATGTCGTGTAAAGCATGCAGGTGCAATATGACCAATGCGTCTACAATAATGACAAGTCATATTGGGGTTATGCATCCTTCTAGGTTCATAGTAACTTGATGGACGAAAATGAATTACTCTATTTTCATTATGACTATTGCACATTTCATGAGAACCATTTCTCCTACTATTAGTTCTACAATGAGCAGCGTTTCTAGAGTAATTGTCATGTCTAGATGTTCTAGGAGGTTCAAAACTTCTTCTAGTGTTTGGCCTAAAATATGCATCATTTCTAGGGTAGTCTTTTCTAGGTGGTAAGTCATTTCTAGGTCTTCTATAATGTTCAACATTTGGTCTAACATGCATATTTGTTCTAGGATTGCTCTTTCTAGGATAAGCATTTGTTTTATTAATCCTAGGTTGAGCCTTAGGTGGTTAAGGTTTGGCTTCAACCTTTTCTTTAGGCTCATTCTTAAAACCTATGCCATGCTTGGTTGACTTCAAATTAACAAGGACCTCATTCAAGCTTTTGTGAGAAGAATTAAAATTATCTAAGGTACCTTTAAGTCTATCTACCTCATTTTCAAGATGCATGCAAGAAGAGCAATTTTTAATAGAACTTTCGGGCTTGTCGGCGCTTCTTTTTCCGAAAAACTTGTTTTCCTCTTTCAGCTTTTCATTTTCTAAAACCAGTTTTTCTATATCTTTTTCTTTTAAAGAAAGCTGTTTTTGAAAATCTTTTTCTTTTAGAGAAGCATTTTCTTTTATGCTCTTGACAGTTTTTGAAGCTTTAATAAATTCAGTATATAGCTCATCAAAAGCAGTTCGCATTTCTTCAAGAGTAATGAAGTTTTTAGAAGAGATTTGACATACCTCATCTTGCTTGTCTTGTTGCGCCATAAGACAAAGGTTTGCGGCTTCGTCTTCTTCTTCTTCGCTTGACTCATCTCCGGAGTTTCCTCCCCAAGAAATGTATGCATGTTGCTTCTTAAAAGGTTTCTTCTCCTTTTTGATGTTTGGGCAATTTGATTTGATGTGCCCGGTTTCACCGCATTCATAGCACTTTATTTGCTCGCCTTGCTTTTTGCCCTTTCGTTCATACTCCTTTCGCATGAACTTTTGAAATCTTTTGATAACGAGTCCAAACTCGTTGTCTCCGTCCTCATCAACTTGAGGTTGGCTTGTGCTTGCCTCAAGCGCTATTTTTTGCCTCCTTTGATCATCAACAAGAGGGTTAAGTATTGTAGATTCATAAGTCTTAAGGTTACCTCTTAATGCGTCGATTGTGACATTTGAGATGCCAATGGATTCTTGAATTGCGTCGGCCTTTGATCGCCATGCCGGAGTGAGACTTCTAAGAATTTTTCGAACCCGTTCTCTGTCCGTGAATATCTTCTTGAGGGCATGTAGGTCATTTACGATTATTGAAAATCGTTCGAGCATTTCATCCACCTTTTCACCTTCCTTCATGTGAAATAATTCATAAGCATGGGTTAGTAAATCAATTTTAGCTTCCCTTACCTGGTTTGTACCTTCGTACGTAATTTCCAGCTTGTCCCACATTTCCTTTGCCATTGTGCAACACGATATTTTCCTGTAATCGTCAGCATTTACAGCACAATATAATAAATTAATTGCTTTAGCATTATTTTGAACCTTTCGGATATCATCCGCGTCATATTCTTCTTCGGACTTGGGAACCCATTCGTTTTCAACCTTTTTGGTTGGAATTTGATTTCCCTTTGTTATCACCTTCCAGAGATGAAAGTTGTTTGCTTGAACGAAAATTTTCATTCTCTCCTTCCAGTACGTGTAGTTTGTACCATTGAATAGAGGTGGTCGTGTGGAGCATTGTCCTTCATCAATTCCTGCAAAAGAGTCACGAGTAGAAGCCATGGATGGTTCCCTCAAACTGTTAAGTCTTCAGAGAGTTGGGCTCTGATACCAATTTTTAGATAATACGCTTAACGCTAGAGGGGGGGGGTGAATAGCGTTATAATAAATTTAGCGTAAACTTGCGGAAATTAAAATTTGCAGGAAATAATTTAGTGCGTTAAATAAACAAATGGAAAGAACGCACCGATGTATTCTGGTTCACCACAACACGTGGCTAGTCTAGTCCCCGAGAGACTCTCTCGAGATTTTCCACTAACTTGTCAAGCTTACGGGTGCTCAACAAATCTTTACAACTTAAGGACACAAGCCTTAACACCTTTGCTCGGAGATACAACACTCCAAGACTTCAACCAAGGAAACACAAGTTCCTTACAACAAGAGAATCACAATTCTCTTACAAGTGTACAAAACACAAAGCACTCAAACAAAACACTCCTTAATGAGTAGATATGAGTAAAACAAGTAGGCTCAATATTACAACAACTATGGACAAGACTTTGGCTCTCAAAAGCTTTATGAAATGAATATAAAATGATAAACAATAATATGCAAGCTTATAGCAATAGAAAGATCAGTTGTTGTGTTTAAAACACTGAAATGAAGCTGTATTTATAGTTGAAAAACTTGGCATTACCGTTGCCTAATTGCCAATTAAGAGTTGCTGATTGTACTCTGTGACAATCGATTGTCAGGAAGCCACAATCAATTGTTTGCCAATCGTTCCAAAAATCAATCTCAGATTTTACGCTTAACAATCGATTGTCCAAGATCAACAATCGATTATTGGCAACGTTCAAAAAATCATTTCCAGATTTTTCGTAAAACAATCGATTATACCAAATCAATAATCGATTATTCAGCAACGTTCAAAAAATCTTTTTCAGATTTCAGTATCAACAATCGATTCTACAAAATCAACAATCGATTACCTGACGGTATTTGAAAATTTTACGACAACGGTCAGCTTCACAATCAATTGTGCAATGTTAACAATCGATTATTTATCAGACTTTGAAAATCATTTTAGACACTGCCTCGTGGCAATCGATTGTTATATATACTCACAATCGATTATTTAATAATTTTGAAAAAGTCTGGAAGTCACTGCCTCAACACAATCGATTGTCATATTTTCGCAATCGATTATTTAGTGACTTTTAAAAATCTGATGGACATTGTCTCTTCACAATCGATTGTCATTAGCTTCACAATCGATTATTCTGAGTTTTGAAAAACTTTGGACACTGCCTCATCACAATCGATTATCATTAGCTTCACAATCGATTATTCTGAGTTTTGAAAAACTGATGGACACTGCCTCATCACAATCGATTGTCATAAGGTTCACAATCGATTGTCATGCAGGTTTTGCAAAACCTGATGTTCACTGCCTTAACATAATTGATTGTCATTAGTTCACAATCGATTGTCATGCAGTCTTGGCTTAACATAATCGATTATCATAAGTACATAATCGATTATCTTAGTCCAGATTTTAGAGGCATGTTTAAAAATCATATTGACTAAAGTAAATATGCATGATTTAAAATCGTTTAGCATTAAATTAAATATGCATGATTTTGTAAAAATAATTTTACGAGAGAAGCCATGTCATGAGTCAAGTTGTCGGATCAAGATCACAATTAAGAACGACTCATTTAAACTATAAAACTTTGTCTTGTGCTTGAATCTCGTTATCCACCAATTATGCGCTTGTATTTGAACTTCGTCATATATTACTTTGCGCTTCGTTTGTCATTCATCAAAACCTACACATAAGAACACACGTTTTAGTATAAAGCCTTGAGAACGTGTTTCCAACAGGACCCACATGGTCCAAACACGTGGCTCGGACAAAACCCGATCACTCGAAATCCCACGAGTTCAATTATATAATTTATTTTAAGATTTGACCCCAAATTGAAGTTGAATCACCCAAAATTCTCAAAAACTTAACTCTACCCAAAAGCCCTAATTTCTATTTTGATTTCATGTTTTTAGGCTTAGAAATTAATGACTAGTTGATGAAATTAGGAGAAAAAGAGGTTAGGAACACCTATTATGAAGTTATGGAGGAGAAGGTTCTTCAATCTCTCCTATGGAGGGTGAAGGAGAAGAGCTCGTGTGAGAAAAATGGATAACATCCGGTAAAAAGTGTTTTATTTTTAAAATAAATCTCTGAATGGTTTTTATCCTACGCGATCGCGAGAAAGAGAGTGTGATCGCGGAGAAGAAAAAGTTGGAAGCTACGCGATCACGTGAAAGTCTATGCAAACACGTGGAGGAAAGTCACTGTGGATCAAAGCTTTTGGCCTAAGCGATCGGGTGAATATGTATGTGAACGCGTAGAAGGGGATTACTTGACTACTTGAATGTGGGAAGGGATCCATGAACGCAAAGGAGGGAACACCAAAATAGTGCGATCGCGATTCTAAGGAAGCAATCGAGTAGATCAAAAGTTCTGAGCAAAAATTGCAAAAAATCTGCCAACATTCCTAAAACAAAAAACATCTCGAACCACCTACAAATCTTTCCCAAGCGCTCGGGGCTCCTATCAAAAAACACACACTAACTCAATAAAATCCTACGAGCTTACTCGAGTGATCAAATCGCCAAAAAAACATCAAAATAAATGAATCAAGCCTCAAAATCATCATTTTAAATTCTAACTTAACAAACTTCCAACTTTAGATATTAAGGTCTGAAACACGTCAAACGACGTCCGATTTAAACCAAATTCCAGATATAGCTTTTAAACCACATATCAGATATGTACCGGGTGCTGGAACCAAAATACGGGCCCGATATCAATTCTCTCTAATTCATTTTAATTTCAAATTTTCATATTAAATTTCAGAAAATAACTTCTTTCAAAAATTCATTTCTCGGGCTCGGGACCTGGAATTTTGATTCCGAGAATACGCCCGAGTCCCATATTTTTATACGGATCCTTCGGAACCATCACATCATGAGTCCATATCCGTTTACCTAAAATGTTGACCGAAGACAACTATAATCACTTTGAAACCACGATTTATAAAATTGCACATAATTTAACACATACATTTTCTCGCTACGTGCCTAGACTGTTCACGTAAATCAAGGTATCTAAAAGAGAGGTTTTTAAGGCGTCAGAAGAGCAGAAAAGAGAGAAAACAAGTTATGACCCTTTGGGTCGTCACCTTTATACACTATAAAAGGCACGATCCTTTTCACAAACAGACACACTTCACACTACCTACTTTAGGCTTCACAATTACACAATCTCTTCTTAACTCACACATAGAGTATTCTGTCTTTCTGTTTGCACTTTATCTTTTACAAGACTACTACTCTTCTACTTGTTTCTCTGAAAATGATATGTCCTAATTTAAGTTTCAACATCACCCCAATGTGCTTACTTACAATCTTGGTATCCATATCTACTATATTATTTCTTGTAGGAATTAACATTTAGCTTACTTTGCCCATGTTCTACTGCCTCCTTCTTTAGTGAATCTTTTGTTTTCTATCCCACTACCCCTATGTGTTTGTGAGTGGTGACTTAAGGCATGACAACATAAGTTGTTATCCATAACTCAGTTTTGAACCCATGAGGTCTTAACCTCTAAACAAGCAGGAGGGTATGCTAGCATATCCCATTGTTCAGTATGCCCATAAGCCTGTTCCTTTTGTGTTCTTGCAAATTCCCCGCTCCCCAATAACCCTATGTGCAGTAATTTTAAATTATTCCCTTTTCCATTTCCCCTTTTAGAATTTAACTGCTCCATTTGTGCTCTCTCTTAGCTCTAAGTTCTGCCCCATCCCTCTTGTGTGCCTTGCCTTGGGACCTTGAGTTCCCTATGAACTTGGAAACTTGAGGGTTGGCCCTTCAATATTGCACTATGTCTTAATCCTATAATGCATTTGGGTGTGAGCACTGCCCGGAGTCCATATGAGGCTCTTAGGGAACTTTGACACATCCAAATGATAGAAAGGCTTTAGAGTTTGTTTACTTCATACTTCATACAGGAAGTCTGAATCAGGCTCTCCTTAGTTGTAATTTTCAATTTCTAATGTATTTTCTTTACTTTATTTTTTGACTGTAATAACATTATAATCAACTTTCTGGGTTATTAGTAAAAGGGAGGGGTAACCATGCATGCAAGGGATAGATACCTGCCCAAGGGTAAATTCTGACTTCTACATTCATATAGATTTCATGATGTCACTACCCGGACATCCCACCATCAGGAGTCGTGATAGCGCCTACTGAAAAAAGCTACGCAAGCCAACTTAATTATTCTTTTACACTGTTCATAATAATAACATAAAAATTGCATTTGAAAAATAAAAGCGGAAGACTAAACATTAAAAAAACCGAATAAAACAGCGGAAGTTAACACAATACGCAACCCCCAAACCTGGTGTCACATAGCTCACGAACTTCTAGGAGTTTACTAAAGAAATGACAAGAGTTTGTCTCGAAATACAAGGTATAACCTTTAAAAACAAGATAAGGGAGATGCCTACCCCGCGGACTCCTGCAAGGCTACCGAGGTATCTCACTCTGGACTGAAGGATACTCCCAATCTATTGTTGTGGTCCAAAAGCTGCTACAACACCATGATATGTGCAAAAGAACACAGAAGTGTAGCATCAGCACAACCGACTCCATGTGCTGGTAAGTGCCTGGCCTAACCCTGGCGAAGTAGTGACGCGGATTGGACCAGACTACTAATAAACCTGTGCAGTTCTATATGTATATGCAACAGAAAGGGATACAGAAATAAACTAGTCAAGAGGGAGGGGGAGCATGGTATGGGAACTATAACAGCTCAGATCTAAAATTAAATAATAATGAACGAAACCGTACAACTATAATATCCACAAGAGTATGAATAATCAACAAAATTTCATGGCACCATCCTTCGTGCTTTTACTCTTGTTCTAACCAAAACAATCATATAAAGTACACGACATCACCGTTCGTGCTTTACCTAAAAAATGATGGCACGGAATGATCCTTCGTGCATAAACACTCATATCATGGCACAGAATGTTCCTTCGCACATTAATAATCATATCATGGCACAGAATGTTCCTTCGTGCATTAGTATTCATATCAGAATTGTGCACGGCATCACCCTTCGTGCTTATCACTCGTCCTCACTCAAACAACACTCACAACAATGGGGCGAGGGATTAGGCAAGCAAATTAAAATAGTTATCCCGGCAAGGAAACAATAACAACAATAAGAACAATTTCAGTATCCCGGCAAGGGAGAAAAGTCTACCAAACATCAAAACATCTCGTAAAGGGAATAACAAATAACTCATTAGCTTTCTTTCATTTATTACGTTATATCTCACATTATCACTTCAGCTAACGCTCCCAAGAATTTCATAGTCTCATGTATCTTTTCAATTCGTATCATAACCGAGCTAATACTCCACGAAAATCAACTGATCATAATATTTTTCACATGTTCTTTACAGTAGATAGAACTCCTCAATTAAACATGGAATTCATAACAAAAATCATGATAATCACATTTTACGGACTCGCGGTCATGCTAGACACCAATGTATAGATACTCATGACCATGCCTATACACCTTACTCGGCAAAGGTTAGACCGAACACTTACATCGATGCTTCAAACTCAACTCAAGCCTCAAGTATAGCTATACCCTACTATTCCACCACAAAACCACTCGAATTTTGTCACAAATTACTTAAATACATCAACAAATGCTAATTGAATCGACGTCAATGCATAAAAATGAATTTTCCAAAGATTTACCCAAAAATTCCAAAAATGCCCCCGGGCCCACGTGATCAAAACCCGAGATTCAAACCAAAACATGTTTACCCATTCTTCCACGAGTTCATATCCATAATTTGTTTTGAAATTGGACCTTAAATTGAGGTCCAAATTCCCAATTTGAAGAAAACCTAAGTTCTACCCAAAATTCCCATTTCACCCATGGAAATTTTTTGATTTTAAGATGAAAACATGTTTAATGATATAAATAATTGAAGGAATTAAACAAAGATTGACTTACAAATGATTTGGAATAAGTTTGTTCGAAAAATTGCTTATGGGGTGTGGGTATTTAAAGATTGTGAAAAATGAAGTTTAAAATCGTCAAAGTATGAAAAACGCAGGCCACAGATGTAGGGAATGCGAATATGGGTTCGCAATTACGAACCCTGCCGGTGTAGGAAATGCGGACATGAGTTTGCATTTGCGAACTCTGAAGAACTCTTGGAAGTTCACATTTGCAGAAAATAACATTGTATTTGCGACGACCCAGTATCACATTTGCGAAGGCTGAGTTCATAGGCAGGCAACATATTTGAGATGAATTTCTACGCATTTGCAAAGATGCTATCCAGTGAAGTCTCGCTTTTGCGATGAAAATCTCGCAATTGCGAATTTGCATTTGCGAATTCTGGCTCCGCAAATGGGAAACATGCAGAACTGAAGAAAAAAACAGATTTTACAAAGGTTCAAAATGTAACTTGACACCTATCCAAATCTCACCCGAGCCCTCGTGGCCCCAAATCAAACATACACACAACCCCATAAACATCCTATAGACTTACTCGTGCGATCAAATCGCAAAAATAACACTGTATATATGGAATCAAGCCTCAAAACTCAAGATTTCATCCAAATTTTCATAAAACACCAATTTTCCATTTTAAGATAAAAATACGTCAAATGACAGTCATTTTCAACCAAATTCTACAGAAAGCACTTAAATCATATATAACACTTGTACCAGGCGCCGAAACAAAACTACGGGGCCGATACCCACGTCTTCTAATCAATTTTCTTTTCCATTTTCCTTAATTAATTTTAAAAAATAATTTCATGCGAAAATTTATTTTTCGGCCTTGGGACATCGAAATTCGATTCCGAGCATACACCCAAGTCCTATATATTCATACGGACCCTCCGGGACTGTCAAATCATGGGTGTTGATACCCAATTTTATTAGGTAATTTTATACCTAAAAATATTTTCAAAATAGCATATATGTGAATATATCAGCACACCCACGAGTTTTTTTTGGTATTTTTATGATTTTTATACCAATTTATCGCCTATTTTAATACCATAAATCCAATAATTGTTCAAAAATTATTAGTTTTTTGGTGAATAACTTATTTTATCCTCATATTTATACCAAAATGTAATTAAGATAATTTTTTCACATTTTTACGAATTCATTTGGTATTTTTATAAGCTAAATTGCATATAATTGCAATTATAGCCTAGTTTGTAATTGATAGAATTTTATAATTAAAAAATTGACCCCAACAATTTTTTATTTAATATTTATATGATATTTGTTTGCTCGGTAATTTTAATTTGTTTTTAAAATCGTTATTGCTATTTTTTATAAAACAAAATGTAAACTGTGGCTATTTACAGTCTAGCCTAAATTGTATTTCAATTGTAGCCAATTTGGCACCCCTAATTAACCCAATTCAGCCCCAAATTCGAGCCCAAATTACCCAGCCCAATTACATATTCAACCAAACATAGCACCTACACAACCGACAAAGCCTATAACCCCGTTCTAGCTCGGTCGTTGATCACTTAGATCAACGACAACCATTGAGTCTTTCTTTTTTAATTTAAAATGACCCATAAACCAATCACATTCCTTCAGAGACGCTGCTTTTGAATCCCTTCTTTCTATCAACTCCCTCTTAACCCACCTCGGGTTGAGAGACGTCCGATATGTTGGGTCCATCCCATTTAAGCCATGTGAAAAAAAGAGTTCTTCTTTTGTAAGAATTACACCGTCCACATGATCAAGCTTGTTCTTGTCACTAAAGTTATAATTTAGTGATAAAAATGTCACTAATGTTATAATTTTCTATATAGTGTTGCATAGCCCGATTGGGCGATATTAGGTAATCATGGAAGGGTGCTTGATTTTAGGGATTAGATATGGCATATGCATGTAGAGGTAATTTTCCAGAATTAAATACCTCATTACAAAAGGAGACGAAATATGTAGAGATTTGAGGCCAATATTGTTGGTAAAAATAGGGATGAAGTCCATCTGGCCCTGGTGCTTTGAGAGGTTGGAAAGACTGAACGGTTTGGTATATAAAGGTCTTGATAAATACAAATGGTCAGTACTTGTAAGAGTGTTACTATCGCGGTTTATTATTTTAATAGTAGATTGTGTGTCAGTAGTGGTAATAGTAATTCGTACTAACTCAATATTAGGGAGTCAACTAGTGATTACTCCGTGACCCAATTTCCAACTAAGTCTTCGAGGGAAGTGATTCTATTTTTTCTACTCCGTTACAGGGTATTAGGTGGAAAATATTTGTATTTGCATCTCCCAAGTATAGCCAACTTATCCTTGATTTTAGTCGCTAAAAATCTTCTTCTAGTCTTAGTTAGTGTGATTGTGTTTCCACCCGTTCTTATCGTAGGTCGTGAAAACATTCAATGTTGCCGTTAAACTAGCCAACCATAAATTATCACCACAAATTTATCGCCCATAACACTTTAAAAATTGATTAATAAACAATATTATGATTAAGTTGTAGTAGCTTACGGGATGACGATAAAATACTATAATATCTTCATCAACCTAGGAATATAAACAAAACATAAAAAGAATAATGTATAGCAAATACAACCAACATATGCTAAAAATCCTCAAAATCTGGTATCTCAAGTATACTATTAAAAGGTATGCCAAGTCACATTAAATGGAAGAACCAATTATAGGACTATGTTACATGTCAAAATGACAAGGCATGTTAAGTCACATTAAAAAGCTAATAAAATCGCGTCATGTATGTAAGTGACATGTTCTGACCAATCAAATGCGGCCATGTCATACTTCAATTTGATTGGTCGAAAATAGTTTATTCTTATCACAACTCCTCCCTTCCATATATAACTGTAAATGTGGGTCTTCACAACTCAGGAAAGACACTAGAAGTTATAACAAGAAGCAAGAGAGAGCTCGTGGATCAAACGCCGTAAATTTTTCTATACGTTTGAAGCTTCAAGCAATCAAGTTCAAGCTCAAGTACAAATTAAGAACAAATCAAGGTCAAGTTCAAGCAATCAAGCTAAAACTCAAGAACAAGATCATCGATCGTTCGTGGCAATAACTGCATATTCAAGATCAAGACCAAAGGCCCTTGAATTTATTTATTATTGAAAAGAAGAATCTGATGATTCATAGAGATTGTACACTCATATAAAGACCCTTGAATTTAATTACTATTGAAATGAACAATTACATATAGAGATTGTAATTAGTAATTTGTTGCTAATATACTAACAAATTCAGTTGGTTGGTAAAATTCGTTGGTTATTAAGGTTTTATTTGTAGTGTCTTAACCCAAACTCTACGAACTTGTCTATGAAGCCTTTACTGGAGTATTTGATGTATTGCGCAATACATATGATTCTCATCTAATCCTCAACACAAATTAAGAGAGAATAAATATCAATTGACGATGTAAAATTAAAGAGAACTCCACCAGGATACTTTGGTCACCTTTTGGTGGCTTTTTAGACAAAAAGCGACCAAAGTTGGTCACTTTTTTTGCGGTCGCTTTTTCCCGAATTTCTAGTAGTGTTAGTTCTTGTAGAAATCTCTAACATCGCCCTTTATGCTATTAATCCATAACTATATTTTAGGTTGGATGGGGAACTTACCTCATTGAAGAAATCTTATCTATGCACTTCTCAAGCTTGGCTATGATTATCTTGGACTCCTCTCTCCCATAATTAAAATACAGGCTGCAGGTGTCTCGTGCCAGGGGTGGATGCTGCCCTATATCAACGGGTTCAATTGAACCTATAACTTTCGGCGCAAAGCATAAATTTATATGTAAAAGTTCTCTAAAATCGCAAATAATTATAGATATAAACCCGTAACTCTAAAAATATAATAAGTTCAATACTAAGAATCGTAAAGGTTTAAGCCATAGAGTTCACATCCTGAATCCGCCTCTGTCTCTTGCTACATCGACCAGCTTTTGCCCAGTGCAATGCTCACTGCTACTATTGTGGCACCTTAACCATGCACTTAGGCTTGTATTAGCTATCATAAGCCACTATATATCTATGGGACTTTACATTGTACATTGACCAAATTATTGTTTCAATTCATCATATTCAACTTCCACCAAATAGATTCCACAAAATTAGCACATTTAACCGACTTTACTGGAATGATAATGTAAAGATTGTATATTGTATAAGAAGTTGTTCCCTACAGATTTGTCAGGTATGCCACCAAAGAGAGATATTGATTTTGGTTTTGATATGGTTCTAGGTACTCAGCCCATATCTATTTCATTGCATTCCGTGGATCCAACTGAGTTGAAGGGTTTGAAGGAGCAGTTGCCAGATATACTTGATAACAAATTCATTAAGCAAAATATTTTTCCTTGAGGTGCACCGATACTGTTTATGAAGATGAACAATGGTACTATGAGGATGAATTGAATAAGATCATCATCAAGAACAAGTTTCCATTATCTCGTATTGACAATTTGTTTGATCAGTTTTATGGTTCCAAGGTGCTTTCTAAGATCGATTTGAAATTGTGTTATTATTAGGTGAAAACTCAAGGGCTTCAAATGTCCCTAATATGATTTTTAGGACATGTTATAGTCATTATTAGTTCTTGATGATATCATTTTGTTTGAATAATCTCCCACTTGTACTCATAAGTTTGATAAATTGGGTGTTCAAGCCTTATTTTGGACTCTGTTGTGATAGTGTTCATTGACGACATCTACATTTACTCTCGTGGAATGGAGGAGCATGAGCAACATTTGAAGATTGTACTTTATACCTTGAAGGAAAAGAAGTTTTGTGCTAAGTTCTCTAAGTGTGAGTTTTGGTTGGACTCAAATACATTCTCGGGTCATGTAGTATTTTGTGATGATATTACGGATTATTCCAAGAAGATTGAGACAATATAAAAATAGCCTAGACCTACTTTAGCTATAGAAATCAGGATTTGCATAGGTTTAGCTGGTTCCTATCGTCGTATTGTAAAAGGGTTCTTATACCTTGCAGCTCTATTGACTAAGTTAACTCGAAAGAGCATTGCATTTTGATGGTCCGATGAATGTGAGGAGACATATAGAAGCGCTCAATTTTGCTTTAACAACATCCCTACTATTGGAGTTGCCAACAAGTTTAAGAGTTCTTACTTGACCGTGGATATTCAAGCCTTGGCAAATAGATTTGTGAGTTTAGATATTTTTGAGCATAGTAGAGTTCTTACTCATGTTGTTTCATAGCCGCCCTTGTTTGAGTGCATTAAGGTAATCCACATTTGTTAGTGCTAGAGGATACTACACAACAAGGTGGTACTATGAAGGTGGCTATTGGACATGATTGTGTTATGCAACTTCAGGACCGACTTTGTGTTCCTAAAGTTAAAGGGTTGAGCGAGTAGATGCTTAATAAGATTCACAATTTAATAGTATTTTTGTTATCCAGGTACTACGAAGATGTATCATGACTTGAAGCAATATTATTTGGGTTGGAGAATCAAGAAGGACATTATTGGTCTCATTTTATGGCGTTTGAATTGGCAATAAGTTAAGTACGAACTTAAAAAACCAGGTGGTTTGACTTAGAAGATGGTCACATCATAGTACAAGTAGAAGTGTATCATTATGGCCTTTGTGATAGGGTTACTATGTACCTTGAGGAACTTTGATGCTATATGAGTTATTGTGGATGGGTTGACCAAGTTCGTGTACTTTATACAGGTGTTGATTACTTGGAATTCTGGACGGTGGATTGTTTGCATGGCATGCCTATTTTTATCATTTCAAATTGTGACACTAAGTTCACATCGCACTTTTCGAGAGCTATACAATGGGAGCTAGGTACACAGGTAAAGTTTAACATAATATTTCACCCGTAAACGGATAGTCAATTCGAGTGGACTATTTAGATTTTGGAGGACATGTTACGATTGTGTGATTGACTTTAGAGGTTATTAGGATCCGTTCATAATGCCGCTGGAGTTTAATTACAATAAAAGTTACCAGTCCAGCATGCACATGACTCCATGTGAGATTTTGTATTGCAGGCGGTATATTTCTCTTATTGGATTATTTGATCCAAATAAGGCTAGGTTGTGAGTACACATCTGGTCGGAGATGCTTTGGAAAAGGTAAAGGTGATACAAGAACGAATTCAGATAGCTCATAGTATGGAGAAGAGTTATAATGACCAGAAAATCCATGATGCGGCATTTATGAAGGGTGGGAAGGTACTTCTAAATGTTTCACAAGTGTGGTAAGGTTTGGGAAAAACAAAAAGTTAAGTCCGAGATTATTGGCTCATTTGAGGTGTTATAGAGAGTTAAAGAGGTTGTCTATAGGCTTGGTTTGCCTCCTAACCATATCAGGGGTACATCCGATATTTCAGGTTTTTATACTTCAGAAGGATAATGAAGATATAAATCACACATTTGTCAACATAGTGCATTTGTTTGAAAATGTGTCTTATGAAAAAGAGCTAGTAGCTATTTTGGACAGGCATGTTTGAAAGTTTATATCAAAAGAGATATTTCTGCTGAAAGTGTTTTGGAAATGAAAGCTGATTGACGATGATAGTTGGGAGACCAAGTTAGATATACGGAGCACATATCCATAATTTCTAGCAGTCCAGGTATATTTTTGAACCTGTGCAAAGGCAAATATTTATTTAAGCGGATGAGAATAAAACGACCAGATTATTTTCTTTGAGTTCTAGAACCCCATTTCCCTATATAAGACTTTCCATAGGTTGGTTCAATGACTTGTGACTTTTGGAAATGGGTGGTTTGGTTCCCCAAAGGTTTTAGAGCGAATTAAGAGACTTGGTTCCTAATTCGAGGCATAAAGTTGAAAGAGTTGATTAAAGTTAGACAAATGACCCAGATTGATATTTTTATAGGTTCTAATAGGTTCATATTTTCATTTTCAACTTTTATGTGTGGTTTATTTGGATCTCGAGTGGTCCTGGGTAGATTCATCTCTTCTATCCAAAAGAATAACTTATCAACACTTTTTACGAAACACATCGACTGTTTATTATTAATTTCAACACTAATATCTAAATACATAACTACTTTTTAAAATTAATTTTACCATTTAAAATTATATTTTATTACTTTAAGCTTATCAGCTATTTACATCACTCAAATTAGACGAGAATGCCAAACAAAATAATTTTATGCTTGCCATAATCTTTAAATTATATCTTCCAGCAAAGTCACACAAACGAAGTAGAAAGGGCACGAATGTAAAACATCCATGCAAAAAATAATATTTACATTCTAGTTTCTATCCACATACTTTCAAGTGTAAATAATATCCGGTGACACATTTGCTTAAGGTGTTCAATAGACATACTTTTATTGATGTTGTAGTATCTAATAGATGTTAGTTTTATTGAGGTGTCAAAACTTTTACAACAACAACAACAACCAAGTATAATCCCACTTAGTGATGTTTGGAAAGGGTAGTATGTACACAGACATTACCCCTACCCTGGGGTAGAGAGGTTGTTTCCAAATAGACACCCGGCATCCTTCCCTCAAAGAACTTCCCACCTTGCTCTTGGGAAGACTCGAACTCACAACCTCTCGGTTGGAAGCAGGGGTTGCTTACCATAATAGCAACCCGTCTTGTCATAGAAAATCAAATATCATACGAAAGCAGATAAAGCTTACCCTTAACAACAATACATCAGAAAGCAAAAGAGAAATATATAAAAAGCGACATGACATTTAATGTAGTTCGAACAATTAAGCTATATTCACAGATGGAGATGAACAATTTATTATATAAAATAGATTATAAAATATCGAGAGAGCAACTTTATCCAGAGGCACAAACAAGTGCTAGAATAACATTTCTCAATTTTTCTTCCCTAAACAAGGTTCTCAATTTCATAGGGATTACTTTGTGGATGCTACTTAATGATAAAGAAGGATTTTCAATTTGTTGAAGTCCAAAATCTTTTCCTAAGCCTATTATGGATGATTTGTAATTTTCTTTTAAAAAAATCTAATTATATAAATGTATTGCCCTTCTTTCAAGCCAGGAAAACCAAATATGTTATGAAAATCGAAGGAACCAAAAACTTTGATAGTGAGCAAGGAGGAACTCCCAGTTGCCTCTCGCGTTTGGCTTTCACCAGCCTCATCGCGAGAAGACAGCCTAGGTATATAAATAGTAGTCAAGGTTGGGGAGAAATTATATAACAAGGGCAATACACAGGAAATATATAAAAGAGAAAGCAATTAATCAAGGTTGTGTAGCTGATCATTCACTTTGTCATATCTCAATATTCGCATAATGAACTTTTTATTTTCTAGTTTGTGAGATCTGTATATATCAAGTCGTTCGAAATAAAATATCATATTATGGATTTATTGGTTCTTCAAATTATAAAAATATGATAGGAATGAGAACAACAACCTTACTCACCATCTTTATATCTAGATTACTCATAAGTTTTATTGGGTACGATTTATATGCCACTGATAATTAATAGTAACCCTACTCCATGCCTTGGCAATTTTCATTATTATCTATCTAAAATTCTGACATTGGAAACTCAAATTATGTCCAACAATAACTTTTAACCAACATTTGTATAATAAGATTTAGTTTAAAGTCTCTTATAGAGACGTGAATTTCTTAGATAAACTACTCGTTTCTTCTTTGAATAGCCAGCCACTTGCGTACTGTTTCATTGGGAAATTTGACTAAACCATTAAACAAATATTAAGGCCTTTCAATAAATATACGGTTAAGGGTCAGATTTGCCCTTGTACTATTCAAAATAAGCTACATTTACCCCCGTTTGCATTCTTTAACAAATATACCCCAACCGTTACACTTTCGGGCCACATTTACCCTTCCACCGTTAAAATTTGTTTCCTCAATTTTTTTAAACACGTGGCATTCTCTCATTGGTTCATATTAACCCACCCATTGAAGTCTTGCCACCCGACCGATCCGAAGCCAAATAAACCGCCCCGACCCCCAGGTATTTATTTACTCAATCACTTTCCAGACCCTTCTCCACATACAAAATTCCCAAAATTATCTCCCCAGCTTGCTGCAACAATCCATCACATTTCTTGAACAAAAACTACAGTTTTAGCATCAAGAATCCAAAAAGCATAATCTTTCAAGATTCAGAAAATGGCAATCATTTCAGCTTCTGCTGCTGCTACAACTCTTTCTCTAACCCTTACAGCAAAACCCATTTCGTCTTCTTCTTCTTTTTGTGTTTCAACAGGCAAGATTCCAACTTTATGTTCCTCTAGCTCACTCTTCTTCAACAGCAATAGGTCACTATTTGTGGGTCCAGCTAGAAAAGTAAGGAGCAGTGGCAAAAAGGGTCTTTCTTGCAATTGCCTATTTGGGCTCGGAGTGCCTGAGTTGGTAGTGATTGCTGGTGCTGTTGCCCTTGTTTTTGGGCCCAAACAGTTGCCTGAAGTCGGCCGCACTATTGGTAGGGTTTATTTATAGAGTTGGGTGAATGAAAAAAATGAGTTTGCTGGTTCATGTGTGTAAAAGTAGTTAAGAATTGAAGGATTGGTTGTGTGTAGTCTGCATCATTTAGAAGTCAATAAAGATATCTTCCTACTTCAATGACACGATACAGAAATGTAGGATGGGAGCATCTCTATTTCATACAAGGGGGTCGGGGCGGGTTATTTGGCTTCGGATCGGTCGGGTGGCAAGACTTCAATGGGTGGGTTAATATGAACCAATGAGAGAATGCCACGTGTTTAAAAAAATTGAGGAAATAAGTTTTAACGGTGGAAGGGTAAATGTGGCCCGAAAGTGTAACGGTGGGGGTATATTTGTTAAAGAATGCAAACGGAGAGTAAATGTAACTTATTTTGAATAGTACAAGGGCAAATCTGACCCTTAACCGATAAATATATGTTTTCCCTTAGTTTTTTCCAAACACAAATCACTCTAAAGAAAATAGAAAGATCGTATTATATTAAAAGTACAAGAGTATGGCAAAGTCACTCGTGAGCTATACAACCTTCCTTGCTCTCCTTTTGTGCTTCCTGCTCATTTCATCCACTGGTTGGTACTTCTTAATTTGTCATTTCATTGGTCACTATTCTGAATACAGCGTACCCTTCCATATATTTTAATTCCAAAATAGTGTTTTTATAACAAAAATAAGTGTATCTATGCTTAAATCCAAAGCTAATTGTAGTCGCTCTGTTTATAAACATTCATTATTATCCATTTTGGTCTATTTGGACCCAGAACTACAATTTGATATTAAATAGAATTGCAAGGATTCATCAAAATCAAATTCGTTTTAGCTATTATCCTTTCGTAGTTCAGGCAGCTAGCACTTGCACATTCATATACTAACTCACTAACTTGAAATGATTATCGTTATTGTTATAACTTATAGCAAATAAATCCTTATATATTGACACTTTTTAGAAGAATTTTTTATATATTTTAATTAAAATAAATGATTTTAACCCCAAAAAAAAAAACTCTTATGATAAGTTGTTGTTCCATGTAGAGATGCAAGCCGCCGAGGGCAAACTTTGCCGAAGGATGAGCAAGACATTTTCTGGCTATTGCTTTATTAGTGAACAATGCGACCAGAAATGCAAAGAGAAAGAGGGGGCAAAGAGGGGTATGTGTATTAAAAATACTAGATTTGGACGGTTTTGCTACTGTTACCACAAGTGCAAATAATAATGCTCTCAAAGATCTCGTTTCTGATTTATGATAAATAAAAATTGGTGTGTTGTCTTGGTTTGAAAGAAGAAAACGCTATCAATTCATTAGAATTGTAGCCATTGTGAGAAAATAGTGTTAAATTATGTTTGTATAATCATATTGTATGGTCTTTTTCTTGGGATCCGTATGTAAGTTTTGGTGCCATGTGATTAAATAATCTAAATAAACTTCAAGAAATTATTTGTGGTTATATGTTGAAGAATTTTTAATCAATTTAGCGTGTAAAATATGAAAAGACTAAATAAAACATGTAATTATTATAAAAGGCAGGAAACTACCATCAAGCTTTCATCGTGTGGTTTAACCAAACTATTGATTTCAATTCATCAGATTCAGCTTTCCGTAAATAAGGTGTACGAATTAGCAAATTTAACCGGTAAAAATTACAATGATAATATGTGTGTATGGTCAGAATCTGGCTTCCCTAATTTTGTGACCAGGCTCGGCCTCGCATTGCTTCGAACAATGTAATGAAGATGGATTGCTAAACTCGTGAGCCGATAATCGATAAAGATCGAGACCAACCGTAATCGAGACCGAAGCGAGATAGGGACCGAGTGAGATCAAACGAAGCATAGTAAACCGAATAACAGAAAGCCTAGATATTCGTGATCGGGAAAGGATCGTGACGTAAATATCGGCATAAATTGAATCAAAACCGCACGTTTAGCCAATCATGAGATTTCCTTATGTATTTAGAATTGTACCATACATAGAATTCCTCTACTGTATAAAGATGGTTCTAATCATTTTCAATCATCATGTCCACAAATAACAAGACATTACATTTTCTCTGTTAAACTGTGTTGTTCAGTCCATACTTTTTATTAGCATACTCTCTTAGTTCGAGGGTGATCTAGCTTGAAGGTCATAACTACTCATTATATTGGTTTGTTTATTTTACAGTTAAATTCTAACATTAATACTGATTTGGTGCTACGATAAATTATGTATCTTTAAAAACACTTATAAGTTTAAATGTTATCCACTTTGAAAGAGTAAACAGTTTGGCGTCCACCGTGGGGCTAAGAATAATAGTGATTACCTAGTACAAATTTTCGCAACATACACTATTGTACACTTGTTCTTCGAAGTGTCTTTGATTACAGTATCAAAATATGTCAATCTCTCAATCAGCTCCTCAACATATTGACAATGATCTCAACCACCACAAGGGGAATAAGAACATTACACCAGGAAACGCAGCACCCCCTACTGGCCTAGATGGAGTTCCGTCAATAGACCCAATCGACGTTAGTTCACAGGTATCCATTAATGGAAATATGGTCGTCGATCCCACAAGCAACACTCCTGGAGGTACCCAATCAACTACTTAGAATATGCATTGCGGTGAAGAATGTGGGATTAGCCTACATGTACTCTTCAAAATGTTGTAGGCCTAGTAGGTAACAATACCTCAGCTCCAAAATCAGAACCATACGTCAATCAGGGTCCAATTTGAGTCGTCCCAAGAAGTTGTGCACAAGGTCGAATCGACTTCGAGAAAATCGAATGAGAAGGAAACAGAGACAAATACCACTATCCTAAAAATGCTTGAAGAGTTGGCTAAACGAATCGAGATAGGAGAAAAGAATATCGAGGAGAACGATATGAATGTGGAAATCTATAACTCCATGGTCGACCAAATCCCGGGTGAAGCAGCGATATTGAAAGGACTTGTTTCTAATAAGTTTTTGCAGAAACCCTTCCATTAAGTGCGGCTCCGAAGTCAATCCCCATGAAGTTCCATATGCTCGATATTCCTAAGTATAATGGGATGACTGATCCAAATGAACATGTCACCTCGTATACATGTGCCATCAAAGGAAAAAACTCGAAAGATAACGAAATTGAATCTATGTTGCTGAAGAAATTCGGGGATACACTAAAAAAGGGTGCCATGATATGGTATCATAATTTACTGCCAATTTTTTTTAAATTAACTTGCTATGATTGAAGATTATTTGCTAATGGCGCACGCCGGAGCCTATAAGGTTACAAAAATAATGTCGGACATTTTCAAGGTAAGGCAAAAAGATAACGAGATGGCCAAGGAATTTGTATCTCAGTTCCAAACGAAGAGAATAGATTTGCCAATTGTCACCGACAATCGGGCTATTCAAACTTTCACTTAAGGTCTCCACATTTGTGGATCCATAGCTTCACAGCAGTTGAAGTAAATTTTGATCGAGTATCTACCTTTAACTTAGGCCGATGCACACAATCGTTATCACTCAAAGATCAGGGTCCATGATGATCAACTGGGGACTCCTTCAAAGTCCGTTTATCTAAATAAGCCAGTGGATAGAATCAAGTGGGATATCGATCGAGACCCAGGTCGAATAGAGATAGATATCAATTGTAAAACGGAGACCATAAAGGTAGCATGTCTGGACGAAACTTTGCAAGGAATAAGAGGAGAAGTAATCGAGGTCAAAGTTCACATGAATTCATGACCAAGAGTAGTTTTATAGGGATGTCGGGCCCAAAGAAAATCCACATTTATCGAAATATAAGATCAGTGTAGATGCATCAGCAACTGTATCAACCATTAGACATATCAAGGATACTAGATGGCCTCGACCTCTGCAGAACGATCTGCCCTATTGAAATCCCAACAAAATATGCAAGTATTATGGCTCCCATGGTCATAAAAAGAAGATTGCAGTCAGCTAAGGGAGGAAGAAACCAACTATTCCATGAGGGGATTCTACGAGAATTCTTAAGCGATCGGGCCAAGAATCACTTCAAAAACAAAGATTACACTAGGAAGAATGAGCAAGAAGATCCACATCAAGTGATCCACATGATCGTTAGAAGGGTTGATATTCCTTATGGACCAGTATTTAATTGCTCCAAGGTGTCAATTAGAAAGGAGAACCGAACTTGGGACTACTTACCGGAAAAGACGTTGTCTTTCAATGACGAGGATGCAGAACGGATCGAACAACCCCACAACGACGCACTGATTATATATGTCCTCATGAATAAAATTAAAGTAAAATGTGTTTTGATTGATCTTGGTAGCTCGACCAACATTATTCGATAAAGGGTCATAGAACAAGTCGGCGTACAAGATCAATTTATGCCCTCAACCCGAGTACTTAATGACTTCAATATGGCAAGCAAAACATTCAAATATGAAATTATTTTACCAGTAAACGTGGATAGGACCATATAAGAAACAATGCTCCATGTGATCAGGGATGACATGAATTATATCATACTTCTTGGAAGGCCTTGGATGCATAACCCGAGGGAAGTACCCTCGGCCATTCACCAACTTTTGAAGCTCCAAAAATCAAAGGGAGTCAAAAAAGTGTACGCGGATCAACCTGCCACCAAGGAGATCTTTATAATCAAAGAAGTGACACCGATATCAAAACTTTCATCATCAAAGGGTTTATATTCGAAGGAAAAACATGAGGCCAAATAGCAAGCACAATTACCAGCCTCGACCCAACCGGAGGAATAAGGAACTTACGAGGATAATGACTATATGATGCCTCAATCATTCAAAATCCCAGATGATTACGACAACACAAAATCAATGGTCGGAGAGCTGGAAGAGATCATACTGATCGAGAATCTCCCCGATCTAATGGTATACTTGACACGATGTTAATTCCCTAGCTCAGAAAAAAACATTCAATTTCTTAAAGTTGATATGGAGTGTTTCACATGGTCCCATCTCGATATGATAGGGATCCCACCAGAGATCATTACTCATAAGATAAACTTGGATCCGACGTTTTGCCCGTGAAACAAAAAAAGGACGCCGCCATCTAAGGTTAAACACGCTTTAATCAAAGATGAGGTAACCAAATGTCACGACCCTAAAATCAACCCTGTCGTGATGGCGCCAATCGTGAAACTAGGCAAGCAGACAAAATTCCCAAATAAAACCATTATTCTACAAAAGTCATTTTAAGCCATTTATTACCAAGAAATCTCACAATATAGGTCTAATTAACTAGTGCAGAAATGTAACACAAGCCCGACGTCAGGGTGTCATAAGTCACGAGCATTTACTAAGGTCTGAATACAACGATGAGTCTTAAATTATACTAGAAATTCTCTAAGGAAGAAAAGAGGGAGAAGAGAAGGATTGCAAACGCTAGGCAGCTACTTTGCAAACATTGATGAACTTGCCACTAAGTAATCAACACCCGCTATCGGGTTCAGAATTACCGGAATCTGCATACAATTTTCAGGGAGTAATATGAGTACGCCAACTCAATAAGTAATAAGAATAAATAAAGAATGAGTGGTAAGAAAACATACAATAAACGTCATAATACCACTGTAAGTACAATATGTTTCCAATACAGTATCTTAATCAAATCATTTCATTAAATCCAGTTTTCAGTAAAAATCAGTCGAAGATGTGTAAAAATCCATTTATTACATCTTTCAGCAGTTTTCAAGCAAGTGATGAAACATCGAGTAGAAATTATGTAAACAAAGTCGGCCCCTCGGGCAAAAGCACACTTTTAAACAACTGCTCGAGTAAAATGAATCATAAATTTCCCATTGGAAAAAATATCAACAGAACCATCCCCTTAGGATACCTCACAATCACTCTTAATTAGCCCCTCAGGAAAAAAACATACAGGAAAAACAACCCATTGAGCAACATCAGATCACTCACACTGGGTACCCACACTCACTGTGGGGTGTTCGGACTACGAAGGGGCTCATAAAGCCCAAGAACTATAACTAGCCATCTTGTGGCGTAATCACTCATGCCCTCGGACTCACTTATCAAGACACCTCATGGAGTAATAAATGAGGCCCTCGGCCTCTCAAATATCACAAATCAGAATGAAGCCAAATCCCATGACATCCTCACAACACAGGCTCTCGGCCTCACTCAGTCAAAAAACTCTCAAGGCACTCGGGCTACATTAAAATAGGATGTTAACTCAAAATATCAGTTAAAGTATTAAACGGAGTAAATAAGGCCGACTTATGAAATCAGTAAAACATAGCATGACTGAGTACAATAATTTAATTAAAACAGTGAGGAACATCATTAAAGAAAATCCCTAAGGTTCCAAACATTTGGGACAAGCCCCAAATATGGCATACAACCCAAAAATACTTTCCCAAACATAATAATATCAAGTAGTTTTCAATCAAATACGCAACATAATAGTCGTACAGGGTGGATCAAGTCACAATTCCCAATGGTGCACGACCTCACGCTTGTCATCTAGCCTGTGAGTCACCTCAAAGTAGTGAAATGATGTGAAATCCGGGGTTTCATACCCTTAGGACAATATTTATAATTATTACATACCTTAACCCGATCCGAACTCTAGCCTCCAATGCCGTCACATCTCGATTCGGCCTCAAAATGTACCAAATCTAACAAAAATCAGTACATTAACATCATTAACTCTTAAAACTTTCTTCCATTTTGCCAATTTTCATCCAAAATTCCCAAAGTAAATGATAAAATTTAAGACATAATCATGGGATTCAACCAAATTTGAGTGAAGAACACATACCCCAATTAATCCTTTGACAATCAACTCTAATACTGCCTTCCCCCGATCTCTCTAATCAATTATGCGATTATTGACCAAAAGCATCGAATTTTAACTTAAATATTTGTCCCAGGTGCGCCCTTCTTCGCGAACAGAGTAAAAACCTCGTGTTCGCGAAGCACAAAAATCCACTGCTCAAATTTCCTCCTTCACAAACGCCTAGCCCCACTTGCGAGACCCTTCGCGAATGCATTGACCTCTATGCGAATGCATAGAAGAAATCCTTGGGGTCCAGCTATTCCATATTATTATTCACGAACGCGGTAAACTACCTTTCCAAAGACCAAAATTGTCCATTAACAATCCGAAACTCACCCTAGTCCTATGGGACCTCAACCAAACATATCAACACATCCCATAACGTCATTCAGTATTTCTCTTTGTGTTTTATAACTTTTTTATTGCAGGCATTAAGGAATTTTTTAGATGGGACCATGACCTCTCGGAGAAGAGGGAGGATCATCGGCTTTAGGGCCGAAGAACGATAACAAACGTAAGGAATATTTAGTGGGTGAGGAAATTTAAAGTGAGGCAGGGTCTACCTAGAGGTGAATGGATATGCAACCATTTAGGTTGATCGTGTACCTATTGGCTGTAGTGCAAACATTGATGCAATATAAGGGAGCGGCCACACATCGATGGCTCATGCCGAGAGACCTCTGGGGGCAACGGAGCCTGCAATACTTGAGGTTTCTAACTTCGGGGGAGTGGCTCCACTTTTTCAATCTTCTTCTACCCTAGTCGAAGGTTCTTGGAGGGACAAAGATCTCTCCTGCTATCTTCTTATCCTGTCGCAGGTACTTGGAGGAATGTTCAAGGCCTGGGGCCCCCTAAATTAATAGGGGTCTCGAGCGATCGTATCCCTAACAAGAATTGTTCAACTGGGGCTGATGAGACCAGGACAGTAGATGTACGCTCAAAATTTTGGAGGCTCGGCGGCTCTGTTCTGTGGTGAGTTTTGGTTGACTTTATTTGTTTTTTTATTTTGCATTTTCATTTTCTCACTAAGCTTCTTTTTCATAGGCCTTTGACATGCTCAAGTCTGAGTTACTCCGGCATCAAGCCAGGATGCTGAAAGCCTTAAATAGGGAGAAATACTTCAGGATTCTATATGATAAAAGGGAAAAGGATTTGATACACCTTCGGAACGAGATAAATCGAAGCATGAACTACAAAGGCTGCCTCGAGAGATAGGTAACCTTTATTTCGAGGGGATGCATGTCTCCTCTTCTATCCTCATAGATTAATACGTTTATATAGACCCTCTAGGATATAGTAAGCTTGAGGGGCTCCTATTTGGTTGTCCTTAACCCTAATCTTTAACAGATACCGATTGTGGACATCCGCCTAAGTCACGACGGGATATTCAACTAAGTTCTGCTTTAGCTGCTTGAAGCTATCGAAATTCATTAGTTCAAACAATAGAGGAAGGCCTGCATTACCCAGTTATCGGAGACTGGTGCAATTCCATTCGCTTAATTTTAAAGCAAGATACAAACTCCCGTAGCATCTCATTTTCTCTCTGTTTGAGTTTGAATACGTTGGATTTCCTCGTAGCAACCTTGATGGTGCCAGCATGTGCCTTTACAAAAGAATCTGCCAGCATGGCAAATGAGCATATAGAATTTGGGGATAGGTTGTGATACCACATCATGGCCCATTTTGAAGTGTTTCTCTGAATTTTTTTAACAGGACAGATTCAATCTTGTCGTCCTCCAAGTCATTTCCCTATAAAACTCAAGTGTAAGCAGTGATGTGCTCGTTGGGGTCCGAGGTTCCGTTGTACTTTGGGATATTGGGCATTCTGATTCTTTTTGGGGGGGGGAGGATGGGGATTTGGAGTAACACTCGATGGGAATGGAATTAGTACAAATTTCATTGAATCTACACCCTTCAGAATTTGGTGTGCGCCCGGGATCTGATCGACCCTTGAATTGTAGGTCTCCACCCTTTTATCATTAGTTTCTATCTTCTCTGCCCAAGGGTATTTTTGTCAACCTTTCGTTCGGGGTTAGGAATTGTTATAAATTGGGTTGTAAATTATAAATGAACATATATTATCGGATTTGTATAACCATTGGCTAGTTTTGGAGTGTTGTGCATTGGTTCGAGCCTTCAGAAGAATGTGGAATGCCGGTTATGAGTCTTCGGAGTGTGGTGAGTCTCCTTTCTAAACTTGTAAGGGGAAATTTACCCCATAGGTGGGATAAATTTGTTATGTGCACATATTTTTTGGGGCTACGTATGCACGAGGTGACGAGAGTCCGTGTGTACCTATTATTATGCTATTTTCTGGGTAGTGTAGGACCCAGAATAATGTTATACTTGATTATTTGTTAACCCATTAATGGCTTGAATTGCCTAAATCAAATTAACTTAGTAAATGAATTTCAAAAGGATGAAGCTTCATTTCATAAAAAATGTTAAAGGAGAATTGGTTTTATATGAATAAATGTTTCCCGATAAGTTTCTAATTGATTGGTTGAACATGTATTCCTCATGTGTACAAGTGTCGCATACATGATTCACGATCATGGTATGTTTTTACTATTAGAACGGGTTGTATGCCTCGACAGATTAAATAGATGCATCTATGCTATGGGCCGTTCGACCCTCGACAGTGAACAATTTATATTTCTGTTGGAGCGGGCCGTCGACATCGGCATGATTTGTGCATGTTTGTACTGTTGTCATGAACTTATTTATGTTGTCACTACCTCACCTTGGATTGAGATTTATTTGTTAATAATAAAGAGGACCTATGAAAAATTCCTATGAAAGTATTATGTATGTACTTGTTTCCTCTATTTGGATTAAAATCATATTTATAAAATAAATCCACTATTTAATAAATTTATTAAGGATGAATAATTATTGGACCACTAGAGAGTGTCAAAGTTGACCATCTCATCTCTACCACTTCGGGATAAGGAGTAATACTCATTAGGTACACGTTATTTTTATACTCATACTACATTTGTTGTGCATTTTGTTGCACGGGTATATGTGACTCCAGTGGCTTACTAGGCATAGCGTCACAAATGATTTTGGGACTAGGGGAGCTGCATCATTCGAGAAGGCCGCAGCTAGAGTAGTCCCTTCCTTTGTACTGTATTTACTTTCCGTCCACTGTATCCCGGATGGATGTTGTATTTTATTTCCCTTATTAATACATGCCTATGCACTTGTGACACCGGGTTCTGTGATGGTTTGGAGTATTGTATTAATTTTCTTAACTTTAAAATTTTATTTGAAAATATATTCTTTAAAATTTCTAAATAAAAAGGAAAAATCTTGTATTTCAACTGTGTTAAAATGAGACTAACTTAAAGTGTTTGAGTTGGCTGGCGTAACAGCGATATCCGGCGCCACCACAACCCTTAGTGGATTTTGGGTCGTGATAAGTTTTAGCCCCATGGTGGACGCAAAACCCTTTACCTTAAAAATAGTAATTATAATTAAAATTAATTTTATGGTTCTAAAAATACATAATTTATTTAAATGGTAGATGTTAAGCAGTAGATGCTAAGTGTGATTCATGAACATGAGAGAAGAGCTTGAGGACAGTATGTTATGCAAATTGAATGACCGTGAATCGGGGTCTCGAGCTGGCCTACGTTGGGCCTCCAGGTCGAGCTTAAGTGTCAGACTCAAGATGTTCAATGAAGAACTAATAGTTCCAAGGACCTTAATGATGGCTCTTTATGATCAATGATGAGTAATAAATGAAGACAATCAATAAAACAAAATAAATGTAAGCAATAAAATGAAAGAACTGACAATAGAATATGGTTAACTTGAAGAGAAGAGAATGTTCTTGTTCTTCTATTGAATATCACGTGTCTTACAAAATCATAATAGTCCCTTTATATAGGGGGAGGGGGGAATTCCAACAGAGTACATTTGCATTTATTACAAAAATGTGCGGCTGTTACAACCAGCTAATGTCACGGTACAGACTTGTACTATTCTTGTAGACTTGGTCAGCTCTAAACATGTGCCTTGGGAATATCCTGCTACTCTATCATAGCCACCGATTTGCATTGTCCCGGGGTCAAACATGGGGAACCCTCGGGGTCGAACCTCGGGGTGTGCCTCGAGCCTTATAGAGACGGGCTATAGAGTGTCATAATAATCATATAATCGGACTCTCTAATTTTAGCCGTATACAATCTTCATAACTTGTCAGTGCTCAACTAGTACCAAATTTCTGACATCACGTACGAATGAGAAGGATGGAACCAAAGGCATAAACTTAAATGAAATCGAATCGCATGATGAGGAATCAGGGAAGGGACATTCTCCTAATAGCCATGTAGGCCCCCGAAGATAAATACAGGTGTCTCCCTACTGATCCGCAAGATTCTACTAGACATGCTCATGACTTGTGAGACCTAAGTAAACCTAGTGCTCTGATACCAAGCTTTCACGATTCAAATCTCAATATAGGTTGTGATGGCTCCTTACATTGTCATTAGGCAAGCTAACGTTGAACTATCAACTTAATTATTCATTTTATTATTCTTGAAATCATGAATCTTATTTGATAAAGAGATCCATACATTAAAAAATTGTACATATATACAATTTAATTATAATATAAAGCAACAGTGTGTCAATGTAAAGCAAACCTTAAACAAATTGTAGAACACCCCAAAATCTAGTGTTACAAGCGCATGAGCATCTACTAGAAGAACATTATCAATACAACATCTGTCTGCAATACAAGATAGACAGAATAGCGTATATAATTATGATGGAAACTGCATATGTTATGAATCGTAGCATGGAATTCAGCTTACTGTAATATCCTTTGGGCAGCTACACCTATGCACCCAAATGACCACCAAGTGAAGTTGTCAGATCTTGCACATTTAGTGCAAAAGTGGAGCATGAGTATGTAACTCAACCCGTACCTAGTAAGTATATGGCCTAACCCCGAAGAGGTAGTGACAACGCGTCATCATTGGCACTTACTAGTGGTCCAGTAAATTAAATATAACAAAGAATACAAGTATGACATATTGTACGTAAACAATTAGTATAGACATTCGCAAATGATATGGTCTACAGCTCAACAATGGACACAAAAGTCGTCAATTATGAGATACCATATCAAATAGAATATGTAATAGTCAATATCAAACAAACAGTCACATCTCAAGTCAGGAAACTCATGAGTACGGGGACTCCTTATCCAGTATTTGGCACGATTCTGCCGAGGCAAGTAACCCGACCCTATAAGAGTATTTCATAGAACTGTCCAGGAAAACAATCTGATCCCATAAGAGTGTTTCCTAGAACTGCCGAGGCAAACAACCCGATCTCATCAGAGGGTGTGACAATATTTTGCCGAGGCGAACGACCCGACCCCACAATAGTGTATTATAATATTCTGCCGAGGGAACAACCCAATCCCATAAGAGTGTGAAGCCTGTTCGGATCTATGACCCCACTCACGAATATACGTGTGAATTATCGAATTCAAGAAAAACTTTCTCATGAGTACGCATAATGGGGGAGAAATCCGAAAGAAAGTACAATCCTAACAGCTAATCAAGTAGCTTTTCAAATATCTAAAATAGCGAGTCAAGTCTCATGTCATAATGTAAATCAAAGTAATTAAACTTGCAAGAGTAACTACATTATTACAATTAGAGCATGACGTGAATCTAGAATACACAGGACAATCATGACTTCACACATGCGTAGCTCCAATAACTTATAGCATGCAATAATTATAACATCTATAGAGTAAACTCCCCCACAAGGTTAGATAGGAGACTTACCTTGCTCTGAAGTAATATAAATGGATCTAACGTCTATCTAGAACTTCCACCAATACCAATTGATTCAAAACAAGTCAAACAATCATTAAAAGCAACAAAAATATAATCCAACTCTTTTAATTATTAATTTATAATAATTTATCAAATCCGGATGAAAAGTCAACAAAGTCAACCATTAGACCCATGTGACTGAAGTTCAAGAAATTTCAAAGATAAACGTAACCCATAAAGCCACGAACTCGAGTATATAATTTATTCTTCATCTGAAGTCAAATTTCACTATCAAACAAAAATGTCTAATTCGAGGTTTCTTCGAAATCCCAAGATTTATACAAATTTTCTATGTAAATATCCATATACAACTAAATGTATATAGCTTACAACAAGTTAAATAACTTACCTCATGATAGATGATGAAAATCTCCTCTCCAATAGCTTCAAAAATTGCCTAACTAAGTGAAAATGAAAGAATATGAGCCAAATCACATATTAAATCAAATCTGCTATGGTCCGCTCTTCTTCGTGACCGCGGAAAAAGCTTCGTGATCGCGAAAGCTAACTCCTCCAAACTAGCCAGCTATACTAAGCATTTGCAACCTCCTATAAGAGTTCGTGATGCCCAGCTGACCCTGCCCTTCGCGTTCACATTCCTCACCTCGCGTTCGCACAGCCATCCCCCCCAGCGTTCTTCGCGTTCAAGATCAAACCTACTCGTTTGCGAAGTACATCCAGCTCTTTCTCTATGTTTGGGTAAACCTCCCTGTGTTTGTGAAGAGAAAAATAGGGGCCCTTGATTTGTCTTCTTTGCGAACAAAGAACCACCTTCGCGATCGTGAAGCACACCAGAACACAAGCAGCATCAGATCACCTTAACTTGGTCCGAAACCACCCCGAATAACACCCACGGCACCCAGAACCCAGTTCAAATACACCAACCAATCCCAAGAAAACATTCTCGAGGCCTCAAATCATACCAAATAACATATAAGAAACAAATAAACGATCAACATCCTTCTTTTAGATTTCAAACTTTCAAACTATGACAAGTGCATCTGAATCATACTTAAACAACTCGGAATGATGCCAAATATTATGCACAACTCAAAAATCATGATACAAATCTATTCCAAGGCTCGTAACCTCAAATTGGCATCTGTAAAATCAAGGTCCACTTCAAACCAAACTTAGGAGATTCTAAAACTTTTCAAAATGCCAAATGTCCATAATAAGCGTTGAAATGCTCCCGGACAACCCGATACTCGACCCGAAAATACGCCCAAATCCAAAATAATTGTATTAACATATTGGAACCTACAAATCTTGATTATGCAGTACTTTACTCGTAACATAAACGTTGATCATCTCTTCCAACTTAAAGCTCCCGAACTGAGAATTTTCTTTCCGACTCATATCTGAACTTCGCGAAATTGAATTCCTACCACACGTAAAAGCTATAAAATATGAAAGGAAGTTACTTAAATTCTCAAACCGTCGAATGATGCACTAGATCTCAAAATGGCCGATTGGATCGTTACATTATAAAAAAAATTCTAGGACTTCTTTTGATGACCTTATATATTTTGTTGTGCACCATTATTTATCTTTATCATCCTTCTGCCTGAGTCAATAACCATTAGATTCACTAATACACTAAAAAATTTCTAAGTACAGCGTATAAACACAAAATATACAAAAGATGGCCCTAATACATTGTGGAAGGAAATGGACATCTGGTTGAGATACCTTTGCTTTAATTTCAATAAAAAATAAAAGTTGTTTTTCCCGTATTAACCTTTTTTACTGCGATCCTGTTGGATGAACGGGATGACATGTATAAAATATACTCTGTTCTTTAGTATTTGAACCTTCTAATTCGAAAAAGAAAAAAGAAACAATATCTTTCTTATCCCCAACATGGAGATCAGAGCTTCATTAGATATGAAATATCTTATTTTTTCATATTTGGCTTTTGGGTACATTGAATTTTCGACTTCTTCTAATTAATTATAGGATCAAAATCAGCTACTCCTTCACATGCTCCATTAGGAAAACTTGACTAATCGCAGTATTATAATGTTTCTTCTATTGATAATTAATATTTACAATGTTTAATATACCCTGACGTAAAGGTTAGTGATTTATTTTACTACTCAAATTACGTTATACGGAAATAACTTTATTATCAGTACACGCTCCTTCAACATTTTTTTCACAATAAAAAATAAAAAATTCTATTGTGCTTATATTTAGATTGTTGTCTTAATAAGTTAACTTCCTTGATAGAAATGTTACATTTTCTGTTTCCTAATTCACCTTATGAGGAGAGGACTTGGTCAATGAGGAAATGTTATACATTTGGTGCCGTGTGCATGGTCAGAGCTAGACGGTTGGTTACAGGTTTACGTGAATTTAAAGAAAATGGTTGGTACTTCTTTCACAACAAAATAACGGTATATATACTCGCATTCCAAGCTACCTGTAGTTGGTCTCTTTATAAATATTTGGACGCAAAACTACGATGATTCGAAGATATGGACACGCATAAAGAAAGTAATATACTGATCGTTTATAGTTCTTATCAGCTTGTTGTTTAGTTCTGACATTAGTTGAGATGTTTTTCGGCTCGAAGATGATCAAACTTAGAGGTCAAGTCTGTTCAATTTGTGTGGTTTGTATTTATTTTCATATCATCATTTTCCATATTAATCTGTCTTTTTAATTTGTATCAAGTTATATCATGTATACTTAAAACCACGTATAAATTCAGTTCATTTTCAATTTTAAGGGTAAACACATTCTTCACGTTCTTTTTTTAAATCCAAATGTCCATCTTATAGTAAAAAGAAAAAAGGTGGATAAATTTAGTCAAAATTTAGCCAAATATTTAACTTGTATGAAATATCATTTGCTTCATTCCTTTGACTACTCGTTTCTTCTTTGAATAGCCAACCAAGTTTCATTGGAAAAATTGACTAACCATTAAATAAATTGCGAGGCCTTGCTATAAAACCCTGTCTTCTGATAATAGTTTTCATTCACAAATCCCTTCAAAGAAAATAGAAAGATCGTATTATATCCAAAATATAGGAATATGGCAAAGTCACTAGTGAGCTACACAACCTTTCTTGCTCTCCTCTTGTGCTTCCTCCTAATTTCATCCAACGGTTGGTACTTCTTCATTATCATTTCATTTGTGAATATTAAATGCATCTACTTTAATTCCAAAAAATCAGTGTTTTTACGACAAAATAATGGTATATATACCCGACTATGAAGCTAGTTATAGTCAGTCTCTATGTAAGCTATCATAAAAACGGAAGTTGTTACTACAGTAGATGCTTAATCCGATCGCTCTTAATTCTTGGACCGACTGGAAAAGATGCAAAGCTAAGACAGAGATGGTATTTGGACCAAAACTACAATCTAATATTACAAAAAGTTGCAAAGCGTCATTATAAATTTATTAATTTTATGCTAGTTGTTAACTTGCTATAATCCTTTCATAGTACATGCAGCTAGCACCTAGCTATTCCTTTGCACGCTCATATACGAACTCGCTAATATGAAACCATTATCATTGTTGTTATAATTTATGATAAGAAACATATATTTCAACATTTGTTCGAAGAAATTTATATATTCCAATTCGAATATATGATTTTAGCCACAAAAAAAAAAAAAACTTCTAATAAGTTTTTCCATGCAGAGATGCAAGTGGCTGAGGGCAAAGTTTGCCGATGGAAGAGCAGGAATTATAGTACTCGCTTTTGTTCGTTCAGCGAGATCTGCAGCCTAGCGTGCATAGGAGAGTATGCAAAGGCAACCAAGGGTCAGTGTATTAGAAAAGGTTGGGGTCGTTATTGCTTCTGCCACCGCAAGTGTTAATAAACATCAAATGCTCGTAGAACTCTCGTTTCTTATACTTGATAAAAAATAAAAAATGGTGTGTTGTGTCTTTGTGTGAAAGAAACATTCACTATGAATCCATTGACTTTCAGTGATTGTAAGGAAATAGTACTAAATTATGTTTGTATTGTGATATTGTACATTTTCTTCTTTGAGTCAGTACCGTAGTTTTTGGGGTCAAGAGACAAGTAATCTCCATTATTTAAAGAAATTATTCATGGTCATTCTGATTGAATCGACTCCATGTTATTATTATTAGTCTGATGATGTTGAAGAATTTCCATTTCATTTAGCACTGAAAAAGATGACTGAAGGAAGTACTACATGTTTGCAATACACTTGCTAGAAGTTAGAATCAACCATCAAATGTTTCTTATTGTTAGAATTTTGCTCTGAATTTCTAATTTATTAGGACTCTCTTTCTTGAAGGCATGGAAAAAGACCTCTAAAAGGATTAAATTTTCTTAATATGTCTTATCCTTTTCTTGGAAGACAACAACAACAACAACAACAACAACAACAACTACCCAGTATAGTCCCACAAAGTGGGGTCTGAGGAGGGTAATATGTAGACGGGCCTTACCCCTACCCGAAAAGGCAGAGAGGCTGTTTCCAATCGACCCTCAGCTCAGTGAAGGAAAGGATAAACAAAAACAAAAACAAAAGAGCATTAGTAACTCCAACAGAAATAGCGTAAAAATTTATCTAAACATAAGAACCATAAATAAAATAGCATGCAATAATATCATACAGTAACTACCATAAATAACTACCATAAGGGAGACACAATCCAAAACACAAATCATTTATGGATAGCCCTTCCAGGCCTCATCCAACCCCGGGTGAAGAGTACGAAAAAATCTAGGAGCCCTATCCTACAACCCTGATACTAGACCTCCAGACATTCTTATCAAGAGCAATGTCCTTATAAGACTGCACATTTATAAATTAAGGGTCTCTAATTCTCACAAAAGCACAAAAAAATATCCACAATATAGTTATTAAAAAGTTTTGTTCAGGGGGGAGATTTCTCTCTTGATAGTTTTTGTGACGACCCAAAAGGGTCATCACCGTAATTCTTCCTTTTTCGTGCTTCTGAGGCCGTGAAAACCCTGCGTTTAGTTGCTTCCATTTACGTGCATAGTCCGGGTGCGAAGCCGAAATGTTTTTGTGTTGATATATGTGAAGTTTGTGAAAGTTTTGAAGAATGTTGATATTAATATTGTTAAAGATGACTTCGGTCAATATTTTGGGTAAACAGACTGGGACGGGTGATGTGGTGGTCCTGAAAGGTCCGTAGAAAAATATAGGACTCGAGCGTATTCCCGGAATCAAAATCCGAGGTCCCGAGCTCGAGTAAAGAATTTTTGAAAGAAACTAATTTTTTTTTTTTTTGCAAATTTAAAATGAAAATGAGTTAGAAAATATAGATATCGGGCTCATATTTTTAATTCGATGCCTGGTACATATCTTAAATATACGTTAAGCGCTTTCAGTGAAGTTGGGTCAAAATCGGGCGTCTTTTGACATGTTTCAGACCTAAATATCTAAAGTTAGAAGTTTAAGAAGCTTGAAATGATAATGATGATTTTGAGGTTTGAGTCATTGATTTTGATGTTATATTGGCGATTTGATCGTTCGACTAAGTTCGTAGGATATCATTGAGAGTTTGTCTGTTTGGTTGGGAGCCCAGAGGGCCTGGGGGTGATTCGGAGGTGGTTCGGGGTGAATTTACACTTAGAAAATTTACAGAAAATCTGCAGCAGGTATTCCTTCAACGCGTTCGCGATCCTACGCTCGCGTTCGCGTAGCTTCCCCTACCATTTTCTTCGCGTTCTCGGTCAACTGAACACGTTCACATAGATTTGGTATGCTCCTCTTCGCGTTCGTGTGAGGCCAAACGCGGGCACATAGGCCAAATTTCTTGGCCTTGGATTTTTCTACTTCGCGTTTGCAATGTTCCTTCGCGAACGCGATGCCTGCCCTTTTTCTTCATCGCAAACGTGACCCTTGTGTCGCGAACGAATAGATTTAATTTCCTTCAGTGATTTTTTAGAACAAAACAATACTCTTTACGGGATTTAGCCATTATTTCGCTTGAGCTCTTCACTCCAATGCCCCATAGGAGATTTTCCAGCTCCTCTTCCTCCATAGCTTCATGGTTTAGTGTTCTTAACCTCATTCTCTCTTAATTTCTTCACGTAAGCACTAATGTTCTAGCCTTAAATCATGAATTCAAGGTTGAAATTGAGAGTTTTGGGTAGAGTTAGGGCTTTGGGGATTTTGAGTGATTCAACCTCAATTCGGGGTCGAATATTGAAACAAGATATATATTTGAACTCATGGGGTTATGGGTGAACATGTTTTTGTCCGAGCCTCGAGTTTGGACCATGTGGGCTTAGGCTCGAATTTTGGTATTTTTGGAACAATGATAGGAATTTCATTTCTAGGCTATGTGATTATATTTTTGAGTCCTTATTGATATTACTGACCTTAATTGTGCCTAGATTTACTATTTTGGAGTTGGACTGTAGAGAAAAGGCAGTATTAGATAATTGATTGCTATTCTTGGGCCAAGAAAAAGTCCTGTTCTAACTTTGGCTTGAGGGAATATGATTAGGTTATAATTGCTAAATCTGGAGTACGGTGTGTAGGCACGGTGACGAGTATATATACACTGGTGTCAAGTATGACTGTGGGTCCTTACTTGTACTTAATCTGATATGGTTATGACCCTTCCATGATCAATTGATGGTCTTTATTCAATGTTAAGAGTGTGAGAAATAATTATAAATTGTAAATCCTTAGGAGTGTTGGCTCGAAAGATTAATGAACTAATGAGTAGTTAATGAAACAAATAGAAAGGGGTGTGATTAATCCCCTGCTGGGATGTTTTGGGTATTAGTTATCTCCCTTGCCGGGATGTGTAGGTTAATGCTGTTGCTCCCTTACCGGGAGGTTTATTGGTGTTTTTGATTTACTCCCTTGCTGGGACTTTTGAGGTGATGTTATGTTTCCTTGCCGGGATTTCTTTACTGATTATTCTTCTCTTGTTCCGTATTTGTGACTGTTATTTGAATGAGAAGGTATGGTATAATAGGTCAGGTTGCATGCCGCAACAGTGTCAAATAACACTGATCGGGCTGCACGCCGCAATAGTGTCAAATAACACGGATCGGGTTGCATGCCACTACAGTGTCGCACGACACGGATCTGGTTGCTCGCCACAACAGGGATAAATTATATCCATACAGATCGGGTTGCTCTCCGCAACAAGGATAAATAATATCCACGCGGATCGGATTGCTCACTGCAACAAGAATATGTAATATCCACACGGATCAGGTTACTCGCTGCAACAGAGATAAACGATATGGATCGGCTTGCATGCTGCAACACTGATATTTAAGGATCACATAGCATGCCGCAACAATTACGGTCTCAAATGTGTTTTTCTTGGAATATTTGTTGCTTGATTGTTGTAAATTCTTTGCTGCTTCATCATTATTGTGGTTTTTCTTATTTTTAACGGTTGTTTCCCGCTAACATGTTTCCCCTTCCCGTTATTGACTGTTACTTCATGTATTATTATTCGTTGTATGTATATATATGTATGAACTGCACGGGATTATCTGGAGTCTGGTCCTAGCCTCCTCACTACCTCACCGAGGTTAGGCCAGGCACTTACCATCACATGGGTTCAGTTGTGCTGATGCTACACTTATGTGCTCTTTCGCAGAGCTCAGACTTGGGTCAGCAGCAGCAGCAGTAGATCAAGAGTAAGCCTTCAGTCCATCGAGATATTCAGAGGTAGCGTAGCAGGAATTCGCGGGCCGGTGTCTCCCTTGCATTGTGTTAGCTGATACTTCCTAGGTAGTTTGGGATAGGAATTTTACTCATTTATTTCCAAACCTTGTATTTGGTAAACTCTTAACCATTCTTGGGTAGAGGATTTGTTGAATTCCGCATTTCTTTTAGTATGTTATAATTGAGACTTCCGTTTTATTGTTAAATGTTGTATTGATGTTAATGTTGTCGATGTTCGCTTTATAGGTACTTGATAATTGGCTGGCCTAACTCCTATTAGTAGGCACCATCACGACTCCCGAGGGTGGAAATCCGGATCGTGACATTTTTCTTCTTTTATCTTAGTTTTATCATATGTAGATCAATTGACCAAACCATTATACTTAGTTTAGTATATTTTTTATTTGTCGTATGATTTATCGTCCATCAAGATTTGTGTTGTTAGTTTTTGCATGCACCATGTTATTTCGATCACAACAACTGTGTTTAGAACTTGATGATAATGAAGATTTGTTTAACAAACAAACAAAAAAAATACTTGTTGCTGCATCTTTATTGGAATAAAAACTCTTTCTAACCTATAATATCGCCACTTTTAACCGATGTCAGTTTTAAGTCATGCTTACTTGCAATGTATGAGTCTCAGTGTCAATTTTAACTCACGCTTCTTTTTAATGCATGAAATTCTTTTACCCCATGTTTATTCTTAACGTGTGAGCTCATTATAACCCATACTTGGGCTTCTTTTAACCAATACCAAGATTTTCAACTTACACCGATTTTTAATCATGGAAAGCTTGTCAAGAAAATTCAGACCAAGGGGAGATTGTTAAGATTTTGCCTTGAATTTCTAATCTATTAGACTCTCTTTCTTGAATGAATAGGAAAAAACTTCTAAACGGATTAAATCTCCTTAATATATCTTATTCTTTTCACTATAATAAAACCTTAATTGCCAACGAATTTTACCAACAAACTGAATTTGTTAGTATATTAGCAACAAATTACTAACAAAATCTTAACTGATTATTTTCCAGAATTTAGTAACCTATTCCGAATAAATTTCCAACCAAAATTTTACTAACGAAATAATTTAGTTGGTAAATATGACGGGAAAATTTTGCGGCTAATCTTGCAATGGCCTACTAACGGATTACCAACAGACACTTTTCGTTGGTAATATTACCAACCATCCGTAGGTAAATATGGTACAAAAAATAAAATATAGTTTATTAACAAATTGATAAAAAAATACCAAACAATTATTTACCAACAAAAGAATTTTGTTGCTAATTTTACTAACGAATTTAAAATGTGTTAGTAAATTACCAACCGAATAACATATGTTAGTAAACTTTCCAACGAATACTAAATCGGTTAGAAATATTTACTAACAAATTAAGATTTTGGTTTTTAATTTATTAACATATTAAAACTAGTTATTAATATTACTTACATTATGTCGACAATAAATTGCATCGAAAAAATAAAATCAAGCTAAGACCGAGAAATATTGCGACAATCGTATATAGTAATATTTGATTTCAAATAATATGAGTATACAATCTCTATCTGTAATTATTCTTTTCAATAGTAAATAAATTCAACGGTCTTCATCTGAGTGTACAATCTCTATGAATCATCGGATTCTTCTTTTCAATAATAAATAAATTCAAGGGCCTTTGATCTTGATCTTGAATATGCAGTTATTGCCACGAACGATCGATGATCTTGTTCTTTAGCTTTATCTTCATTGCTTGAACTTGACCTTAATTTGTTCTTAATTTGTACTTGATCTTGAACTTGATTGGTTGAAGCTTGAAACGTATAGAAAAATTTGCGGCGTTTGATCCACGAACTCTCCCTTGCTTCTTGTTAGAACTTCTAGTGTCTTTCCTGAGTTATGAAGACCCTATTTATAGTTATATATGGAAGGGAGGAGTTGTAATAAGCATAAACTATTTTCGACCAAACAAATTGAAGTATGACATGGCCACATTCAATTGGTCAGAACATGTCACTTACACACGTGACGCGATTTTATTAGCCTTTTAATGTGACTTAGCATGCCTTGTCATTTTGACATGTAACATGGTCCTATAATTGGTTCTTCCATTTAATGTGACATGGCATGCCTTTTAATAATACACTTGAGATACTGGATTTTGAGGATTCTTAGCATATGTTGGTTGTATTTGTTATACATTATTTTTTTAAATTTTTTGTTTATATTCCTAAGTTGATGAAGATATTATTGTATTTTATCGTCATCCCATAAGCTACTACGACTTAATCATAATATTATTTATTAATCAATTTTTATAGTGTTATAGATGATCAATTGTGGTGATAATTTATGGTTGGCTAGTTTAACGGCAACATTGAATGTTTTCACGACCTATGATAAGAACGGGTGGTGACACAATCACACCAACTTAGACTAGAAGAAGATTTTTAGCGACTAAAATCAAGGATAAATTGGCTACACTTGGAAGATGCAAATACAAAAATTTTCCACCTAATTACCCTTTAACGGAGGAGAAGAAATAGAATCACTTCCCTCGAAGACTTAGTTGGAAATTGGGTCATGGAGCAATCACTAGTTGACTCCCTAATAATGAGTTAGTACGACTCACTATTTACCACTACTGACACACAATCTACTATTAAAATAATAAACCGTGATAGTAACACTCTTACAAATACTGACCATTTGTATTTGTCAAGACCTTTATCTATAAAGGAAATATACCAAACCGTTCAGTCCTTCCAACCTCTCAAAGAACCAGGGTCAGATGGACTTTATCCTTATTTTTACCAACAATATTGGCCTCAAATCTCTACATCTGTCGTCTCCTTTTGTAATGAGGTATTTAATTCTGGGAAATTACCTCTACAGGCAAATGCCATATCTAATCCCTAAAATCAAGCATCCTTCCATGATTACCTAATATCGCCCAATTTTGCTATGCAACACTATATAGAAATATATAACTTTAGTGACAAGAACAAGCTTTATCATGTGGACGGTGCAATTCTCACCAAAGAAAAACTCTTTTTTTCACATGGGTTAAATGGGATGGCCCCAACATATCGGACGTCTCTCAACCCCAAAGCAACTAAAGCTTGTATTTTAGGCCCCAAATATTATTCATATAAATATATAATAAGTTCATTTTAAAGCATTACTCCTGTAATTATTTATAATGGTAAGTAAATTCTTTGATCAACTATTTGCTACGTCAATAATAGTTTCAAACATTATGCTATTTTTCAGCGCGAATTTGGTTGAGCTATAACAAATAAATGACATGTACTTACCCACTTCATTCCTCCTATTCTCTTCAACTTGGATTAATTTTCACTTTACAGTGGCTTCAGTAAATAACTTGAGATAATTGGCTCAATATTGATTTTTGGACTAATTTTGTAATAACAATACTACGAAAAACTTTACAAGTAGAAAATAATACTCTAATTAACAAATATACTTAATGAAATAAAATATTTACTAATTCATATTAATTTCACATGCCTATATTAAAAAATATTTTGCTCATAAAAAAAATGAAGACATTTCCTCCAACGGAAAGTATTTTTCGAAAACAAAATAAATAAAAATTTACCTAAGATCAACAATATCTCAAGAATAATTAAATAAATTGGATATATTATAAATTAGATAAAAAATATTAAAAGAAGTTGATTGTAAAATATAGTTAACATCTTTGCTGCCGAAGGCCTCCAATAACGATTCACCTTCAGGCTCCGTACTCCATCGAGCCGCGCCACCGGAGACCCCAGGGGTTGAGAATATCGTCATTTTATTTTATCACCAAAGAACATACTATAGTGTTTTTTTTTTTTTTTGATTAATCAAAAACAATGGCAAAAATAGCAAGACTTGAAATCTAGATGTGTCAAACAAGCAACACAAGTAAAAGAAGACCCCAAAGAAAGTATAACACATGGTAAAATTATTATATAACAGGTAGGGTAAATGATAAAATAAAATTATTTAATAATAATGAAGGGTGAAATTGAGAGACAAAATATGAGGTAATGACGCGGCCACATCAAATCAGTCGTTACATAAAGTGAAACATTTCGTTGTCACGTAACGACGTATTTAAAGATCGATAAGATAAAATTTAGTAAAAATAAATA
The DNA here is from genome assembly GCA_034376525.1 of Nicotiana benthamiana. Lineage (NCBI taxonomy): Eukaryota > Viridiplantae > Streptophyta > Magnoliopsida > Solanales > Solanaceae > Nicotiana > Nicotiana benthamiana. The sequence goes on from CM067329.1 coordinate 34,226,901, forward strand.
AATATCATATTTAATGTAGCAATACGATACAATACAATAGGTACAACTATCCAAACAAGCTGTAAATTATTTTTGGACTTAGTTTAAATTTTGTAATTTAAACATGAACGCTATTATTTTTTTACTTTTTTATACACATAGTTTGGTGCAATAAAAATTTCTTATTTTACATGATAATTTAATAACCAAAGATACTTATATATGCCATGTGACTAGTTACTAATAACATAGTAGAAGAATATAATAAAATGAAATTACTAAAATACTCCAAAAAAGATGGAGAAAGCGGAAGAAATTAAATACAAAGAAGAAGAAATTAAATAAAAAGAAGAAGAAAATAAAGAAGAATATATGTGCCAAAACATTTCCCCTGTCTCCTAAATACGAACTCCCGCGCCATTTCATCAGTTTCTTCCACCCACGATCACAATATGATAAATCCTAGCAATTATTTTTCCCAACTGAAAGATTATCTCAAGCTGCCTCTCATCACAAGCTATCGTTTGGATTCTTCTGATCAATTCCAAACTCCATTCGGCTAAATGGTAAGTCTCTCAAATGCTATTATTTGGATTCTTCTCAATTCCACAATCCACTCGTCTAAGTGGTGAGTGTTTTTTATCAATCTTAGTTTTTCAGTATATTGTAGATATGTTGATATGCTATATTTGTTTGGTGATATATATATATATATATATATATATATATATATATATATATATATATATATATATATATATATATATATATATATATATTGAACTAGTATATTTTGTAGTTGACGGCTCATATAGATTAAAGAAGACAGAGTATAAGTATAGTAGATACTTCTTGTGAGCTTTACTTAATTATTTTTTAGTCCTTTGCTATTGGTCTGTAACTATCTCTTCCAATCTCTATGTGAACTTTTATTCTACCATTTTTTTTCTAAATATTTGAATTCTTGTGCTCATTATACGAGGATTTGAGACCTAATTTGATTATTAGTACTCTTTTTCTACTGTCCAAAGATTTTTAGAAATCAAAAAATGACTGTAATCCTTCTACATTATCAGGAAAGAAAGTTTGTCAGAAAAATGACTTCAAATTGCGAGGGGATGTGCAGAAGGCTAACGAGAGGTTTGTATAATCCAGAATTCATACGGGGTATTGAGAAATTTATTGAGTTTGCAAATAATCATCGTGAAGGGAGGGATGGTGAGAGACTAAGGCGCCCATGTAACCGAAAAATTGTCAGAACAGAAGTTTTGAAGATGTTCTTGCCATTGACGAACATTTATTGCGCGATGGCTTTGTACCTAGATATTATATATGGTACTTGCATAGAGAAAATGAGGTTACGAGAAATATAAATCAACTTGAAGATATGCGAAATTGGGATCAGTCTATGAACACCGGATCGGTAAATGTGGGTGCAATTGATGAGCCTGGATCACCTAATTCATACCACAGAATGGTCCTTGACGCTGGTGGCTCCTCATTCGATCCGATTGATAGGGATGAATTACCGAATCCTGATGCGCAGAAATTTTATCATCTGATAGATTCTGCAAATCAAGAGGGGTGGCATGGCTGTGAAACACATTCTCACTTGTCAGCTGTTGCACGTTTATTGCTCATCAAGTCTGAACACCATCTATTTGGTAGATGTTTTGATGACATTTGTCAATATTTGAATGAAATGATTCCTCCGGATAACCTAATGCCAAAAAATTTCAATGAAACTAAGAAGTTAATACAGTGAATGAACATGCTAGTAGAAAAAATCCACAGTTCTGTAAAAGCTTGTATGGTTTATTGGGGAGAGTATAGTGAACTTAGCCATGGCAAGTTTTCTCGACATCCCAGGTACAAGCCTAGCAAATATCGAATGCAAAGAGAAATCTTGTACCATTCAAATATATGTACTACTTTACCCTCACTCCACGATTACAACGGTTATATGCTTCCGACATGACTGCTGCACATATGCGATGGCATGCCGAGAATGAAGTTGAGGAAGGCGTGATGTATCACTGTTTAGATGTGCCCGCATGGAAACACTTTGATAAGATGCATCCATCTTTTGCAGCTGAAAGTCGTAATGTCAGGTTCGGGCTATGCACATATGGTTTTCAACCATTTGGACAAACAGGTCAACAGTATTCATCTTGGCGAATAGTTGTGACACCATACAACTTGCCGCGTTGGATGTGTATGAAAGAGTCATATTTGTTTTTGTTGGTTATAGTTCCTGGACCTAAGAACCCTAAGATAAAGCTTGATGTTTTCTTGCAGCATTTGATTTCATAACTAAAACATTTTGGGGAGTACAGGTGTGAACACATATGATATCTATAAGAAGAAAATTTTTAACATGCGAGCTACTTTCATGTGGACAGTTAGTGATTTTCCTGCATATTCTATGCTGTCTGGATGGGGTACTGCGGGGTAAGCTAGCATGTCCATATTGTATGGAGAATACAGATGCTTTTACTTTGACTAAAGGTTGCAAAAAGTCATGGTTTGACAATCATCGTAAGTTCCTACCACTGGATCATCCATACAGAAATAACTTGAATTCATTTAGAAACAATAAAGTGGTCAGAATGCATCCTCCCCCAATACGGTCAGGTGATGATATATTGAAGGAGATAAATGAATTGGGGTTGAAAAAGGTGAAGGAGCTTGGGGCTGATATTTTTAATGGCAAGATTAGTAAGTTTTCGGGTTTGAAGAAAAGAAGCATATTTTGATATTTTCCGTATTGGAATACAAATCTGATCCGACACAATGTAGATGTTATGAACATCGAGAAAAACATCTTCGAGAATGTGTTCAACACATTGCTAGACGTAGAGGTAAAACAAAAGATAATGCCAAATCTAGAGAAGATTTGAAAGAGTTCTACCGACGCCCTGAATTACATGCTGTTGATGACGACTATCCGAATGCTTGTAATACACTAGACAAGAAGTCCAAAAAAGTGTTGTGTGAATGGGTGGATAATCTGAAATTTGCAGATGGATATGTCTCAAATATGGGAAGGTGTGTGGACATGAAAAAACAAAACATTTTGGTATGAAAAGCCACGATTGTCATGTATTCATGCAAAGATTGGTCCCTATTGCGTTTCGTGAGCTATTCCCACAAAATGTTTGGGAACCACTTGCTGAGATGAGCCTTTTCTTAAGGGATCTCACTTCAACAGCAATTCGGGAAGAGGATATGGTTAAAATTGAAAAAGAAATACCTGAACTTCTTTGTACATTTGAGCGTATATTCCCTCCCAGCTTGTTTGATTCAATGGAGCATCTCCCCGTGCATCATGATTACGAAGCAAGGATGGCAGGTCTGGTGCAATATCGATGGATGTACCCATTTGAGAGGAAAAATTTCATCTTTCTGCTTGTATCTTTATAGTTGTTGTTTAGTTGTATATTTATAGTTGATGCCATGGATAGTTGCTGTTTAGAGTTGTATCTTTATTGTTGTTGTTTATACTTGTATCTTTATCGTTGCTATCTTGCATCCAAAAATGGATTAGTTACCTCAATTTGCTGTTGTCCAGATTTGATAGTTCTTGTTGTTCGATCAGTAGCAGCTGTATTAGTTACTACAATCCTAATAATTTCTTGCCTTTGCTCCATATTAACACCATCATCATCTGCCTGGTTTCCTAATTGTGTTGGTGCATTAGCTCGATCGACTTATCCTACTTTAGCTGCCATAGCTGTTACTTCTTTAGTAGAATTCAACCTGTCATAAGCATGAACAATACGATTAACTGTTGTAAAAATTCACGCTAAGGCTGTAAAAATAAAAGACAACAAATACCTAGTTGTGGTGATAGTGTCTCCATCCCAGGTAATGCAGAAGAAATCTTTTAGAATTTAAATACGCCGTTGCATCCCCTTGCAACTTTTCAAAATTGGTAACAGAATTAATAGGCAGAACACTATCAAGATTCACCTCCTTTTTTGTCACCTCTGTTTCAGCTTGTTTTTTCATTAATTGACACACCTTTTCATCATTTGCTTGATGTTTGCAACAAGTTCAATACTAAGGAAGATTGTAATACACTATCTCCTGATAGCTCACGACCTGTTTACCAGTAACACGATGAACAATCTGAAGCTTAACCATTTTTGGATGTTTACCAAGAAGATCAATTACAACCTTAACTGTAGCGGCACTTGTTCTAGTTTTTTCTTGTGTCGCCTTATCCACAACAAGAGCTTTACCAACAGCTAATGCAATAGACATTAACGACCTCTTTGCAAAGAAATCAGATGGCAAACCTGGTAGAGAAATCCATACAACAGCCATCAATGTCTCTTCTTTCGGATTGAATCCTAGCGTCCATGAGAAAGTTCGAAAGAAATAGTCATCCCTTTGAATTTAAGATATCTAGTCGACCTTGCCAAAAACCGAACATAATCAGTTTATAAATGAAACCTTTTTGTCATGTCCTTCATATTTGGAACAAGTGCAATACTTAGGCAGATTGTAATACACTATCTCTTGTTAGTGCACGACCTTTTTACCAGTAACACCATCAACAATCTGAAGTTTAACCTTTTTAGGATGTTTACCAAGAAGATCAATTACAACCATAACTGTAGCAGCACTAGTTCTAGTTTTTTTTTGTATATAGACATTAATGACCTCTTTGCAAAGAAATTAGGTTGCAAACCTGGTAGAGAAATCCATACAACAGCCATCGATGTCTCTTCTTTCGGATTAAATCCTAGCGTCCCTTAGAAAGTTCGAAAGAAATAGTCGTCGCCTTTAAATTTAAGATATCCAGTCGACCTTGACAAAAACTGAACATAATCAGTGTATAAATCAAACCTGATCAACATGTGACGAAATTCCAATTGCCCCACGTTACAGTGTCACGTCAAATTGCGACGCAAAAATTCTTCTGATTTCTTGTTTTTCCATAGGAGAATTTCATCACTACTGCCTGATGTAGCCCTTCCAGAGAGAGGAGAGAGCGTAGAGAGCTTTTTTTTCTTCTTTATTTGCTTGTATCCGTTTACTTACCTAGGTCAAATTCATGTCTTTATTTATTTATTTCAATTGGTATGAAAAGACTACAACATTGATATGATTGATTCATAATTTAAGCATAAGTGTTATTTCCAGGAACCTTCGGATATTGAAAAATAATTTTCGAAATAAGGCACAAGTTGAAGGATTCATATGCAATGCGTATTTAGCTGAGGAAGCTTCATCTTTTTGTTCACACTACTTTGAACCTCATGTTTACACAAGGCATAGGAAAGTTCCACGGAATGATGATGGTGGTACAAGGGAAAGGGACGACAGCGATCGTAATCTTTCTATATTTACCTATCCAGGTATAGCATTTGGGAGATGTATACCAAGATATATGACAGAAGAAGAACTTCATGCAGCTCATATTTATGTTTTATTAAATTGCCCAGAAGTACACCCATATATCGAGTAAAACTTCAAGCTTTTGTTTTCATTTGTAGACTAGCAAAATCATCAAAACCTTAATATAATATTTTCTTGGATATGATTCTAAGGATTTTTATTGGCTACCTTCGTCAAAATTTCCCACAAATGTCAGAGAAGGAAGGGTATAAGAAACTTGACGAAGATTTTGCATCATGGTTTAAAAGATATATGAGTACTTGTACAATATCCTTCCACTTATACTTACCTCACTTATGAGAAACTCTAATTATTTTTCTTTTATAGGCACTAGTCAATATAAATAATCAGTTCATCAAGGCTCTTGCAGACGGTTCGTATCAAAAAGCATAACCATGGACTGGCTATCTAGTCAACGGCTTTAAATTTCACACTGAAAGCCGCGGTTCTTCTAGATCATCTAACAACAGCGGTGTATGCAGAAACTAATTATAGTGCAGATGATAGTGACTACTATGGCGTGCTAGTTGATATCCTTGAATTGGAGTACAAGGGTAGTGAGTAATAAAGAGGATTGTTTTATTTAAGTGCGAGTGATTTGATCACACACCAAAGGCAGGAATGAAGATTCACCCACAATATAAACTTGTGGATATCAACCATGAAAAGAAGTTAAAGAAGTTTGAACCATTTGTTTTGGCAATGCAAGGGGCTCAAGTGTAATATACAACTTATCCTAGCTTACGACGTGATAAGATTGAGTGGTGGGCTGTGTGCAAAGTAAAAGCACGGGGTTTGGTGGACATGCCTCCATTATTTCCACAGTCAACTCTGACAGATGGTGTTGAGCCATTCCAATATGAGAAAGATGGTTTAACATTTGCTGTGGTACCTAACAATGAAATCGTTCTCCTGAATGATCCAAATAGTGGATTCATAAAAATAAGAGACGAGGATGATGATTTAGATGATGAGGTAGAACTTTATGTTGAATTCGGATCGGACAAAGATGAAGATAAGGATGAGAATGAGGATAATAGGGATGAAGAACTATATGATGAAAATGATAGTGAATGGAGTCAAAGTGCTTCAATATCTTTTATTATAAAGTCTGAATGAATGAAACATAGTATATAATTTATTTTTAATTTTTATTTTTTAAGAAAAAGTTCTTGGATTTAAGATATTATGGGTTTTTGTTTTTTTTTAACATAAGTAAATTTGTTCCTTTTTAGATGTTTGTCTTTTGAAATACTTTATAAAGTAAATTTGTTCCATTTAGATATTTGTCTTTTGAATCTTCCATGTCTAGATTAATATTCGTATATCTTATTTTTTTCAGAGCATTTTGTTCTTGGAGTAATGTATCATTTTACTCCTTGAACAATATATCAATTACTGTATCGAATCATATTTGACCATGATTCATTAATTATATTATTTGTTCATCTGCATCTGACTTTGGAATCGCAGATATGGCACCTAGGGGAGGTGGGGCACATAGATATGCTAAAAACAGGAATGCAAACAAACAGAGATCTCCTGAGATGTTGAGTCCCACATCTGATCAGTCACCTGAACCCGATAAGTAAGCTAAACATCCAGTTATTGGAACACCACATTTGGATGCAACTATAAAGAGATACTTACCATCTTCTTCGTCTGATCTTGGTACACCTGCAGATGAAATCCAATCAGAAATTTCGTCAAACACAATTGGCGGTAACCGCATCCCAATTACAATTGTCCCTAGAGTGTAAGAGTAAAAGTTTCACTTGTTTATATATTTCTTTTTGTTTCATGCTTATCTGGTGTGTATTAGTGCATCTCAAATACTTCTTGAAAGAATATGAAAGACTTATATGGAATGGAGTAACAACATAATTCGTTTCTTATTTACTTTAACCAACTGGACACGGGCAATGACGTCGCTCGGTCTGTCACAAAAATCTTGAAGGAGAAAATGGATCCTGAAGGACATAATTGGAAGTCTATTACACCAGAGACAAAAGACTTCTATTGGGAAGAGTTTAAGGTAAAGTTGTAGTATTATATGATCAATAATATTTGGAGTTCCTTTATCTTTCTTGAGCCGAGGATTTACTACACTCGGTATATGTTGTTTTTGTTGTTGTTATCAATATTTTGTGTTATTTTCATTTGATCTTCTCAAACATAAATGATTTCAGTGGGACACTGCAATTGAAGGTTCCGTAAAGGATAAATTTTGAGAAAATGTGCAGAATGATACAAGGGTATGTTATCTGAAGCAAGAAGTTGTGGGAAGAGCACAAAACTATTCCAGTATCTATTTGGGACAGCTAGAAGCCTCAGTGGGAGACTGAGGCTATTAAAGCCAAGTCCGCGCAATGCTCAAGGAATCGTCTAAGTGAGAAAGGTGGTGAAGGGTCTGGTCCCTCACGCCATATAGAAGGCTCCAAAAGTTACTAAGAACATGCAAGATAAATGGTATATTCCTTTTTTATAAGCCAAGTTATAATATCTCAAAAGCTAGTGATTATTTATTAATATAGTGAACGTGGTTTTCAATTCTAGGTTAAAGAACTAGCAAGACCAGCTCATCCAGATGAGCTTGTGAAGAGGACACATGTCAAGGCGAACAAGGAGTTTGTGGACTAGATATGTAAGAGCACTTATGTAAGTTACTTCTCCCATTTTTGCTGTGACGTTTGCCACTTTGATTGCGATGGCCATTCAGTTCTAACATATATATCTATAGTAGTCAGTGTCACAATTTATAGGATTAGCACAAAGCATGTAAGATGTTACTTAAGAGTCAAAGAATTGATGATAATTGAATGTCATTTTCTAGTGGAAATCATTCTTCTGATTTTGGGAATCTTCAATATTTTGTCTAAGGGTCCCAACTACTGGTTATATATACCACCTTTTACTTGCTCAATATTTTGATATGTCTTCACATGCTGTTTTGACAGGAGGGGTTGCTCTGATTGTAAGAAACCCCCACTTAAAACCGAGAGGTTGTGAGTTCGAGTCTCCCCAAGAGCAAGGTGGGAAGTTCTTGGAGTGAAGGATGCCGGGGGTCTATTTGGAAACAGCCTCTCTACCCCTACGGTAGGGGTATGGTTTGCGTACACACTACCCTCCCCGGACCCCACTAAGTGGGATTATACTGGGTTGTTGTTGTTGTTGTTCACATGATGTTTTTACGTTCCGGAAACTAGTTGTACCAGTGTTGTAAGTAGCGCTCGCCTCAGCGCTAATAGCGTGAGGCGAGGCGAAGCGAGCTGCCATCGGTATTTTTACAGTGAGGCGTAGCGTTTTCAAAAGGGAGCGCACCTCCGCCCTTGTAGCATGTGGCGACATGTAGCGTAAGGCGACATGTGGCGTCCCATTTGAAAAGAAAACAACAAGGCAGTAGCAGTGATCTATTAAAACAAAAAATTAGGGCTCGCGATTTCTTTGCTCTTTGTCCTTCAAGTCGACATCAAACTATTGGATTAAAGCATAGTATAAGACATGTACCAAGATGATCTCCAACGCAAAGTGAAACTTATTGTCGTCTTGTGATTGTGACAGAAGTGATTGAGCCTGAAGTTGCTTCTGCTGCAAATGTACATTTTCAGTTACACTGGTTCTTTGTGGACAGTTGAGGTATCTGGTGAATGCGCAATACAGAATATATGATTTCCCATATAACTGTTGTGTTATGGTTGAACCTCTAGTTTGTTGTTGATTGAAATTATGCACTGATTCAGTGAGATTTATTTCCTGGAAGGAGGTGCAAATGTTTTTTATTGTTGTTGGGACTGGTTGATCAGATTGCACTTTAGTGTAAATGAACTGTAGAATAACCTGAAGCAACTGGCACAATTTCAACAAGAATGAGCACATAGAGTGCTGATACCACTTACTGAAACCGCACCAGTGGTACAAGTGTATTCCAAATACCATGTGAGAATGAAAGCTAGATAATTGAGCAATCAAGAAGGATCCATCGGTTGAGTAAGTGGTTGCCTGCCCAGTTGAGTAAATAGGGGCAGGGTTGTTGTTTGCTAGGGAATTATTTCAGTTTAGCTTATTTAATGACATTTGAGTTTTCAGTTTTGTTACCTTTATGACTGTGTTCTTGATGTTTTCTCTGTCAAAGTTATTATTCTAGAGTTTATATCATTTTCTTTATGTCCAGAATGCCATAATGTCGAAAATTCAATCTACGTCACAGCCTGAAGATGAGTCCAGTGAGCCTCCTGAAGTTAATTTCTCAAAAATTAATTTGGAGGAAGTCGGTGCTAAGAAGACATGCATTTATGGTCTTGGTTCTCAAGCTATTTTCTATGGGCATGTTGGTTCTTCCTCCAGCTCTATATCTCCACCTCAAGATCTAGACTTCAATGCTCGGGTGAGTGAATGTGTATGTGACGACCCAAAAGGGTCATCAGATCAATTCTCCCTTTCCTTGAACTTCTGAGGCCTTGGAAACCACTTAATGGGTTGACTCGATTTTTGTGCGCAGTCTGGGCGCAAAGCCGGGACATTTTTATGTGAAAATATTTGAATTCTGTGTTAAATGTTGAATCACGTTCTCAAAGAATTAAACTAAACGTGTATTCATATGTGCAGGTTTTGATAAATGACAAACGACGCGCAATTAACATATGACGAGGTCCAAGCACAAGCGAACAATTTTCATATAATAAAGCTCAAGCACAAGATGGACAAAGATCAAGATTAAGCTGAATTAAAGTTATATATGAGTTGTTCTATAATTGTGATCTTGATCCGACACTAACTCAAGACTTGGCTTCTCTCGTAAAATCACTTTTTATCAAATCATGCATATTTAATTTAGAGCAAAATGATTTTCAAACATTAAATTATTTTTGTCAAATCATGCATATTTAGTTTAAAGCAAAATGATTTTCAAACATGTTATTTTAGCCAAAATGATTTTTAAATATGCCTCTCAAATCTGGACAAAGATAATCGATTATGTACTTTATGATAATCGATTATAATAAATCAATGTACATTCAAAACTGCAAGATAATCGATTATGTACTTATGATAATCGATTATGTTAAAGGCAGTGTACACCAGATTTTTCAATGTTATAAAATAATTGATTATGTACTTATGATAATCGATTATGTTGAGGCAGTGTCTATTAAATTTTACAAGACTGAAAAATAATCGATTATGTACTTATGATAATCGATTATGTTGAGGCAGTGCCTATTAAATTTTACAAGACTGAAAAATAATCGATTATATACTTATGACAATTGATTATGTTAAAACAGTGTAGTATGAAGTTTTCAAAATATAGAAGATAATCGATTATGCATATAGAACAATCGATTATGTTAATGACCGTTGCCAAAGATTTTTTTAGCTGCTGTCAGGTAATCGATTATGGGATTGTGATAATCGATTATTTTAAGTAAAATTCGGAAGTGATTTTTTGAACGTTGTCAGGTAATCGATTATGTGATTTTGATAATCGATTATTTTAAATAAAATCCGGAAATGATTTTTTGAACGTTGTCAGGTAATCGATTATGTGATTTAGATAATCGATTATGTTAAGTAAAAATCCGAAATTGATTTTTTGAACGTTGTCAGGTAATCGATTATACGATTTGGATAGTCAATTATTTTGAGAATGATTGAAAAATAAGCGATTATGCAAATCAGATAATCGATTGTCTTACCTTAAAATCAGCAACTCTTAATTGGCAATTAGGCAACGGTTGTGAAGGTTTTTGACACTATAAATACACCTCAAGATCATTCTTCTAAGTACAACAACTGATCATTATATTGCTAAAGCTTGCATTCATTATTTTCTATCCATTTCATAAGTTTTTGAGAGCCAAAATTCTTGACGAAAGTTGTTGCGTTCTTGAGCGTATCTGTTTACTCATATCTACTCTATTAAGAGAGTCTTGTTTAAGTGAGTGCTAAGTGTTTTATACACTTGAAGGGAAGTGTTAGTCCCTTGTATTGTAAGAAGGAACTTGTGTTTCCTTTGGTTGAAGCCTTGGAGTGTTGTATCTTCGAGCAAAGGTTGTTGAGGCTTGTGTCCTCAGTTTGTAAAGGTTTGTTGAGCACCCATAAGCTTAACAGTGTTAGTGGAAATCTTGAGAGAGTCTCTCGGTGACTGGACTAGCCACGGGTTGTGGTGAACCAGGATAACATCGGTGCGTTTGTTCTTTATTGCATTTAATTTTCGCACTTATTTTTCCTGCAAGTTTTTAATTCCGCAAAGTTTATCGTTAATTTTATTATAACGCTATTCACCCCTTCTCTAGCGTTAAGCGTATAAACTAACAATTGGTATCAGAGCCCAACTCTCTGAAAACTTAACCGTTTGAGAGAAACTATCCATGGCTTCTACTCGTGATTCTTTTGCAGGAATAGGTGAAAGACAGTGCTCCACCAGACCACCACTATTCGATGGCACAAACTATACGTATTGGAAGGAAAGGATTAGAATATTCATCCAGTCGAACAACTTTCATCTTTGGAAGGTTGTAACAAATGGAGAACAAATTCCAACCAAAAAGGTTGAAAATAAAGATGTTCCAAAGTCCGAAGATGAATACGATGCGGATGATATCCGAAAGGTGCAAAACAACGCTACAGCCATTAATTTATTATATTGTGCTGTAAATGCTGATGATTATAGGAAAATATCATGTTGCACAACGGTGAAGCAAATGTGGGACAAGCCGGAAATTACGTACGAAGGTACGGACCAGGTAAGGGAAGCTAAAATTGATTTCCTAACCCATGCATATGAATTTTTTCATATGAAGGAAGGCAAAAAGGTCGATGAGATGTTCGAACAATTCTCAAAAATCGTTAATGATTTACATGCTCTTAGGAAGACCTTCACGGATAAGGAACTTGTCCGAAAAATTCTCCGAAGTCTCACTCCGGCATGCGATCCAAGGCCGACGCGATTCAAGAATCTATTGGCGTTTCAAATGTCACCATCGACGGATTAAGAGGTAATCTTAAAACTTATGAATCTACAATACTTAACCCTCTTGTTGATGATCAAAGGAAACAAAAGATCGCTCTCAAGGCAAGAACAAGCCAACCTCAAGATGATGATGACGGAGGCAACGAGTTCGGACTCGTTATTAAGAGATTTCAAAAGTTCATGCGAAAAGAGTATGAACGAAAGGGCAAAAAGCAAGGAGATCAAATAAAGTGCTATGAATGCGGAGAAACCGGGCACATTAAATCAAATTGCCCAAATGCCAAAAAGGAGAAGAAACCCTTCAAGAAACAACGAGCATACATATCTTGGGGAGGCGACTCCGGTGACGAGTCGAGTGAGGAAGAGGAAGACGAAGCCGCAAATCTTTGTCTCATGGCACACGAAGGCAATCAAGAAGCGGTATGTCAAATTTCTTCAAAAAATTTCTTTACTCTTGAAGAAATGCAAAATGCTTTTGATGAATTTTTATAGTGAATTTATTAAAGCTTCCGAAACTGTTTGAGACGTAAAGAAAATTTTTTCTTTAAAAGAAAAAGATTTTGAAAAACAACTCTCTTTGAAAGAAAAGGATTTTGAAAATTTGATTTTGGAAAATGAGAAGTTGAAAGAAGAAAACAAGTTTTTCGGAAAAAGAAGTGCCGACAAACCCGAGACTTCTAGCAAAAATTGTACTTCATGCATGCATCTAAAAGATGAGGTAGGAAGACTTAAGAGCACCTTAGATAAGTTTAATTCTTCCCATAAAAATTTGAATGATGTTCTTGTTAATTTAGAATCAACCAAGCATGGCATAAGATTCAAAAACGAGCCAAAAGAAAAGGTTGAAGCCATTTTCCAACAACCTAAGGCTCAACCTAGGATAAATAACACCAACGCTCAAGCTAGATACAACAATCCTAGAACCAACATGCATGCTAGACCAAACACTATAGGAAACCTTGAGCATTTTAGAACATCTAGAAATGGCTTTCAAAAACCGCAATCTAGACACCCTCAAACTAGAAATAGTTATTCTAGAACTAATGTATATCCTAGAACAAACATGAGAAGAGACGATTCTCAAAAATCACGCAATAGCCATATCATTAATAATAGTGTAAACAATTTTCGCCCGTTCAACTACTATCAATCTAGAAGGATGCATAATCCTAACGTGATTTGTCATTATTGTAGACGAATTGGACATATTGCTCCTGCTTGTTTCACACGACATAGACATAACACTCAATCACATCACTATGATTTGCCTAACCCCCAAGGACCCAAAATGGCATGGGTACCTAAAACTCATTAATCTGTTTTGTAGGTGTGTTTGAAGGGGTCAAGTGTACTTTGGTACCTTGATAGTGGATGCTCCAAGCACATGACTGGAGACGAATCCAAGTTCCTTCAACTAGAACACAAGGAAGGAGGAAGCGTTATTTTTGGTGATAACAACAAAGGAAAAATTATCGGCATTGGATCGGTAGGTACGGATTACTCCTCTTCCATTAAGCATATATTGCTAGTTAAGGGTCTAAAACATAATCTCTTGAGCATAAGTCAATTATGTGACAAGGGAAATCTTGCTTTGTTTGATTCGGAAGAATGTTTAGTCTTTCGTCGTAGCGATTTTAATATTATCCTTCATGGTTTTAGAGTTGATAATATCTATATGGTTGATCTCGAAAATTCTTCATCTGAATATGTAGATTGTCTTATGAGCAAAGAAGATGATACGTGGTTATGGCACCGTAGAGTAGCTCACATCAACATGCATCTTTTGAACAAATTGGTTTCACAAAATTTAGTTATTGGTCTTCCAAACTTGAAATCTGAAAAAGACTCTTTTTGTGATTCTTGTCAAAAAGGGAAGCAAACAAAAGCATCTTTTAAATCGAAAAATATTGTTTCAACTACTAGACCTTTGCAATTACTTCACATGGACTTATTTGGACCATCTCGCATTGAAAGTCTTGGTAGAAATCGTTATGCTTTTGTTATTGTTGATGATTATTCTAGATTTACATGGACTCTATTTCTTGCTCATAAAAGTGAAGCTTTTTATAATTTCAAATATTTTCTTAAACGTGTTCAAAACGAAAAGGACACAACCGTCACTTCATTAAGAAGTGATCATGGGGAAGAGTTTGATCACAATCTCTTTGCGGACTTTTGTGACGAACTCGGTATGGAGCACACCTTCTCCGCTCCACGAACACCACAACAAAATGGGGTGGTGGAAAGGAAAAATAGGTGTCTCGAAGAGATGGCTAGAACCATGCTCGATGAGGCTAAGATTCCCAAACATTTTTGGGCGGTGCCGTGAGTACCGCATGCTACGTTTTGAATAGAGTAATCATAAGGCCTATACTCATGAAAACCCCTTATGAACTCTACAAGGGAAGGAAACAAAATATCTCCCATTTTAGAGTATTCGGTTGTAAATGCTTTATTCATAACAATGGAAAAGATCAATTGGGAAAATTTGATGCCAAATCCGATGAAGGAATTTTGATTGGTTATTCCTCACGTAGCAAAGCATATAGGGTATTCAATAATAGAACCGGAACTGTGGAGGAATCCCCTCATATTGTGTTTTCAGAAAATAATGCTCGCTTGGCGAGAAAGGATTCTGGTTTTTGATAACACTAAATAATATAATCCCTCAAGTCAAAGTATATGAGGAAAATTCAAATGAAAATCAAGATGAAATATTGGAGCAATTATCGGAGGAAGCTCCACAACTGGAAGAAGAAACCAAATTGCCCAACGCATGGAGGACAATCAAAGACCATCCACTCGACCAGGTAATTGCCGACATTGGACAACAGGTAAGTACCCGAAACTCCCTTACGAACACCTTAGGACATACTGCTTTTGTTTCTCAAATTGAACCCACAACCATCTCCGAAGCAATTGGGGATGAATTTTGGACCTTGGCAATGCAAGAGGAGCTTAAACAATTCAAACGGAATGACGTTTGGGATTTGGTGCCAAGGCCCGAAAATCATACCATAATTGGTACGAAATGGGTTTTTCGAAACAAATTAGATGAAAATGGTGTAATAACTAGAAACAAAGCTAGGCTTGTAGCAAAAGGCGATAATCAAGAAGAGGGTATTGACTATGAAGAAACATATGCCCCCGTAGCAAGGTTAGAAGCTATTCGTTTATTGCTTGCTTTTGCCTCTTCAATGAATTTCAAGGTATATCAAATGGATGTAAAAAGTGCCTTTTTAAATGGTTTTATTCAAGAAGAAGTTTATGTTGCTCAACCCCCGGGTTTTGAAGATTTTATATTTCCCGATCATGTTTTCAAACTCAAGAAAGCCCTTTATGGCCTTAAACAAGCTCCCCGAGCTTGGTATGAAAGATTGAGCAAATTTCTTTTGGAAAATGATTTCATTAGGGGGAAAGCCGAAACCACTCTCTTTATTAAGCATAGAAACAACGATATTTTATTAGTTCAAATCTATGTGGATGATATTATCTTTGGTGCTACTAACAATACTTTGTGCAAGGAATTTTCTGATTTGATGACAAGCGAATTTGAGATGTCTATGATGGGTGAACTAACATTCTTCTTGGGATTACAAGTTAAACAAATGAAATAAGGTACTTTTATTTGCCAATCCAAATATTCCAAAAAGTTGCTAAAGCGATTTGAAATGAGCGACGCCAAAGCGATGGCCACCCCTATGAGCACATCCGACCATCTCGACAAAGATGAGAAAGGTAAGGAAGTCGACACCAAGAAGTATCGAGGTATGATTGGATCCCTTCTTTATCTCACTGCTAGTAGACCGGACATTATGTTTAGCGTATGTTTGTGCGCTAGATATCAATCGTGTCCGAAGGAGTCGCACTTAACCGCGGTTAAGCGAATTATGAGGTATCTTGTTGGTACTATAAATGTGGGACTATGGTATCCCAAAGGCTCTTCATGCCAACTTGTTGGCTATTCCGACTCCGATTTTGCGGGTTGCAAATTGGACCGCAAGAGCACTAGTGGCACTTGCCATTTGCTCGGTAGCTCTCCTGTCTCATGGTTTAGTAAGAAACAGGTAAGTGTTGCGTTGTCCACAACCGAGGTTGAATATGTAGCCGCGGGAAGTTGTTGCGCTCAAATCCTTTGGATGAAACAACAACTCTCGGACTATGGCCTGTGTATCGATCATATTCCTCTTAGATGTGATAATACCAGCGCCATTAGCTTGACGAAGAACCCCGTTCTTCATTCAAGAACAAAACACATTGAAATAAGGCACCACTTTATAAGAGATCACGTTCTCAAAGGTGATATCGAAATTGAGTTTGTTGAAACCAAATCTCAATTGGCCGATATTTTCACAAAACCTTTAGAGAAAGAGTCCTTCTTCCGAATTCGTAGTGAACTCGAGATTCCTGACTCGACATTGATCTAAATCATGCATTGCATTTTTTTTACTTTTTCAAGAGCGTCGGAGGCGCCTAAATTTTTTTTTTCCAGGTATCGCCCTAAAAGCAGGGGGAACTATAAAGCAATGATGCAAAATATTCGATTTCTCATGCAAACAATCGATTTTTTTTAAGTACCTGATAATCGATTATCCACTATCAATAATCGATTATGTTGACATTATTGCAGTTTTTTTTAAAACAAATTCTTTGCCCCATTTTTTTTGCTAATGTCAAAAGGGGGAAGATTAAGCGCTATGCACTTTATATTTATTGGCACAAATTGAGGGGGAATTCATATATTGAGGGGGAACTAATTGCATGCCTATATATACTTGTCTTGGATCGTCATTATGAATTAGCTAACATGCATATCCCGATATTAGTTTGCCATTATCAAAAAGGGGGAAATTGTTGAATCACGTTCTCAAAGCATTAAACTAAACGTGTATTCATATGTGCAGGTTTTGATAAATGACAAACGACGCACAATTAACATATGACGAGGTCCAAGCACAAGCGAACAATTTTCATATAATGAAGCTCAAGCACAAGATGGACAAAGATCAAGATTAAGCTGAATTAAAGTTATATATGAGTTGTTCTATAGTTGTGATCTTGATCCGACACTTAACTCAAGACTTGGCTTCTCTTGTAAAATCACTTTTTATCAAATCATGCATATTTAATTTAGAGCAAAATGATTTTCAAACATTAAATCATTTTTGTCAAATCATGCATATTTAGTTTAAAGCAAAATGATTTTCAAACATGTTATTTTAGCCAAAATGATTTGTAAATATGCCTCTCAAATCTGGACAAAGATAATCGATTATGTACTATATGATAATCGATTATATTAAATCAATGTACATTCAAAACTGCAAGATAATCGATTATGTACTTATGATAATCGATTATGTTAAAGGCAGTGTACACCAGATTTTTCAAAGTTATAAAATAATCGATTATGTACTTATGATAATCGATTATGTTGAGGCAGTGTCTATTGAATTTTACAAGACTGAAAAATAATCGATTATGTACTTATGATAATCGATTATGTTGAGGCAATGTCTATTAAATTTTACAAGACTGAAAAATAATCGATTATATACTTATGACAATCGATTATGTTAAAACAGTGTAGTCTGAAGTTTTCAAAATATGGAAGATAATCGATTATGCATATAGCACAATCGATTATGTTAATGACCGTTGCCAAAGATTTTTTTAACTGCTGTCAGGTAATCGATTATGGGATTGTGATAATCGATTATTTTAAGTAAAATCCAGAAGTGATTTTTTGAACGTTGTCAGGTAATCGATTATGTGATTTAGATAATCGATTATGTTAAGCAAAAATCCGGAATTGATTTTTTGAACAAAGTCAGGTAATCGATTATACGATTTGGATAATCGATTATTTTGAGGATGATTGAAAAATAATCGATTATGCAAATCAGATAATCGATTATCTTAGCTTAAAATCAGCAACTCTTAATTGGCAATTAGGCAGCGGTTGTGAAGGTTTTTGACACTATAAATACACCTCAAAATCAGTCTTCTAAGTACAACAACTTACTACAACTGATCATTATATTGCTAAAGCTTGCATTCATTATTTTCTATCCATTTCATAAGTTTTTGAGAGCCAAAATTCTTGACGAAAGTTGTTGCGTTCTTGAGCGTATCTGTTTACTCATATCTACTCTATTAAGAGAGTCTTGTTTAAGTGAGTGCTAAGTGTTTTATACACTTGAAGGGAAGTGTTAGTCCCTTGTATTGTAAGAAGGAACTTGTGTTTCCTTTGGTTGAAGTCTTGGAGTGTTGTATCTTCGAGGAAAGGTTGTTGAGGATTGTGTCCTCAGTTTGTAAAGGTTTGTTGAGCACCCGTAAGCTTAACAGTGTTAGTGGAAATCTCGAGAGTCTCTCGGGGACTGGACTAGCCACGGGTTGTGGTGAACCAGGATAAGATCGGTGCGTTTTTTCTTTATTGCATTTAATTTCCGCACTTATTTTTCCTGCAAGTTTTTAATTCCGCAAAGTTTATCGTTAATTTTATTATTCATCCCCCCTCTAGCGTTAAGTGTATAAACTAACATTAAAAACTATGAATATTGATACTAATATTGCAATAGTTGACTTCGGTCAATGTTTTGGGTAAACGGACCCGGACCCGTGATTTGACGGTCCCAGAGGATCCGTTTTTAAATTTGGGACCCGGGTGTATTCCCAGAATAGAAATCCGAGGTCCCAGGCACGAGTTCGGAGCTTTTCTGTGAAATTGTTTTATGAATATGCTCAGGGAAAAATGAAAAAGGAAATTGATAAAAAATAATGGTATCGAGCTCGTATTTTTGTTCCGATGCCTGGAACATGTCTTAAATCGGCGTTAAACGCTATCTGTAAAGTTTTGTTGAAAACAGACGTCGTTTGACGTGTTTCGGACAAAAAGTGGAAAATTTGAAAATTGTTGAACATAGAAATGAACGTGATGAGTTTTGGGAGTTGATTCTTTGATTTTAATGTTATTTTGGCGATTGAATCGCTCGAGCAAGTTTGTAGGATGATATTGAGTTAGTGTGTGTGTTTGGTTTGGAGCCCCGAGGGCTCGGGGGTGATTTCGGGGTGTTTTGGAGTGTTTTGAAACTTAGAAAAAATTTCAGAAAATGGCAGCAGGTGTTTCGTCATCGCGTTCGCGATGCTCTCCTTTTTCCCTCCTATGCGTTCGTGATTAACCCATTGCGTTCGCATATAAGAAAAATTTGAACCTCAATTTTTCCTCTACGAGTCCGCGTGAAGGCTCCCGCGTTCGCGGAGCTTGGCCTGCTCAGTCTACGCGTTCGCGTATGGTTCCCCGTGTTCGCGTAGGCCAACTGTGAAGCCCCACTTCTATTCTACGAGTGCTCGATCCTTCTCACACAAACTCGATGCCCAAACTGACCAACCCTTCGCAAACGCGACCCTGTTCACGCGAACGCGAAGGGTAATTGCCCAGCGAAAATATTTAAACCCCAAAACAGTGTTCACTCCGGAATTTCACCCATTTTTCACTCGAACTCTCTCCAAAAATCCTCCATTGGCGAGGTTCAAGCTCTACCTTCGTCCTAACTCTTTTGGTATGTAATCCTAACATTATTTCCTCACTATTTTTACATCAAACCATTAAATTCCTAGCTCTAAAACATTAAATCAAAGTAGAATTTAGGGGTTTTGGGTTTAGTTAGGGTTTATGGGATTTTAGGTATTTCAACCTCAATTTGAGGTCGAATTTAAAATCTAATCATATCTTTGAACTCGTGGGGTTATGGGGGATTGGGATTTGGTCCGAGCCTCGAGTTTGGACCACGTGGGCTCGCTATCAGATTTTAGTATTTTTGAAAGTAAGCAAGGAAATGCACTCCTAGGTTATGGGTTTGTGTTTTTGGATTCTTATTGATAATATTGAATCGAATTATGATAGATATCGTTGGTTCGGGGTCAAGTTCTAGAGGAAAGGCGACTATTGAGCTTTGAGGTGCCATTTTCGATTCGAGGTGAGTGCTTGATCTAACTTTGGCACGAGGGAATAGGATTAGGTTGTTAATTGCTATGTGCTATGTGGAGTCGGCGTATAGGTATGGTGACAGTTACATATACGCCCGAGTCAAGCATGACGTGTTGTCCTGAAGTAAACAATTGAGATAAATTCTTGTTATAAGATCTATGAAGTGAAAGATGAGAAGTAAATGAACTAAAGATGAGTTGTTGATATTTTTTTCCTTGCCGGGACTTGTTGTTAAATTGATTCCCTTGCCGGGACTTGTTGTTTCGTCGTTCTCCTTTGCCGGGATGGTTAATCTTGTTGTTTTCTCCTTTCCCATTAATTGTGATCATTGTTTGGGTGAGGAGGAGCGATAAAGCACGATGAGTGATGCCGTGTACTTATTGATTTCCTCCACAAGATGGAGTGGTATATATTGATTTCCTCCACAAGATGGAGTGGTATTTATCGATTTCCTCCACAAGATGGAGTGGTATTAATTTGATGTTTACTAACTAATTTTTAGTTTGTAAGTTTACCAACCAATTTAATATGGATGGTAAAATTTACCATCGAGCATTTTAGCAATATGTCAATGTCCGTTCGTAATCCGTTAGTAATTAAAAATGCCAACCAATTTGATCAATTTTAAAAACTTTTTTTTGGTAATTGGGTTATTTTTTTGTCCTGAGAATTTTCATCCCTTAGATACATATGTAATTGCACGAAATGAAGTTACCTTTGCAAACAGTTTTCAGTAACCATAAAAGATTTCGGTCTCAATTTTAAGTACGAAGGTATGAGATTTATTTTAATTTAAAACTTATAAAATATAAATATTTATAATTTAAAACTTGCGACCAAAGTTGGTTGCTAACTGAATAATAAGAAGTTAGCGACCAAATTTGGTCACTAAAGCGGGACCCAGATATAATATTTTAATAAATATATATTTATTTAATAATTTTATGAAATATAAATTAAAATAATTCAAAGTTTAGCGACCAAAGTTGGTCGCTTAATGAACTACAGACCAACGTTGGTCGCCAATGTTGGACACAGTTCCAACGTTTAACAATTTTTATTTTTTTAAAATATTATATAAAATATAAATAATTCTGATTAAATTTTAGTGACCAACTTATAGGTCGCTAAATTAAATTAATTTAAAGTTAGTGATCAAAGTTTGTCTCTGTATGGTCTAAATTAAAAATCACTTTTGTATTTACTATGTAAATAATATAAATGTAAATAGTTAATACTTTTGTAATACAAGGGATAAATAGTACTATGAAGCGGGCATTTGTGTATATATATGCACTAACTATAAGTGTATATGAGGTAATACCGTATCGAATACATCTTATGTATATAATATAAGTACTTATGCTATACTATGCACTAAGTATAAGTGTATATGAGGTAATACCGTATCGAATACAGCTTATATATATAAAATATATGTACTTATACTTATACTATCCATTAAGCATAAGTGTATTAGGTAATACCGTATAAAATATAAGTGTATATGAGGTAATACCGTATCGAATACATCTTATATATATAATATAAGTACTTATGCTATACTATGCACTAAGTATAAATGTATATGAGGTAATACCGTATCGAATACAGCTTATATATTTAATATATGTACTTATACTTATACTATCCATTAAGCATAAGTGTATTAGGTAATACCGTATAAAATACAGTTTATATATATATATATATAAAATATATGTACATACGCTATACTATGCACTAAGTATAAGTGTGTTAGGTAATACCGTATTGAATACAGCTTATATATAAAATATATGTATTAACGATATACTATGCACTAAGTATAAGTGTATTAGGTAATACCGTATCGAATACTCTTTCCTTTTTAGTGGTTCAAGAGTCTATTTAGAAATCAATGTTTTATGTTTCATAGTGCGGTTCAAAAACGCTCTCGGCGCAGGTTAGCATAGCAATAGAACAGTGACCATATCGGCGCACAATAGCAAGGCGAGATTAACGCCGGAAATGGCCTGACGACGGCGAACTGCTGCTCCGACTACTACCATAGCACCTCTTCAACTTGTTACACCTGCTCATGGTGTTACCACGACGCTTGAACCCCTAACATTTGGTAACTTCCTCCCTCAGAAGTACCAATCGCATGTAATTGCACATGCAGTGACTGAAGAAGCAGACAATACACTTTCGAAGGGTACTGAAGAGATGATTGGCTCAACCGCGAGGAGATTACAATTTTCTGAAGTGAGTGAACCTGCAAAACCAGTCCAAACAGCTGCTGAAGTTGTCAGGGGAAATAGAGATGCACAAATGGGTAAGACGATTTCATTTGTGCCTCCGATTGAAAGGAATGGACAAAAAGTGGTAAAACTCAGTGTTGAAGATCTACAATCGCAGGTAGATTACTGGGCGAATGCTTTAATAGGATATGTTATTGGTGATAATCCAAATGTTAAATCGATAGAGAATTTTGTACTGCATGCTTGGAACTTTGTATCCAATCCTCAGATCCTATTGCATGCTGAGGGATACTGTATTTTCAGATTCAATAGCAAGGAGGATAAAGATATGGTTATACAATCTGGACCATACACGTACAGGAATAAGCCTATGGTACTGAAACCATGGGAGATTGATTTCTCTTTTCAAAATGTTGTGCTCAGCACTGTCCCTGTATGGATCAGATTCCCAGGCCTTCCAGTGGGCTACTGGTCAGTGGATGTCTTGAGTAAAATGGCGAGTGCAGTGGGAAAACCACTATACACAGACAAATACACAACACACTTTGAGAAAATCTCATTTGCAAGAGTATTAGTAGAAGTTGATGCTGCTTATTCCCTTCCTGATGAGATTGAAATTGAAACTCCCTATGGTATGAAAGTGCAACAAGTAGAGTATGATTGGAAGTGCAATCATTGTCTAAAGTTTGGACATGATGAAATTGAATGCTGGCACAATATCAAAAATGATGCAGACCTGGAGAGGGATGAACAGGTAAAAGGGAAAAGGAAAAGAACTAGGAAGCAAAGACAGTACCCAAGGCAGGAGTGGCTGCCAAAGGCAGTTGCAGCAGATCCTGGGCCAGATCAAACTGTTACTGAATCTAAGCAAGTGGAGGCTAATTCAATTGGACATACTGAAGTTGTGCAGATGGTGAACAATACTGAAGCTCAGCAGACATTAGATGAACATGGCAGGATCACAGTAGCCTCAGGGGATCTTCCTGTACTCAGTGAGGATATGAATACAAATGCAGATAGAAGGAAGGCTGTGGCAACTGTTATGGCTGATGATAGAAGGGGATACCAAGTGGATCCAGGACCTTCTTGGAGTATTAGATCTAAAACTTCATGATTGTTACTACCTGGAATATTAGAGGGCTTAACCAAGCCCACAAACAGGAGGAACTAAAAACCTTCCTGTCTGTAATTAAAGTAGATATAATAGGAGTCTTTGAAACTAGAGTTAAGGAGCATAAAGCAAAAAGAATTCTGGCAAGGGTGGCTAAAGGATGGAAGGTTCAATGTAATTATGCTAAGGCTGTCAATGGTAGGATATGGTTTCTATGGAAATCTCACATCCAAGTATCCATATCTACTGTGACTGATCAGTTCATCCAATGTATGGTGGAGGACACACAAGCTTCAATCAGATTCCATTTGAGTGTAGTATATGCTCATAATACTGCAGGAAATACGGAGAGGTTATGGTGTGACTTAAAGGCAGTCAGTATTCCTAGCCAGGATCCTTGGTTACTCAATAGGGATTTCAATACTGTGATGAATTTTGAGGATATAATTGGATCCCCTGTCACTGATGCTGAAGTCAGGGATTTCAAAGAGACTGTAGATGTCATTCAACTTACTCCTCTCAGAGCTAAAGGTTGGTATTATACCTGGTCAAACAAGCAGGATGCTAATACTAGAGTGTATAGCAAAATTGACTAGGCACTTGGTAACTTCCAATGGATCCAACAGTATGGGCATCTTGAGGCAGCATACATGAACCCTTCTGTATCTGGCCACTCTCCTATACTTTTCAAGTTTGGAAGTCAAAGGCTATTACACCCCAAACCATTCAGATTAAATAATGCAGCTATGGAGGAGCCTCAGTTCAAATTTGTTCTGGAAAATGCCTGGGCACAGCAATATGAAGGTCCACCTATGCAGAAGGTATGGACTAAGCTGAAAATATTGAAGCAAGAACTGAAAGGTATTAATAGACAGATGGCAACCTATAAGCAGAAACTTATGCAAGTAAGAGAACATTGGAGATTGTTCAGAGCCAGATGCAGCAAGATCCTCTTGCACAGAATCTACTCAATGCTGAGAAGAATGCACTATCTAAAATTGAAAAATTGAGTAAGGTGGAGGAACAGATTATGAGACAGAAATCCAAAGCTACATGGATTCAGTGTGGTGATGCCAATACAAAGTATTTTCATGCTCAATGGAAGATTAGAACCAGTCAGAATAACATTAGCTCTATATATAGTAAACTAGGTGACAAACTGACAGATCCATTAGCTGTGGAGCAGGAGTTTGTTCAGGTATTAAAATCACTGATGGGAGAGTGTGATGAGGAAATCCCTTGTATCAACACTGCTGTTATGAAAGAGGGAACATGTCTCGCTGCAGCACAACAGAGAGAATTAATCAAAGAAGTCACAGTGGAGGAGATTGAAGAAGCTATAAGGGAGATGCCAAAAGATAAAGCCCCTGGTGTGGATGGTTTTCCTGTGGAGTTCTTCACAAGGAACTGGGAGATAGTGCAAGAGGATATAGTTGCTGCAACTATGGGTTTCTTTAATACATGCAATATGCCTAGTATGATAAATACTACAGCAATAGCACTTGTGCCTAAAGGTAATAATCCTACAAATGTCAAAGATTATAGACCTATTGCCTGTTTTACAACTGTTTATAAAATCATAGCCAAGGTTATTACAAAGAGAATGAAGACTGTAATTGGCAGCATAGTTGGCCAGTCCCAATCAGCATTTATTGAAGGAAGGAGTATCATTGATAACATTCTACTCGGTCATGAAATCTTCAAGGGATACATAAGGAAAGGTGTGTCTCCTAGATATGTCCTTAAGGTAGACTTAAGGAAAGCATATGATACTTTAGAATGGGGCTTCCTTAAACAGGTTCTTATTGATATTGGATTTCCTGCAAAATTCCTCAACTAGATAATGGCATGTGTATCCACTGTTTCATATACCTTAATGCTAAATGGAGGGTTCACCAAACCTTTCAAGGCTAGGAGAGGGATTAGGCAAGGGGATCCTATGTCTCCCTATTTGTTTGTGCTTGCAATGGAGTATCTTAACATACTGCTGAAACAACTTCATAGAAATGGAGACTTCAACTTCCATCCTAAATGCAGGAAGCTAAACTGTGTGCATATTTGCTTTGCTGATGATCTCCTAATGTTCTGCAGAGCTGATAGGATTTCTATTCAGATATTGCAAGAGGCTTTTCATAACTTTTCTGCAGCATCAGGATTGAAAGCAAACAACAACAAAAGTGCTATATATTTGGCTGGGGTACAACAGTCTGTTAGAAATGAACTTGTGGAGCAGCTGGGATTCAGTGAGGGACAACTTCCTTTTAAGTACCTTGGGATTCCTCTCAGCTCCAAGAAACTTGCTATACATCAATACTCTCCTTTGATTGAGAAGATTACTGCCAGAGTCACATGTTGGTCTGCCAGAATGTTATCTTATGCAGGGAGATGCCAATTGATAAAAGCAGTGTTATTTGGCATCCAAACATATTGGGCACAGATTTTCATAATACCAAAGAAGGTACTGAAGGCTATTAAGGCAGACTGCAGGTCCTTTCTATGGACAGGTAATGCTTCTATATCTAAAAGAGCCTTGGTTGCATGGGAGAGAGTATGTAAACCTATATCTGCTGGGGGTTTCAACATCATAGATATGGCTACCTGGAATAAGGCAGCTATAACAAAATTGCTCTGGGATCTTGCTAGGAAAGAAGATTGCCTATGGATAAAATGGCTCCAGTGTTATTACATAAAGCAGAATGATATCAGCCATGTACCTCTGCCAAGGAATGCATCTTAAATTATTAGGAAAATATTGGATTGTAGGACTGATATCATGGAGAACCAACAGTTGCAAGGCACCCTCTACTGCAGGCTGAAATCATTGTGTAAGCTGGACAAGTTTCAAATTCACCAGTTATATCTTGCTATGCTTCCTAATTATAGCAAGGTTGGTTGGAGGAATGTGATGCTGACTGCAAATGTACAGCCAAGACATAAGTTTACAGTGTGGTTAGCAGCCCAACACAGATTGTCTACCATTGATAGATTACACAAGATTGGAGTTGATATACCTACTGCATGTGTTTTCTGCAAACAGCAAGATGAAAGATTTGAACACCTATTTTTTGCATGCCCAGTTACCAACAGATTATGGATCAGAATCTGCAATTGGATGGGATACCAGTGAGCAGCTATCACTTGGGAGGATGAGCTAAAGTGGATATGCAGTAAGGCTAGAAGTAGAAATTGGCAGCAGGCAATTACTGCAACTGCTTTTGTGACTACTTTTGCATTGATATGGAGGAGCAGGAACTCTATTAGATTTGAGAACAAGGCTTTTAATGAGGATCAATTTTGTAAGGAAGTGGCAGTGTTCATACATACAAGAAGTAGGAAATGTAAAAGGTGGCGGGAAGGGCTACATAAACTCAACTGCTATCCTTAGATTTGATTAATAGTTACATGTTAGTATGAGATTATAGTTAGAGTCAAATGTAAATGAATAGTAGGAGTCCATACTACTACCATAGGAATGAATTGTACATATCTTTTTGAATCAATGAAAATGACAGTTGATACCATAAAAAAAATACCGTATAGAATACAGCTTATAATATAATAATATATGTACTTTCGCTATACTATGCACTAAGTATAAGTGTATTAGGTAATACCGTATGGAATACAGCTTATTTATATATGTTGGAAATCATGTATATCTATGATATGTAAGCTTTGGTTGTATGAGCATGATTTTATGGTATAGGTTTTGATGAATGACAAACAATGAAGTCAAGTGTCAAACAACGATATAATATGACAATCAATCAAATGGCGAGAAGCATACTGATGACGGAATTGCATGAACGAGCCAAAGAGTTCAAGACCGAAGACCCAAGACGTAGGTCGTTTGGTAGAACCAATGTAAGGACAACGTTTAAGTTATCTTATCCTTTGGCTCAACATTACGTCATCATAAACATGCATAAAATATTTGATTAAATCATATTTATCATAAACATGCATCTTTGTGTTAAAACAAAATGATGTTAAAGGTTTTAAACATGTCTTTTAAATCTGGGCCTCAACAATCGATTATTTTAATCCTACAATCGATTGTATTGAGACAGTGTGATCTGAAGTTTTTCAAAATAGCAACAATCGATTGTCTACTTTTAACAATCGATTATTTTGAGACAGTGTGCAACCGAAGTTTTTAAACATCTAAACAATCGATTGTTATTGTCATACAATCGATTATTTAGATAAACAATCGATTGTCATTTTCATACAATCGATTATATTTTGACCGTTCCCACAGAATCCTAAATTAATTTTTGAACGTCGTATACAATCAATTATTTAGTCCATACAATCTATTGTTTAGCCTAAAATCAGAAATCTGTCTCTTTAACGTTGGTCAAATAATCGATTATTTACTCCAAACAATCGATTGTCTGAGCACAGAATCAGGGATTTTGTTTATCAATTAAGCAACGGTCCGCATCACTTTTTCACCTATAAAAAGAGGTCTTTTGAGCTGATTTTAAACACACAACTCCTCCATACATTGTTATACATATTGATCATTTTCAAGCATCATTTTAGAGCTTTTGTTGAGCCTTTTGATAGACAACTTTGTGTTGTTCATAGAGCTTATTGTCTATCTCTGTATCCACTCTATTGAGAGAGTATTTGTTGTAAAAGAGAGTTGTTTGAGAAGAACATATCTTCTCATTTGTCGGGTTTGCTAAGTACCCAAAGTCTTAGTGGTTGAAGTCTTGGGGTGAGGTATCCTCAAGCAAGTGAAGTCTTAAGGTGTGGTATCCTTGAGCAACTGTAACGGTTTGTTAAGCACCCGTAAGCTTAACGAAGATAGTGGAAATCTCGAGAGAGTCTCTCGGGGACTGGACTAGCCACGGGTTGTGGTGAACCAGGATACATCGGTGCGTTCGTTCCTTATTATTTACTTATCGCACTTATTTCATTCCTGCAATTTTAAAATTCCGCAAGTTTACGCTAATTTTTATTATAACGCTATTCACCCCCCCTCTAGCGTTAAACGTATTTTCTAACAATTGGTATCAGAGCCTAACTCTCTGTAAGACTTAACAGTTTGAGAGAATCCTTCTATGGCTTCTACTAGTAGTGCTTTTGCAGGAATAGGTGAAGGTCACTTTACCTTTTTGCCTCCAATATTTGATGGAAGCAATTACACATATTGGAAAGATCGGATGAGAATTTTCATCAAATCAAACAACTTTTATCTATGGCAAATCATCAAGTATGGTGAGAAAATGACGACTAAAGTTGGGGAAGCCATGGTAAGTGAATACAATACCAAGGCAATTAATATGTTGTATAGCGCTTTGAATCAAGAGGACTATCGGAAAATTTCCCACTGCAAAACTGCTAAAGATATGTGGGACAAGCTTGAGGACACTTATGAAAGTACGCCTCAAGAAGCAGACAGCTCATGTGATGAACCAACTGCCCGGTGTCTTATGGCTAACGAAGGAGAAGAGGTAAGTACATCTAACACTCACTCGTTTGAAGAATTACAAAATGCCTATGATGAATTGTATGGTGAATTTGTTAATTCTTCCAAAACTATCATAGAATTAAAGAAAACACTTTCTTTGCAGAAAACACTTTCTTTGCAAGAAACAGATTTCAGAAAACACTTTCTTTACAAGAAAAAGAGTTTGAAAAAATCCTCTTCTTTGAAAGAAATAGATTTTGAAAAATTGACTAATGAAAATGATGTTCTTAAAAATAAAATTGAAGTTCTAGAAAAAGAAAATAATTTTTTGAAAAATGACATTGTTGATTTTAAAAATAAAATCAAGGAATTGAATGAAGCCTCTTCTATTGATAAATGTTCCAATTGTTCTTCTTGTAGTTCTTTAAAACTAGAGAACACATAACTTAGGAAAGCACTAGAAACACGTAGTGTTGATAGTCCTAAAATTGAAGATATTAAAAAGGATGTAAGTAATGAGGTCGGACCATCTAGAAAGAATTCTAGGAACCTCACTAATGAGTCTAAGATTAATTATTTTAGACCACCTAGAAACAACTCTAGGAATTTTGTTAATAAGTCTAGAATGAATAATTTTAGACCACCTAGATACAATTCTAGGAATATTATAAATGAGTTTAGAATGAATAATTTTAGACCACCTAGACATAACTCTAGGATATTCAACGCTTCTAGGGGGAACAACTTTAGATCACCTAGAACGCATTTGGCTCAACCTAGACATATGCACAATCCTAATGTTATATGTCACTATTGTAATCGGGTAGGACACATTGCACCCGTTTGTTTTGCTAAACATAGAGATTTATGTGTTGATTATGACTATTGTTATCCTAACCCCCAAGGACCCAAATGAAGTTGGGTACCAAAAACCTATTTTTAGGTTATTTTTACAGGTGTGCTTGAAGACTACAATATTGTAGTGGATGCACCAAGCACGAAACCTTAATGCATTAAGGGAGAACGTCGGTTAGTTGTCGTATTTTG
This sequence comes from Nicotiana benthamiana, assembly GCA_034376525.1. Classification (NCBI taxonomy): domain Eukaryota; kingdom Viridiplantae; phylum Streptophyta; class Magnoliopsida; order Solanales; family Solanaceae; genus Nicotiana; species Nicotiana benthamiana. Next base: position 34,257,072 of record CM067329.1, read on the forward strand.
AATTAAAACGCAATAAGTTGATATGTGCAAATAAACTATATCAGTTTTGGTTGATACTTGCTTTAATAAGTTTTATTTTTGAATAACAATTAGTATCAATTGGTTTTATAATAAATTATTGATTCATGTTTTGATGAATATTTTTAGTTTAAATAACAATTGGCATAGTTGAGAAAAATGATCGTTATTATTAGTATGCCATTTACTAACTTTTTATATGATCTTGTCTATAACGATTGGTATCGTCAATGGTTTAAATAACTTTAGGTATACTCTTTTTGCTAATGCCAAAAGGGGGAAGAATATGGGCGATATGCATGCTTTAATTGAGGGGGAATATTCAATTAAGGGGGAATTATTTTGAATTGAATTGGTTGCATAAATTGTATGTTGAGATATAGCATCTATTTAGGGGGAATTCAATATGCATATCTTCCGTTGTTTGTCATTATCAAAAAGGGGGAAATTGTTGGAAATCATGTATATCTATGATATGTGCGCTTTGGTTGTATGAGCATGATTTTCAGGTATAGGTTATGATGAATGACAAACAATGAAGTCAAGTGTCAAACAACGATATAATATGACAATCAATCAAATGGCGAGAAGCATACTGATGACGGAATTGCATGAACGAGACAAAGAGTTCAAGACCGAAGACCCAAGACGTAGGTCGTTTGGTAGAACCAATGTAAGGACAACGGTTAAGTTATCTTATCCTTTGGCTCAACATTACGTCATCATAAACATGCATAAAATATTTTATTAAATCATATTTATCATAAACATGCATCTTTGTGTTAAAACAAAATGATGTTAAAGGTTCTAAACATGTCTTTTAAATCTAGGCCTCAACAATCGATTATTTTAATCCTACAATCGACTGTATTGAGACAGTGTGATCTGAAGTTTTTCAAAATAGCAACAATCGATTGTCTACTTTTAACAATCGATTATTTTGAGACAGTGTGCAACCGAAGTTTTTAAACATCTAAATAATCGATTGTTATTGTCATACAATCGATTATTTAGATAAACAATCGATTGTCATTATCATACAATCGATTATATTTTGACCGTTCCCACAGAATCCTAAATTGATTTTTGAACGTTGTATACAATCGATAGTTTAGCCTAAAATCAGGAATCTGTCTCTTGAACGTTGGTCAAACAATCGATTATTTACTCCAAACAATCGATTGTCTGAGCACAGAATCAGGGATTTTATTTATCAATTAAGCAACGGTCAGCACCACTTTTTCAACTATAAAAAGACGTCTTTTGAGCTGATTTTAAACACACAACTCCTCCATACATTGTTATACATATTGATCATTTTCAAGCATCATTTTAGAGCTTTTGTTGAGCCTTTTGATATACAACTTTGTGTTGTTCATAGAGCTTATTGTGTATCTCTTTATCCACTCTATTGAGAGAGTATTTGTTGTAAAAGAGAGTTGTTTGAGAAGAACATATCTTCTCATTTGTCGGGTTTGCTAAGTACCCAAAGTCTTAGTGGTTGAAGTCTTGGGGTGAGGTATCTCAAGCAAGTGAAGTCTTAAGGTGTGGTATCCTTGAGCAACTGTAACGGTTTGTTAAGCACCCGTAAGCTTGACGAAGATAGTGGAAATCTCGAGAGAGTCTCTCGGGGACTGGACTAGCCACGGGTTGTGGTGAACCAGGATACATCGGTGCGTTCGTTCCTTATTATTTACTTATCGCACTTATTTCATTCCTGCAATTTTTAAATTCCGCAAGTTTACGCTAGTTTTTATTATAACGCTATTCACCGCCCCCCCCCCCCCCCTCTAGAGTTAAGCGTATTTTCTAACAATATATATATATATATATATATATATATATATATATACTATGTACTTACGCTATACTCTGCACTAAGTATAGGTATTACCGTATCGAATGCAGCTTATATATATATACAATATATGTACTTACGCTATACTATGCACTAAGTATAAGTGTATGAGGTATTGTCGTATCGAATCCAGCTTATATATATCTAATATATGTACTTACGCTATAATATGCACTAAGTATAGGTGTATGAGGTAATACCATATCGAATACATCTTTTATATATATACAATATATGTACTTACGCAATACTATGCACTAAGTATAAGTGTGTGAAGTAATACTGTATCGAATACAGCTTATATATGTACAATATATGTACTTACGCTGTACTATGCACGAAGAATAATTGTGTGAGGTACTACCGTATTGAATAGAGCTTATATATTTACAATATATGTACTTACGCTATATTATGCACTAAGTATAAGTGTATGAGGTATTTCCGTATCGAATACAACTTATATATATACAATATATGTACTTACGCTATAATATGCAATAAGTATAGGTGTATGAGGTAATACCGTATCGAATACAGCTTATATATATATATATATATATATATATATATATATATATATATATATAATATATGTACTTACGCTATACTATGCACTAAGTATAAGTGTGTGAGGTATTAACGTATCGAATATAGCTTATACATATACAATATAAATATCTACGCTATACTATGCACTAAGTATAAGTGTATGCGGTATTACCATATCGAATACAGCTTATATATATACAATTTATGTACTTACGCTGTACTATGCACTATGTATAAGTGTATGGGGTATCGCCGCATCGAATACAGCTTATATATATACAATATATGTACTTATGCTATACTATGCACTAAGTATAGGTCTATGAGGTAATACCGTATCGAATACAGCTTATATATATACAATATATGTACTTACGCTATATTATGCACTATGTATTAGTGTATGATTTATTACCGTATCGAATACAACATATATATATATATATATATATATATATATATATATATATATATATAAAATATGTAATTATGCTATATTATGCTATATTATGCACTAAGTATAGGTGTATGAGGTAATATCGTATCGAATACAACTTATATATAATATGTATATATATATATATATATATATATATATATATATATATATATATATATATATATATATTTTTTTTTTTTTTTTGAAATAGGGACCAATGTTGGTTTTAATTTGGTCAGATGGTCAGAAAACATTGACCAAGGTTTGTCGCTATTTCTAAAAATTCAAAACTGTTTTACCCACTAGAATAGCGACCAACGTTGGTCGCTATGTTAATTACAAAACTGTCAAAATTGGGATACCCTCCCATTCTTTCTAATAGTTTTCCAAAATTCATCTTTTCTCTCTGAAACTCAAACCCCACCCCCTTCCAACTCCCACCACCAGGCCCCACCAATGGCACCAACGACCACCGCTCAGCCATCAATGTCGCCTCTGCCGTCACCATTTAAAAATTTAAGGTTAGAATTAAAAACCTAGGGTTTCAATTAGTGTTTTAATTCATTATTGTTACAACCTAAAATTAGTGTTTCAATTGATTATTTAACATTATATTTTATAAAACTTAAGGTTTAGATTGTATTTATGATTATTTAACATTCTATATAAATCTAGGGTATAGGGTATGGGTTGAATACTTAGGCTAGGCTTTCTTTTGTATTTCTCCATCAATATTTTAGTAAGCAATAGATATTAATTTAATGTGAAAGACTTGATTTATAGGTAGATATATATTACGATATAAATTGAACTTTTAATTTAATCTTGATTAGTTTATGGGTAGATAAAAATAATATAGACACAAGATAGTATATTTGGATATTTAATATAGACAGATGATATATAGGATATAAATTGATCCTTTAGGATATTACTTGAACTTTTGTAGATATTAATTTATTCTTTTAGGTATGAGTTGAAGCTTTTAGGATATAAATTAAACTTTTTAGATTAAGTTTAAACTCGTAGGATATGAATATAACTATTAGGATATAAATTGAACCTTGAATCATTGTGCTTTGATACTAGACACCTATGGCCCTAGGGCAATAGTTGAAAGGATATTGGGTACGATTAAATACTTGTAGAATTGGTGATTGATCAAGATGGAATCTGTCAACTCTTGGTAATGAGTTTAAGCTCCATGTTGCCATGAATTATAAACGACCAAACTAAGACCTTGGCCAGGGCAATTGAATGAAAGAATAAATGAGTTTCTTAGGTCATTCAGTGGTCGATTATATTTGACGTGAACACATAGTTGATCGCCTATTAGGATTTGACAGTTGAACCATATCCTAGGGTGATCCAGAGCTATAAGGACAGAAGGAATTACTACATTATTCTTCTGCTGGTTCTTGAGAGTAAATTGTATACTTCATGCTATCTGGTCGTTAAGGAGTGTTGCTAGACGTCACCCTTGATTAGTATATTGATATAACCAATTTACTACCGGTTTAGTATTAAACCAAAGGGGCCGCACACTTACGAGTGTTCTGATCTTTGCTAAAGGATTAATTAATTTATTATTTGATAATTAAATTAAAGAATTTAATTAGTCAAATAAATTTAGTTATTAGTCAAAATAAAATATTATTATATTCTTTGCTAGCACAAAGATTATAATTAATATTGTGAATAAATTGAAGTTTCTATTTGGAATAGAAATTAAATAATATCTCTTGGTTGAAATATATGTGATATATATATATAATTAATATTATTTTATATAATAGAAGTATATAAAATATAATATTAATAAAGGCTTGATATTAAATCAAATTTTGAATTGGATTATTAATTGAAGTTTTATCCTATTTGGAATGGGATTAATATTTTCAATAGGAAAATATTATATTTATATAAAGTTTATATTAATAAAATCCAGTTTCGAATTGGACATTCAAAAAAGTCAAGGAAATTTTCGGCAGTCATTACATTCTCAAAGTTGGAAAATTACATCATATGCAATTCAATTTTACGGAAAATCCAATTTAGAATTGGATTCAAAACCAAAGAAAATTTTCGGCTCTTTTCCAAAGAAGGAAAATTATAGAAAGTTTAATTTTAGAAATTAAACTTGTACTTTGGAAAATTTATGTGACGTTAAGTTTTGAAAAATTCCATCATATGAGATTCAATTTTATGGAAAATTGTACAAAGTTTATTTTTGGAAATTTTTTTTACCCTAAGTAAATTATTACCTCAACCAAATAGGAAAAGGGTTTGTAGGTGATGTTATAAAAAGGGTGATGGAGAAAATTTGCAAGAGTTATTTTTTTTTTTTTTTGGTTTTAGTTTTTATTTTTCTTGAGAAGAAAACCTACTTTGTGAAAGTGAGAGTGCATACAAAGCCAAGAGAGAAAAATACAATTACAAGAAAAGTGTTTCTTGTTCTCCTAATTTGAGTTCAGATTTTTGAGAAAAATTTCAACACAATATTCTTCGTTCAATTTGTTCGCGGGTTTCATTGATCAAAGAATTGATAGCAAAAATTGGTCTCGGTGTGGATACGCATAGAGTCTTCGTACTATCGAAGAAATTTTGAAAAAGAAACTCTCTTCACCAGGTACGTCTTAGATCCGATCTTTGACACGTAAATAAATTTTAAACATGAAAAAAATCTACTTAGAATTATTATTGTCTTCCGCTGCGTGTTACGAACACTTATACGCAACCCTACACTTTCATTGTCATTTCATTTGTGAATATTGTATGTGTATATTTTTAGTTCCAAGGGATTAATGTTTTCACAACAAAATTACGGTATAGTTACTCGCATTCCAAGCTAGTTGTAGTTGGTCTCTATATAAAGATTTAGACCCAAAACTACGATGATACGAAGATATGGACACGCATAAAGAAAGCAATATACCGATCGTTCCTAGTTCTTATCATCTTGTTGTTTAGTTCTGACATTAGTTGAGATGTTTTTTGACTCGAGGGTGATCAAACTTAGAGGTCAAGTCTTTTCTATTTGTGTAGTTTACATTTATTTTCTTATCATCATTTTCCATATTAATCTATCTTTTTAATTTGCATCAAGTTATATTATGTATACTTAAAACCGCATATAAATTCAATTCTTATTCAATTTTAAGGGTAAACACATTCTTCACGTTCTTTTCTTAAATCGAAATGTCCATCTTATAGTAAAAAGAAAAAGAAGTGGATTAATTTAGTCAAAATTTAGCCAAATATTTAACTTGTATGAAATATCATTTGCTTCATTCCTTAGACTACTCGTCTCTTCTTTGAATAGCCAACCAAGTTTCATTGGAAAAATTGACTAACCATTAAATAAATTGCGAGGCCTTGCTATAAAACCCTGTCTTCTGATAATAGTTTTCATTCACAAATCCCTTCAAAGAAAATAGAAAGATCGTTTTATATCAAAAATATAGGAATATGGCAAAGTCACTAGTGAGCTACACAACCTTTCTTGCTCTCCTCTTGTGCTTCCTCCTAATTTCATCCAATGGTTGGTACTTCTTCATTATCATTTCATTTGTGAATATTATATGCATCTACTTTAACTCAAAGAAATCAGCGTTTTTACGACAAAATAATGGTATATATACCCGACTATGAAGCTAGTTATAGTCAGTCTCTATGTAAGCTATCATAAAAACACAGTAGCTGCATGAATCAAAGCAGATACTTAAACGACTAATATAACCACTATTCTTCAAGCCCATTCCCTGAGACAAGTCTTCGATCGCTCTTAATTCTTGGACCGACTGGAAAAGAGGCAAAGCTATGACAGAGATGGTATTTGGACCAAAACTACAATCTAATATTAATTTTATGCTAGTTGTTAACTTGCTATAACCCTTTCATAGTACATGCAGCTAGCACCTAGCTATTCCTTTGCACGCTTATATACGAACTCGCTAATATGAAACGATTATGATTGTTTTTATAATTTATGATAAGAAACATATATTTCAAGATTTGTTAGAAGAAATTTATATATTCAAACTCGAATATATGATTTTAACCAAAAAAAAAAAAAACTTCTAATAAGTTTTTCCATGTAGATATGCAAGCTGCCGAGGGCAAACTTTGCCGAAGGAAGAGCAAGATATTAGGTGGCGCTTGTTTGATTAGCATAAATTGTGACAAATACTGCAAATAGAAAGAGGGGGCAGAGAGGGGTTTGTGCCTTAAAAACAACGTCTTTAGACACTATTGCTAGTGCTTCCACAAGTGCAAATAAGTACCAAATTTTCTCAGAATTCTCGTTTCTTATGTATGATAAATAAAAAGTTATTTATTGTCTTGTTTGTGAAAGAATAAATATACTACCAAATCACTGGAATTGTAATGATTGTGAGAAAATAATAATACATTATGTGTGTATTATCGTATTGTACGTGTGATCGTTTTCTTCGGGTCCATACGGTAGTTTTTGGCATCAAATGAAATAATCTAAATAATTTCAAGAAGTATTTTGTGGTTATTCTGACTAAGTTGGCTTGGCTAGTTGGCTATTATGATTAATGTTATCTGTCGAAGAATTTATGTTTCATTTAGCATTGACAAAAAAAGACCACCCTAAGTACTGTAATTATGACAAAATATTATTGCAGCGTAAATGGCGGTATACATTAGAAAGCAACTTCAACTTCTTCAGCAACGCGGAATATCAAAGGCTTATTAATGCCGCGGTTGCAACCTTATCACCAAAACCATGTTTTTTTTTTTTTTTCAAAAAGTGTTTCTCTGTTTCCATTACGAACAGTTTCTTAATTGTTCACGATGTCCCAAAGTTAACACTTCATTATTTAGTTTCTGTTCAAAACTATGACAAAAATTTTTTAGTTAACATCGAAGCCAATAAACAGCTTATATTACCCCGAGTATATTCATCTACTTGGTTCTATCATAAAGTAAAGTTAGTTATAGTAGAACTGAGTTCATAAACATAAAACAGTATATAAGAAATGTTAGTTAACAAAAAAGGAAAAAAATATATACTTCCGAGCACACTAATTTCTTATGTGTTCTTAAGGAATTTAAGTCCTTTACTGTTTGTCACAACCCAAATACCCACCGGAGTTGTGATGGCGCCTAATGCTACTTGCTAGGCAATCTAACAATTTGTGACTACCCGACTTGTTGTCTCTTGTATCCCCATCCCGTTTTTCCCGTTTTATGCTTCCTCATGTGTTATAATATGCGTCTGGTGAGTTTGAAGTGTTTCGGATGGAATTTAGATAGAAATGAGACAAACAGTCCCTTTAACGAAAGCTTATGTTGAAAAAGTCAACCGGACGTTGACTTGTGAGTTAAAGGGCTCGGAACGGATTTTCGAAGATTCGACTAGTTTCGGATGGTGATATTTGACTTGGGAGAAAAATCGGAATTTAATTTGGAGGTCCGGTATAGTATTAGACTTGGATTGGCTAAGTTCAAATTTTAGCGAGTTCCGGTTGATAGATTAGATTTTAATCCGGGTGTCGGAATGGAATTCCGAAAATTGCAGTAGCTTCATTAGGTGATTTTGAATAGGTGTGCAAATTTTAAGGTCATTCGGAAGTATTTAGGTCGGGTTTTGGATCAAATGCGAATTTGAAAAAAAAAGTTCTAGTTGACTTAGGCTTGAATATGAGAATTTTGGTGATTTTTGGTATTTGCGCTAGTGTTTTATGGTCCAAGCAAGTTTGAATGAGGTAATAGGCCATGTTGGTGCTTTTGGTTGAGGTCCCGGGGGCCTCAGGGTATTTTCGGATGGTTGATCGGAGATTTTGAATTTGTTGCATGAAAATACTATCTGGCTTCTGGTATTTTCGCTTCTGCGGAAGGAGAGACGCCTAAGCGGTGACCGTAGAAGTGGCGGGTGAGCCGCGTAAGCGAAGGTTGAAGGAAAGACTTGGGTCGCAGAAGTGGAATTAGAATTGCGTAGACGACTACCGCTGAGGCAGAAGTTTGACCGCGGAATCGGTATCTGGGATTAAGTTTGACCGCGTAGGCGGTCTTGTGGACGTGAAAGCGGAGACCGCTAGAGCGGTTAGTGATTGCGTAAGCGGAAATCGTCCAGGGTTTAATGAATAGTGATTTCGTGAGTTTGGAAAAGAGAAGAACATTTTGACCTCGGGCTAAGGCGAATTTGGGAGCGATTTTGAAGAGGATTTTAGGGGAAACATCAAGTATGGATTCTTGGACCTAGAATATATCATTGTAGTGTAAAATCATGGATTAAACACAAAGAATTCAAGGTTTTTGAAGTTAAAAATGGTGGTTAGGGCTTGAAACCCAAGAGAACTTAAAGTGTTGATTTGAGGGGTCAAATGGACTCCGATTCTTGTAAATTTGATATGTACGGGCTCATGGCGATACTAGGAAATGTGAATTTCGTAATATTTTGAGAAGTGGGCCCGGGCTCAGGTTTTGCCAACTTCGTGTTTTTGGGTGTATTTCGAGTTATTTCGATTGGTTTTTGTCCAGTTATCCTATTGTGACGCATTCCTATTTATTTTGAACAAATTTGGCATCCGCGGAGGTTGATTCTCGAGGGAAAGGCATTGCGAGCTAGTTTGCGGCCGACTTGAGGTGAGTAATGGGTGTAGATGATGACTTGAGGGTTTGAAACCTCGGTATATCACATTGGGACGCTAGTATGTGGCTGGACACGCACTCCAAGGTTACTGCATGGTCGTATATGTTGAATATTTTTACTCGGTCCAATCCGACGGATAGATTGTACTATGTTGGAGAATGCTTCGCATACTATATTGATGATATTTGGCTTGATGCCATGTCGGGGTCCTTGTGCCGACTTGTAGGATCCTTCAGGGACCGTTATCTCAGAATTTTCATGATTTGCATATTATTAGAAATTACTCCAGGTTGGATACTATTTTTGCAAACTCAGCAATATTTATGCGTTTTGAAAACTCAAATGCTTTTTAAATGTTATTTCGGGCTGACGAGTACTATCTCACTATTTTTGGACTGTAAATTATTTTAAAAGGAATTGGTGGTAACTATAAACACTGTGTATTTTAAATAGAAATGGTGGTAACTATCGACACCGTGTATTGTAATGGAAACGGTGGTAACAAAGGACATTGTGTATTGTAATGGAAACGATGGTAACTAAGGACACTGTGTATTGTAATGGAAACGGTGGTAACTATTGGCACTGTATGATATGGGTCTTGCGCTGTAGGAGCCCGTCCAGAGTAAGATCCCCCACAGTGAGCGCGGGTATTTATGCATTGCATTGCATATCATGCATTTATTTACTCTTTCTTTATCTGTATATCTCTGAGGCTTGTACTGTATAGAAGTGCTAGATAGCTTTGTTTTGTTTTATTTCGTGTTTTCTTATCTTCGAGTTTTTATACATGCTTATTACTCGCTTAGTTGGTAGACTCACCCCAAACTGCCTGCAGCTTGTGTGCAGATCCAGGTGTCCCAGAGACCTAGTGATGTTGTTGTTGATTGCCGAGCTGTCCAAAGTAGTGAGGTAGCTGCCCAGCATCCGCAGAACCACTAACTCTGTCTCTATCAATCATATTCTTTTGCTATTTTGTCAGACTAGTATCCTGTTTTGGTTAGAGGCTCTATACTCGTGACTCCTCGGTTTTGGGAAGATTATTGTCTTTCTCACATGTGTTTTCATTGGTAGTGTCCATTCATGGTTGGGAGTTTGATATTAAATTCGTCGTTTCATCCTGAATTGTTTCTTTTTTGCTGGAATGCCGTTCTTGGTAGTGGTTTGGTCGGGCTTGCCCAGCCTCGCGGCCAGGCGCCATCACGACGGGGTTTGGGGTCGTGACACAATTTCATAGTAACAATACTCAAATAACAGAATTTGATAATTTCAACAACGCTAATATTATAAAGTATCTAAATATAACAAAAAATAATGTAGTTACAACTATCCCAAACAAACACTATTGAATCTCAAAGTACAGAGTCAATAACAGCAACCTCGCAGTCTCCAGAGTTTGAAACTGGTATAAACCACTACCAATCAGCGCGCCCCGAAGTATTTGGAAATGTACGTAAAGTGCAGATTTTAGTATGATTACAACCAAAATTATGTATTCAATAAGTATCAAACCTAACCTTGGGTTGAAAGCGGTGACGAGCTCGGAAGAAACTTTGGGCCAAACACCAATATTCACAAATAACGCGCAATATAATAAAGACACTAAAAGAAAATAACTCAAAATATATCATCTTTTGCTCGTTGAAAAATTAGATATGTTTTCCAAGTATAACAGTCAAAGCTAAATCATTCTCCGAAATCGGTAAAATATAAGTTTAACAAGGAAACTGTGATTTTCTAAACTTTCAACAACATATATGTCAATTCATTTACCATCTAGCATGAGAAAAATACATCTATATGCCTGCATGTCAAATATACATTCCAAATCAATAACACCGCAGTGAAATGATCAAATGCAATCATCCTCAGCACACTCACAATGCCCAGTGGAATTACCTCTCACCATCACACACACAACCACACTCAATACTCTACGAGCGTCTGGTACAAATTCCCCTCATCAAAGCACCTATATGTCATTGTGTCTGTGCACACTGTAATATCATACTACGGAGGGACGGATCCTTACCCAAACATTAATCATCAATCAGTATAATCGTTGTGGCATACAACAAAATCCAAATATTAGTTAGTTGTGGCATGCGATCAGATGCAATATAATTTACAATACGACACTATGGTCCACACCAATCACCAACCTCTCAAGTCTCAATTTTTCATATTTTATAAAACTCAAATTGTATCACATGTATGAGGCAACAACATTATGTGATATGACATACAAATAATATGGAAAGACTCATATATGACATGCATGCGAACAATTATGACTGAGAATATGACTATAATCAAGGAAAATAACTCAAAACAATCGAAATAGTTGTATCATGTCTCAAACAACTACGCACATAGCCTATACATAACTTTTAAAATGAATCACAACTCAAATTATCATTCAGGTAGAGAAAACATGAATATAACAAGGCATGAAAGCAAAGTAGTCTCATACTAGCCTAAAGTAAATAGAATAATGAATACCTCAGTGTATGCACGCTTGTCAATGCAATGAACCGACCTGTCATCTACTGAATTTCCATCTCGTATTTCCCGTTATATGCTTGTTCATGTTTCAATGTGTGTACTTGGGGAATTTAAGTCAATTCGGATCGAGTTTGGTAGGAAATGGGACAATTAGTCTCTTTTAGGAAGAATTAGTTTGGAAAAGTCAACCAGATGTTGACTTGTGAGTTAGAGGGCTTAAAACTGAATTTCAATGATTTTATTAGCTTCGGGGGATGATATAAGGATTAGGAGCACAATCAGAATTAATTTTGGAGGTCCGATGAAGAAATTAGCCTATTTTTGCGAAGTTAGTATTTTGGCGATTTCCGGTTGATAGGTGAAATTTTGATCCGTGAGTCGGAATGGAATTCAGACAATTCCTGTAGATTTGTTAGATGATTTTGGATTTGCTTGCGAAGTTTTAGTTGATTCGGAGGTTTTTAGGCCGGGTCTTTGATTGAATATGAGTTTTGAAAGGTTTAGATTAACTTAAGCTTTGAATTTATGTAAAATTGATGGTTTTTATGCTACTTGAGGTATTTTATTGATTGGTAAAAAAGTCTGAATAATGTTTTGGGATATGTTGGCATGTTTGACTGAGGTCCTGGAGGCTCCGGTGTGATTCGGATAACTTACGAGTACTATTGAAGTTGGAAAATTTAATAATTGACGAAGTTGTAAATGAGTGCGCCCAAGACCTCACTTTCGACGGCCATATCTTTAGTTATATAAGGATCTATGTGATGCACAACCTATCAATCTAAAGCCCTTGGAATCTCATTTCGAATGCAGTAAACTGTTTGTTATTCGGACATTTCTACGCAAAAGTTATGACTAAATTACAAAAGTAGCGCAAAACAGTTGCACTACCGCGGCGCAGAAAATCGTTTCTGTGTAATTTTGTCAATTTCAGACATCATTTGACGTGTGTCGGGACCAAATCTCTGAGTTTGAAAGTGTAAGAAGTTTGAATGAAAAGTGATGATTTTGAGGTTGATCCCTTTTTTATGGTGTCATTTTGGCAATGTGATCGCACGAGGAAGTCCGTATGATGTTTTTGAGATTATATGTATGTTTTGTTTGGAACCCCGAGGGCTCGGGTGAGTTTTGAGTAGGTCTTGGGAGGTCTTAGAATTAAAAGTATCAGATGTTGCAGGTCCAGGTGTTGTAGGCCCCCAACGCGGCCGCGATCATTTCTGCGCAGTTCGCACTGGAAGCCACGAGGGCGTGGTGCATATAAGCGCGGTACACATGGCTAAGTTCATAGGGCCAGAGAATTCCAGGTCGACCAGTGGGGCCGCAAACAAAATCATTGTGGTCCGCACTTGATAGGTTCAAAGAGTCATTTTTCTTCCCTTCCTCAGCGTGACCGCGGTATATTTTTGTGCGGTCTCCACAAGCCTTCGGTAACGTACATAAAGTCAAGGTTTTCAGTAATTTTTAACTTTTTCAAAACTCAAAACATAAGAGGCGATTTTTCAAACGATACTCTTTCTATAAAACAAGTGGTAAGTGATTTCTAACTTATTTTCTTCACTCCTTATCATTTTTAAGCATAATTTCAACTTCAAAACTAGGATTTTAATGGGGAAATTTTGGAATTAAGGGTTGAGCCTAGGGTTTCCAAAATTGGGGGTTTTAGACCTCAATTCGAGGTCAGATTCCAAAATAACTTATATATCCGAGCTCATGGGGGAATGGGTAATCGGGTTTTGGTTCAAACCTTGGGTTTTGACCAAGTGGGCCCGGAGGCATATTGGGAATCTCTGAGTAAAACTTTGGGAAAATTCATTTCATGTATTCAAATTGATTGAAGTAGCATTTGTTAACTGTCCTAGTAATTTGTGACCAGATTTGAGCGATATGGTGGTGAATTCGAGGGGTAAAGCTATACTAGAGGAGTGAGTTGAGTTTGGAGCATTTGAGGTAAGTGTTTTATCAAACTTTGGCTTAAGGCAATCAGATTAGAGTATTTTTTGTTAATTAATAAATGGTTAGCATGATGTAAGCGCATGGTGAGGAGTATATATACACAAGTGTCTAACATGATCGTGGGTCCTTATTTATGCTTATTTGGGATTCCGTAGTGACTCTTCCTTGGTAATTGATGGTTTCCAAATGTTATGAAGAGAATGAAAAGGAAATATAATTTGTAAACTCCTTGGATCATTGGCTCAATTTTGACTTGATTAAAAAGTAAAATGAACGGAAAAGAAAGAGATGGAATTAATCCCTTGCCAGGACGTGTAAGATATTGTCGTTGCTCCGTTGCTGGAAATTTGCTTTTAGTTGTGTTCTCCCTTGCTGGGACACAATTATATATTATGAATTGGGATCGTGTGGCATGCTAACCGCCTATACATTATGAAATGGGATCGTGTGGCATGTCAACCACTTATATATTATGAAATGGGATCGTGTGGAACGCCGACCACATATATATTATGAAATGGGATTGTATGGTACACCGACCAACTATACATTATTAAATGGGGTCATGTGGCATGCCGACCACTTATATATGTAGAAATGGGATCATGTGGAACGCCGACTACTTAAATAGATTATGAGATCTGATGTAGTTTTCATTGTATTTCTAATAAGATTTTTTCATCTTTATCTCCCTAAAGCATTTCCCCTCCCCACTTTAATTGGTATTTTCTACTGTTGTTTCATAGCTCATATATATATATATATATATATATATATCTATATCTATATATATATATATATATATATATATATATATATATATATATATATATATATATATATATATCTGGACATGTTGTTTTTGGTAGGTCCTGTCTAGCCTCGTCACTACTTCGTCGGGGTTAGGTCAGGCACTTAACGGCACATGGGGTCGGTTGTGCTGATGCTACACTCTATGCATATTTTAGTGCATAAATCCAGGAGCCACTTTTGGGCCTCACCAGTAGGATTTGATCGAAATCTGACTTCATTCCAGGGATGTCCGGGGTAGCCTAGCTGGCATTCGGAGGCCGGAGTCCCTTTCTCTTAATTAGTTTTTTTTGTATCCAGACAAACACTGATTTATTTCACTTAGATTTTATTAGTACTCTATAGTAGTTCGTGAGTACTGACACATTATTTAATTGTTTTGTTTTATCTATATTGTAATTAAAAATGTTTTAATGTGGTTTCCCTAGTTCCTAATAGTAGTGGCCATCACGACCCCCGATGGTGGAAAATCCGGGTTGTGACAAGTTGGTATCACAGCACTAGATTACATAAGTCTCAAAACTCATGTAAAAACTTGGTAGAGTATGAGGGATCGGTATAGAGATGTATGTATTTATCCCCCAAAGGCTACAGAGCTAGGAAAATTTCATTTTATTCATTCTTTATCGTGCAATTTTGTTTCTCAAGTACTTATTGTCTTTCTACTCAATTATTTTGTAGATGGAGAGAACACGTACTTCCTCTTCTTCCCCGCGGCAGCCCAATCCCCCAGCAGTAGCTCCTATCAGGGGACGAGGGTGAGGAGAAGGACATTCCATAGGATGAAGCCGGAGCAGAGCTCAGCGCCGAGCAGCAGTCCAAGAGGTAGAGCCTCATGTTTCCCATGAGGAGGAGGCTCCACTAGCTCCGATGGGCCCAGCTCAGTTTCCAGAGAGTTTCATTACCACTCCAATACTTCAGAACGCTTTGGTCTAATTGATAAGATTTATGGAGAGCATCTCTATAGAGGCTTTGCTTGCTGTAGCACTAGCCACATTTCAGGTTGGGGAGGAGTTTAAACTCCCGGTAAGCATTTTTGCGGAGCAGGTAGCTCCTCAAGCTCAGGTTCTAGCAATTCAGCCAGCTGTGGCAGCCTTGCCGGGTATTCTAGCTCAGACAAGCGATGGTGCGACTATGTCCGTGGATGCTTTATGGATGCTTGATAGTTTCACCAAGCTCTTCTCCACCACGTTTAGTGATGCTCCTATAGAGGATTCCCAGGACTTTTTTGTTCAGCTGCGATGAGGTTATCTGTACCATGGTTATTGTGGATACCATTGGGGTTGATTTCATCACCTTTCGACTAGTAGGATCTGCCAAGACTTGGTGGAGGGGAGTATTGATTATCCATACCAGCAGGGTCGCTATCATTCACTTGGGATCAGTTTGTAGAGTTGTTTATGGAGAAATTTCTCCCAGTTACTCAGCGAGAGGCTCTTTGTAGGCAGTTTGTGTCCTCCATTAGGGCACTATGACAGTCACACACTGTGAGACTCAGTTCCTTGATCTGGCATTTCATGCTATTGTGATACTCCCCACCGAGAGAGAGAGAGGGTGATGAGATTTATTAAAAGATTTATTTTGCCTATCCATCTCCAAATGACTATCAGAGACGAGGGTGAGATTTCCTTTCATGAGGTGGCCAATGCGGCTAGAAGGATAGAGATGGAACTTGCACGGGGAGGTGGTCATGGGTCAGAGAAGAGGCCCCGTCATTCTAGTAGGTTTAGTGGTACTTTGTTCTGAGGTGGGGATTCTTATGGTAGATGCTATCCTCCGAGGCCCTTTCAGTCAGCCCTACAGGTTACACATGGTACTACATGTGGGCGTGGTTTCTGGCTGCTGTATTCCGACAAGTAGCTTTTTAGCTCATCAACACCTATCAGCGCACCACCACCCCGCTATCTCAGTAGCCGAACGCTTGTTACATGTCTGGCGACACAAGACATACTGCCTGGTATTGCCCTCGAGCATCTCACAGGTCTCAGCAGTGGGGTCCTCACCCTATGATTCAGGCAGCAGGTGATCCACAGGCTGCCCAGCCAGCTAGAGGCGAGGGTACATGCCATAGAGGTGGAGGTAGGGATTAGAGAGGTGGAGCTTGTAGCGCCAAAGGTATGGGTTAGCCAGTATCCGATCGTCCCAAGGACATGGTTCAGGGAGTTGTGGCCTTGTCCAGGTGTTATGCTTTGCCAGCCAGGCTAGAGGTTAAGTCTTCTGATGTTGTTTTTCCAGGTACTATTCCGGTCTATGATAGAGATGCTTCACTGCTATTTGACCCTGGGTCTACGTATTGATATGTGTCATTCTATTTTAGACCATTCTTGGTTATGCGTAGCGATCCCTTGAGTGTCCATGTTCATGTATCTACACTGGTGGGTGACTCTATAGTGGTAGACCGAGTGCATCATTCCACTGTGGTAGTATTTGAGGGTCTTGAGACCCAAATTGATTTATTTGTCTTAGACATGGTGAACTTCGACATTATATTGGGGTTGATTGGTTGTCCCTGTATCATGCTATCTTGTATTGTCACTCTAACATCGAGACCTTAGCTTTGCAAGATTTGTCCTGACTAGAGTTGATAGGGACCCTAGGTCATTCCATCCACCATGATATTTCATATATTAAGGATTGACACATGGTCGAGAAGGGGTTTCTAGCTTATCTAGTTATGTTCACAACTCAAGAAAATCCTTCTATCGATTCCATTCATATTGTTTGGGAGTTCCCCGAGGTATTCTCTTTAGAACTATCGAATGGCCCTGCCAAAGTTGATTTTTGTATTGATCTGGCTCTGGGCAGGCAACCCATTTCCATTCCTCCTTATTGAATAGACCCGCCAAAGTCGATGGAGTTAAAGGAGCAGTTGCTGGATTTGCTTATTAAGGGTTTCATTAGACCTAGTGTATCGCATTGGGGTGCACCAATGTTATTTTTGAAGAAAAATGATGGGTCGATGAGGATGTGCATTGATTACCGATAATTGAACAAGGTGACATTAAAGAACAAGTATCCACTATCGAGTATCGACGATTTCTTTGACCAGCTTTAGGGTGCAAGTGTGTTCTTAATGATAAATGTCAGGTTTGGCTACCATCAGCTGAGGATTAAGGCATCTGATGTCCCTAAGACACCATTACGCACTCAGTATAGGCATTATGAGTTTTTGGTTAGGTCATTTGGGTTGACTAATGCCCCAACAAAATTTATAGAGTTGATCAATCGAGTGGTCAGAACTTATTCGGATTTGTTTGTGATTGTTTTCATTGACGATATTATGACATGCTCCCGCTATCAGGAGGAGAACGAGTAGCACCTCAAAATGGTTCTTGAGACTTAGAAGGATAGTCAGTTATATGCCATGTTTTTGAATTGTGGGCTTTGGTTGAGTTCAGTTGAATTTTTAGGTCATTTTGTATCAGCAGATGTTATCAAGGTGCACCCAAAGAAGATTGAGGCACTCAAGGATTGGCCTCGACCACCATCAGCTACGGAGATCCGGAGTTTCTTTGGGTTAGCAAGTTACTATTGTCGGTTTGTAGAGGGGTTTTCATCTATTGTAGCCCCGATGAACAGATTGACCAGAATGGTGCCCTGTTCAGATGGTTAGAAGAGTGTGAGGCGAGCTTTCAGAAGCTCAAGATAACTCTCACATCGGCATCGATATTGCTTTTGCCCACGAGTTCACGGCCTTATTCAATTTTTTGTGATGCTACCGTATAGGGCTTGGTGCAGTATTTGATGCAGGATGGAAGAGTCATAGCCTATTCTTCGAGAGTTGATCCTAGCGGAGGCCCATAGTTCTCGGTATTCTATTCACCCGGGCACCGCGAAGATGTTTCAAGATCTTAGGATTCTCTATTGTTGGCACAGAATGAAGAGAGGTATTATTGAATATGTCTCTCGATGTTTGAACTGTCAGTAGGTGAAGTACGAGCATTAGAGGCACGGGGGTTTATTTCAGAGGATAGAGCTTCTCGAGTGGAAGTGGGAGAGGGTTTCTATGGATTTTGTTACTTGACTTTCGATAACCCGGAATAAGTTTGATACTATATGGGTCATTGTTGATAGGTTGACCAAGTTAGCACATTTTATTCCCGTTGCAGCCAATTATTCATCAGACATATTAGCTGAGCTCTACATACGAGTGATTGTTCGCTTTCATGGGGTGACGGTATCAAGCTTTTCAGACCAGGGTACGCAGTTTACCTGGCGCATCCGGAGAGCAGTGCAGCAGGAGTTGGGCACCCAGGTTCAACCGAGGACAAAATTTCATCCTCGGACGGATGGTCAGTCCAAAAGGATGATTCAGATATTGGAGGATATTTTTCGAGCCTGTGTCATTGCTTTCGTAGGCTCGTGGGACCAGGTTTTGCCTTATACGAGTTCGTATACAACAACATCTATCCGTACAACATTCAGATGGCTTCATATGAAACATTGTATGGTAGGCGATGTCGGTCTCCAATGTGATTGTGTGAGCCGAGAGAGGCTCAGTTATTGGGTATAGATCTAGTTCAGGAGACCTTGGATAATGTCAGGATCACTCAAGATTGACTTCGGTCAGCTCAGTCTAGGCAGAAGAGTTATGCAGATCGCAATGTTCGAGATGTGGCTTTAATGGTCGGTGAGCGAGTATTGCTCTTAGTGTCGCCTATAAAGGGCGTGATGCGATTTGGAAAGAAGATAAATCATAGCCCTAGGTTCATTTATCTATTTAAGATTCTCGATCATGTGGAAGAGGTGTATTATAAACTTGCCTTGCCCCCTAGCTTGTCAGCCATGCATCCAGCTTTTCATGTATCCTTGCTTCAGAGGCATCACGGTGATCCAGCGCACGTGTTATATTTAAGCACATTCCAATTGTACATGGATTTGTCTTATGAGGAGGAGGCCGGTGGCTGTTTTAGACCGGCAGGTTCAATAGTTGAGGTCGAAAAGTTTTCCTTCAATGCGAGTTTAGTGGAGAGGTCAGCTTCCTGAGGCATCGACCTGGGAGTTCGAGTCCGATATGCGAATCCGGTGTCCTCATCTATTTCCCGAATCAAGTAATTTTTTCTTTGGTGTGTTCGAGGACGAATGGTTATTTTACAGGTGGAGAATCATCACTTGTTTTTCTCTTTTTCCCGCACTTACAAGGCCTTGAAAACCTTACTTTTTGTTGCCTCAATTTGCGTGCACAGTCTGGGCACGTAGTTGGAAAGCTTATGTGTGAAATTACATGAATTTGATATATTGTGACTTTATAATGGTTGAGGTTGATTTTGGTCTATATTTTGGGTAAACGGACCAAAACCTGTGATGTGACGGTCTCGGAGGGTCCGTATGAAATTATGTGATAAGGGTGTATTCCCAAAAATCAAAATCCGAGGTCCCGAGACCAAGAAATGAATATTTTAAATAAATTATTTCTGAAATGAATATGAAAAATTTGAAATGAAATTCTATTAGAAATTACTGGTATCGGGCCCATATTCTGCTTATGGCACCCGGTACAGGCTTTATTTATGTATTGAGACATTTTTGTGTAATTTAGTCTAATTCGGACATCATTTGACGTCTTTCATTCCTAAATCTTTAAGTTTTAAAGATTAAAAAGTTTGAATGAAAAGTGTTGATTTTGAGGTTGATCCCTCGTTTATGATGTTATTTTGGCGATGTGACCGCACGAGAAAGTTCGTAGGATGTTTTTGAGAATATATTTGTGTTTTTTATGGAGCCCCGAGGTCTTAGACTTAAAAGTATCAGGTGTTGCAAGTCCAGGTTTTGAAGGCCCCCAGTGCGTGCCCGATCATTTCCGCGCGGCCGCAGTGCATTTCTGCGTGGTCCGCGTGGCTATATTTAGAGGGTTAGTGAATTCCAGGTTGACAAGCATGGCCGCGCACAAAATTAGTGGGGTCCACTCTGCGTATGTTCAAAGAGTCATTATTCTTCCCTTCCTCAGCGCGGCCACGGTATATTTTTGTGCGGCTCTCACCACCCTTCAATAAATAATATAAAGTCATGCTTTTTAGGCATTTTTAACTTTTTCAAAACCCAATACATAAGAGGCAATTTTCTAAACGATTCACTTTCTTCAAACGAGTGGTAAGTGAGCTCATGGGGGAATGGGTAATCGGGTATTGATTCGAACCTCAAGTTTTGACCTTTTAGGGCCCAGGGGACGTTTGGGATTCTTTGAGTAAAACTTTGGGAAAATTTATTTTCATACTTTCAAATTGATTCAGGAAGAATTTGTTAACACATTCTAGTAATTTGTTCCTAGATCGAGCGGTTTGGTGGTAAATTCGATGGGTAACGCTAAACTAGAGGAGTGAGTTGAGTTTGGAGCTTTTGAGGTAAGTGTTTGATCTAACATTAGCTTGAGAGAATAGGATTAGAGTATTATTTGTTAATTACTAACTAGTTAGTACGATGTATAGGCATGATGATGAGTATATATACACCGATGTCTAGCCTGACCGTGGGTCCTTATTTATGCTTATTTGGCATACCGTAGTGACTTTTCCTTGCTTATTGATGGTTTCCATATGCTATGACCCGAAGACAAGGAACTATAATCTGTAAATTCCTTGGAGCGTTGGGTCGATTTTGACTTGATTAAAAAGTAAGAAATGAATGGAAAAGAAAGAGGTAATTTATCTCCTGCCGAGACGTGTAAGATATTGTTGTTGCTCCCATGACGGGAATTTACTAATAGTTTTGTTCACCCTTGCCGGGAAACTGTTATATATATGAAATCTGATTATGTGGCAGGCCGACCACCTGTTCATTATGAAATGGGCTCGTGTGGCACGCCGAGCACTTATATATTATGAAATGGGATCTTGTGGCAGGCCGACCACCTATACATTATAAAATGGGACCGTTTGGCACGTCGACCACTTAAATATGTTGAAATGAGACCGTGTGGCACGCGGACCATTTATATTGATTGTGAGATTTGATGTACTTTTAATTATGTAATTCTGATAAGTTCTTTTCATTTGTATCTTCCTTAAGCATGTCCCGTCCCCGTTTTAATTGGTATTTTTTGCTATTATTTCGTTGCTCGTGCATATATATATCTGCACAGATTATTTTTGGTAGGTCCTGTCTAGCCTCGTCAGTACTTAACCGGGGCTAAAATTCACAAAACGATCGATCGGGTCATTACACTATTGCCCAAGATATTTTGATTAATTCCTCCCAAGATAGAGAGAAAAATCACCCCTTACTAGTGGCACTTCAAATTATTGAACTTCGTGAACTCAGATGACGGAACAAATTACATAGTGCGGACTCCATTCGATTTTAGAAATATATAAAGACTATTGGAAATTTTGTTACGAAATATCTGAAATAATGCCTCTATATTTATATAAAATAAAAAATTAATATGGAGAGATGCAATTCAAGAGATGCCTCTTCTATTTTTCATTCACACTTTTTAAGAAAAAACCCAACAAATCTCCACTTTGATGCCAACTACTTGCATGAGCCTATGAAAGATTAAATAAATGCTTTAAATTTGTTTCTGGCCTTATTGTAAATATTTGTCTTAGGAAAATAGTTTCAAGGCACATAGAACTTTAGTGAAGAGAGAAATATCATTGCATTCCAAAGTAAAGAGACACAGTAATCAGATACCAGAGCTTCGTTGGGTAAAGACATGTTAATAAATATATGTTTAAGATACATTAAAAGATTGTGGCTTATTATTATTATTATAGGAACAGACTATTTAAATACATTTATTTTTCCAAATATCAGCTAATTACACATGCTTCATTTGAAAATTTTAACTAATCGCACTATTATAATGCTAATTGCAATATTTACAGTGTTTTCCATTTATGTTTCTTCTTATTGAAATAGTGTTTTGCTTTCAAAAGATCAGTTACTGCATAGGCCCATAAAATACTCATATATGGTAAAAGAACCCGACTTACAAAAATTAGAGGTTGAAGGAGAAGATACGCTTAATGCACAAAAGTTATGCCGCCATGTGAATCTATCCATGGTGCATTAAAAAAATAATAAAGAAGGGACAATGGAGAACACCTACACATGCTTTTAACTCTCATACAAGAGAAGAGAACTCCTATCTACGTTAAGGGAGTATCTACTATCACGATCCGAAATTCCAGCAAGTTGTGATGGAACCTAACCAACCGGCTAGGTAAGCAAACTAACACTTACTACTACGGAAACTGAGTATCATCAATAAAATGAATAAGGATGCAAATATTTATTCAAGTAATTCAAAGAAATAGTTGTGCAAGCCATGAGCAACTCACATTTGAACTACAATGTTGATAAGAAGAAATACATCATCTATCTAAAAATTTAAACATAATGACATGTCCTATACGACCAAGAACAAAATGATACTAAATGTCTGGATGCCTCGAATATTGTCGTCTTTAATACCCACCCTCAAACTTCGTAGCTTCTTAGCTCCAAATATTTGCATGCAAGGTGTACAAGTGTAATATGAATACAACTCACCCTGTATACTTAAGTATCTTGACTAATCTCGATAAAATAGTAGCAAGGTTTTCAAGTAAAAAGATAATTAATATGCTCTGTGTTGTTTACAAGCTTAGAAAACAATAAGACAAAATAAAAAGAAACAACTCATGAAACAGTGGATACCAACGGTAAGTTACACGATAGGGGAATGAGATGAAAACACACTTTTCTAACCTACCAGGTTAAATAGATATACCAAATACACCAAATTAAAATACAGAAGAAGATATACACCCGATAGAACTAACTCAAACCATACTTGGCTACTCCAGCCAATCTCCTTTGAATTACCCTCCTCCATTACGGATGTTATCCGTAACACCCACATTTCTTAATTTCAACATTCCCGAGACACCCCCTACTGGCATGCCACCTCAAATGGAAACTTCACAACTCGCTCCGCTTACCATCTGCTCATCCAACAACACCTTCGCGACACCCCTCCATACCGCAACGAATGGCTCTGGCACTTCCCTACTATCAACAAAATACGACATTTCATGTGGTTACTTACCCAGCATAGACTGCCTTCAAATGTCTACTTATACTACCGCAACATACGATCAAATAAATACCTTTTGTCTTGTATGTCATCATCACACAGAAGATACAACTCATATCTTCCTCCATGGCCCCTTGTCAATAAAAACTTGGGCACACTTCCACGTTCAACCACCCACACATAACCATATCTCATGGTTAAAAAATGATTTCCTAACCAACTCAACCCTACTGTTTGTAAAAAACATCCAAATCCCATCCTTCGTTATCATACCGCTCATCTTATGGAACATAGGGTTAACACGCAACCATAATACTTTCAACAACCCCACCATATATATTCCACTCTATACCATCTCCTTTCAAGCCATCGAATATGTCCAATTGGATACTACTCCACCAAATACTACCTCTCCAACCACTACCCTTCGTGTTGCTTGGTCTCCACCGCCACTCAAAATATTCAAACTTAATATTGGTGGTGCTTTTGATCGATCAAACACACATGGAGGAGCTGGTGGAGATTTCCGCGACTGTAGAGGTGCATGGATCACTGCATTCTCTAGACCTTTACGAGTCAATAATGCAACACTTGCGGAAATACTAGCTTTGCTCACTGGCTTACATGTTGATTATACAAAACAATTGATTCAGTTACTTATTGAAACATATTCTCAGCTATTACTCTCTCTCTTTTGAAAGCACCAAATATGAAATACTCGCATATTTTATCTGATTGCAGGTCGCTCATGGATGACCTCCTCTCGCTAGAACTGCGCCACATCTACAAGGAGGGCAATGGTATGGCTGTTGCTCTTGCTAAAGATGAAAAGGCCCGAGATACCCTTACTGACCAATCCACTACCCTTTTTGTTAACCGCCCTCCTTTTACTTTTGTATTTTTTGAACAAGACTTAATAGGGGCTGCATCTCTACGATCAGTCGCTACTTGTAATAATGCTACTTAATTTTACATTAAATAAATGCATAAGTTTAGCAACAAAAAAATACATACTTGTACCCAAATTCGGTCATAATAGTGTACATGCGTATAACCCGATCCTATTATAATATTGTTATTGGCATGTAACCGGATCATATGCAATAATGTGTAGCATGCACCCGATTCTAGTGTGTGACCCAAGTTCAAACTCGAATTTTAATATTAGAAGTTGTAATAGGTTGGATGTGTCATTTATGACTTGTGTGCAAACTTTGAGGTCAATCGAAGTTTATTTGGCATGTTGCGACATTGGTTTTTGAAGTTGGAAGTTCAATAATTCATTAGGCTTGAATTGGGGCGTCATTCGTGTTTTCCAATGGTGTTTGATGGGATTTGAGACTTCGACTAAGTTCATATAGTATTTTCGGATGGGTTGATATGTGGGATCGTGTGGGCCTCGGGTGTGATTCAAATTTAAATCGGGTTGAATTTTGGACTTGTAAAAATGACAGTGTGCTCAGTTGTGGTACCACCATACTTGTGTGAATTTGGCTACAGGTGCGGAGGCGCAGATATCGCCAATGCAAAGATTTAGAGGTGAGTTGGGGACTATGAGATTGTAAATTCGAAAAGGGATTTGCAGAAGCAGAGTCGCTTCCGCGGGGAGGAGGCTGTAGAAATTGAATGGACCAAGATTTGAGGCGGTTGGGAGTTTCCACAAAAGCATACTTTTGTGTACAAAAGCACGTATGCAGATGCGTTTGGCACACGCAGGTGCGATGCTGCAAGTATGGTCTTTAAGGAGTGGAAGTGGAGAGGCGTAGGGCAAGTGAGTTACGCATGTGCAGAGTTTTTAGTACAGATGCGGTTCCATATAAGCGGATGAAGGATCGCATGTGCAAAAGTCCTTGCAGTGGTATAATTCTAAAGGGCTCCGAGTTTTCCTCATTTATGGAATTTGCAAGATCGGCTAGTGGTTATTTTTTGAGGGGTTTCAGCAGACGTAAAGAAGTAAGCAACGTTTCATAATTTTTTCATTAATACTGAATACCATTGAATTTACCACCTACATTAGGTGCTTTTGAGGTGAAATTTTAGGAATAATGAAACAAGGGATTGGAGAGTGATATTTGGGGGTTTCAATTTATGGTCGAAATTGGATGCTTTTAGTGTGGTTGGACTTGTTAATTAATGAGTATTTGGATTTTTTGAATTTTTTTGGTTTCCGTAGTATGGGCTCGTGTTTACGTTTTAGGTTGACCTTTTTACTTTGGTTAAAGAACTTAGCTTTATCATATCAAATAGATTTTTATACCTTTTATTCATCGTACTATTTTGTTTTGGCTAAATTCAGGTCGTTCAGAGGCAAACTCGTTAGGCAAGGGCTTGTTTGTGTTCTGCTTAGCTCGATTTAAGGTAAGTAACACTTCAAAATTTTGTACTAAGGTTATGAATCCCTGAAATACGTGTTATTTGATCTGTGAGAAGTGACGCACAATCTATTTAGCGGACTGTAGGCATGCACCGTGGTAATTGTGACTCGGTTGATTCTTTTGTTGATGGTCAGGTAATGCATACGTGTAATAGTAATTGAGCAGCGATCCATGTTATAAATCACGTTTAGGCTATATGAAAATTCTGTTTGGACACACTAAGGTCATTGCTGCTATTGAATTATTTTCTTAAAATACAATTATGTACTTAGTCACATTCATCATTTACATATCATATCTCAGTCTCTATCATCATTTATTTTTATATCATGTCGTCATTGTTTAGGCTGATTGGCATGAGACTTGTGAGCTCGAGAGACTAAATAGATTGATGACTAAGTTGAGGCCTGAGGAACGGCTTGTGAGTGATATATATGGGATTGAGTTGCACGCTGTATCTCTTGGTCATTTGCCTCACCAGAGTTTGACATTCCAGCAGTGAGCACATGTATTATTGACTGTTGAGTAAAAGAATGTGATGAGCGATTGATTGTATTGAGTGAGTAAATGTGCTTAGTGAGATTTAGTACTTTGAAAGATTGGGTACGTCAGTTTGTTACGATATTGCATTACACATGATATAAAAATTTGACATGTATACATCGAGACGTAACTTTCCCTATGCTAGCTATACCTGGCATATTTTTTAATTATTGAGCTTCGATTTTTGAACTTGAAAGTATGTCTATACTTCTATACTGCGTAAGAATTGTTTATGGTATTTCTATGAGTTATTATTGTTATTTCCCTATTATATTCCTACTATTAATATCTTGATTTGGATTGTATCTTTCTGAGCCGATCACTTCATTTAGCCCAAGGTTATTCATGTTAATTATCGTGTACATTGGGTCATTTTTTATCATACAACACTATGTACTTCATGTATGGGTCCTGGTACATCAGGACCACTAGGTGCTAGCCTTGAAGCAATAGTTGTTAGGAGTCTATAGAGGTAGACGTTTTGATGCATGCAGACCTAAACTCTCCTTCCTTTTAGTTTTAATTTGTATTGTTTTATCTTTCGGACAGTTGTAATAAAGATTTAGATTGTGTTGACACTTAGTAGCTCATGTAGTCGATGACACCTGGATTTAGGAATTTTGTAGTTGAGTCATAGTTGCTCTTATCTGTTATTTATGAGATTTTCACTATTAAGCTTATTACACAATGTTTTTATTTTAGAATGAGTACTTATTTTGTGATTGTCGGCTTGCCTGGTAAAGTGATAGGTGCCATCACGACATGTTGATATTTATGTCGTGACAAAAATCATGTATGAGAAACCAATATAGAATGTATGAATGTATGTACAAAATCTAAGAAATAAATATCATTAACGTAAAGTCCAACTCTAATCCTCTTCGCACAATTACAACCAACATCATATTTCATATCAAACCGCACGGAATACCTATCATTCCAAAATCATAACAACCGCATGGACATAATGATCGTGCCAAATATCACCATAAACCCCAAATTATGATATTTGGTATGAATAAAAAGGCTCAATAGAACAAGAATAATAGATATATATATATATATATATATATATGCGTGTTCAAAATATAAGATATGATTACAATTAAATCAAGTATATGAATATTTTTAAGAATAGCCTTCATATTCATTTTGAGTGTTATATGTGTAAACATGATTTCTCGCATGGATATTACATTCATATATTCATCCAAGCACATAAAAGACATGTCATGATTGTCACAAAGTTGAACAAGGCATAAAGAAGAACATAATCCACCATGATCATGGATAGCCTAGACACATGCATATATGCTCGTCAATTCAATATACATCACCCTCGTATGCAGTAAATAATATAAATTATTAGGAAAACTCCCTCAAAACAAAGTTACTCAAGCTTCGGGACAAGTTCATTAAACCTTACACTTTTATTATAATTACTCCTCAAAGTGATCAACTCCTAGTCAAATATCATCTATGAAAGTTAAATAATGGCAAATGAAACATTTCCAATCAATAAAGGTCCAATCTTTGAGAAAATATCATAGGTTAATATTGACTCACCCTGGGATCATGTTTATATAATATAGAGACAAAACTCCTATTGACCCATAACTCGATGACTCCAAATATATAATTAATTTCAAGAATAAAACCTCAAATTGAGGTCCATATCCTAATAGTTAGCTCCCTTAAGTTCAAATCCTATACCCCAATTGTACACTTTAAAATCCTAGAATGTATCTAGTCGGACGATAGTTTTGAGAGTTGTAGCGCTGCTTCCCTATTTACTTCTTATTTTAAGCTCATTTGTTTCTATGTGACGTACCAGGATAGCTGGTTCAAGTTCGGGGATGTTTTGAAATGAGTTGAGACACGTAATTTCAAGGTAAGAAGCTTTCATTGAAAAGGTTGACCAGATATTAATTTATATGTAAATGACTCCAGAATGGAGTTTTGTTGGTTCCATTAGCTCTGTTGGGATTTTAGACTTGGGAGTATGTACGACATGTGATTTGGAGGTCGGTAGTTGATTTAGGGTTGAAACAGCGAAAGTTGGTAAATTAGAAGTATTAAACATTGAAAAGATTGACCAAGAGTTGACCTTGTGATTATCGGGCTTGGACTTTGGTCACAAAATATTGAGTAGGTCTGTTGTGTCATTTAAGACATGTTTGAAAAATTTGAGGTCAAGCGGAATTGATTTAATAAGTTTCAGCATCAAATGTAGAAGTTGGAAGTTTATAAGTTCATTAGGATTGAATTGATGGATGATGCACAATTATAGCATTGTTTGATGTGATTTGACACTTCAAATGAGTTAGTATGCTATTTTATGAATTATTGGTATGTTTGGTTGATGTCCCAAGGACCTCAGTTAGATTTTGTATGGTTAATATATTGGAATGTGGACATAAAAGATGGATGTAGGTGCAAATTTCTGGTGCCTGGTTTCCTTCTTCGCATTAGCGAAGGAAGTCCTTCGCGAAGGGTATCTAGAGCAAGGTGGAGATATGTTCTTCGCTTTCGCAAATAGGGGACTACATTCACTAAGGTTCGGGAATGTACTGCATAGCGAACGCGAGAAGGGGGTCACATTCGCGAAAAAAGAAGGAGGTAGGATGGGGAGCTCACGTGCTTGGCCTACGCGTTCATAACAGAGGCTTCACGTTTGGCAAAGCTTGGGGTTAGATAGTCATCGCATTTGCAAGGAGAATCTCGCGTTCGTGTAGGAGGTTTTTGGATCTAGTATTGTTTCTTGTTTCGTGAACGCGAGGCACCTGCACGTTTGCGAAGAAGGGTCGTCTGGGCAGAAAATTATATATTTCAAAATGAAGGTTTGAGTTCATATCACAAATTTGAGTTTGTTAGCTCGGTTGGAGGCAATTCATCGACTCATATTCCAGGGTTGACTGGGGTAAGTAATTCTTACATGGATTTTTATAAATTCCACGTTTATGTCTTTGATTTCATCATTTAATTAGTGTCTTGGGTAGGAAAATTGGGGGGGGGGGGGGATAGAGGAAAGTTGTTTGGCCAAATTTTGGGGAATTGGGTGAGATTTTTGTACTAGATTTGATTAATTTTTGTATGGTTGGATTCATTGTTGAATGTGTGTTCGAATTCTGTAACATTCATCGGATTCCAAGATACGGGCCCAAGCAGTTGACTTTTAAGTTGATTTTTTGACTTTTGATTAGGAAATTAGTAGTTTTATATGGAATTGATTCCTTTAGCTCATGTTGATTGTATCAATTTTTTATGTCTAGATTCGATGCATTCAGAGGCCGTTTTGAGAGGCAATGGGTGTGTTGGAGTAAAGATTTTCATTGCTTGAGGTAAGTAACAGCTCTAAACTTGATTATATGGGTATGAAACCCCAAATTACATGTTATTTAATTGTTATTTAGGAGACAGGCGTGATGGTGTGCACCGTAGCAATTGTGAATTGGTCGATTCCATGGAATTGTATAGATGAATAATCTTGTTGTTATTCGTATTGTCCATATGTTAGAGAAATAAGCTGAAAGTCATGTTAGAAATCATGCTAGGCTATATTTTGTTATGCTTGGCACCCACAGAGGTCTTATGTATCATTCTGTGTTGTCATTCATTTGTACATTATATCATCATTGTTTAGGCTAATTATCTTGATTACAGTAAGCCTGAGAGCCCGACTATAAGAATGTTATGGGAATTGGGATTCACTCTGCAACATGGTTATATGATTCATGCTATAATTGGACTATTATAGCTCTTGGGCTAGAAATTTCCCTTTAGGGTCTGTACACCCATAATGAGTGCATGTACCATGAGTTCGACTACCAAGCGATTTGGAGGATTGAGTAGCTCTAAGGATGAGTGAATTTAAGAATTGAGTGATTGATACTCTAAAAGTATGCATATAATTTCATTCCTCTCTTTTTACATAATTTGGCATATATAACTGTCATGTTGCTATCTAGTTGTACTATATCTTGTATTAATTGAATTGGACATGATTTACTTGTTTGGGCTTTAACTATTAAACTTGAATGCATGCCTACATTTCTATACTGCAATCTTGTAGTTGGACAATAACGATTAAGCTCCTCACAACTTTCAGTCCAGTAGATAGACAAGTTAATTACTATCAATTCTGTCAATTCTGTTAGCTTTGTTGAAGTTCCATAAGATCTATTAATTACACCCAAAACCCCCTAGTTTGTACGAAGAAATTCATAGATTTGATGTTACAAATTTATGAAAAGTAATTTGGAATTGATAGAAAATTAATTAGAGGTTCTTATGAATGAATTCGGGAAAAAACGGTTATTCAAATATCGTGCAATATCCCGTCTGGTCGTTTTGAGAGTTAGACCAGATTCCCTATTAACTGATTTTCCCATATCTATTTCTTCTATTGTGACTTTCCGAGAGGTTTTGTTTTAGTTTTTGGAGAGTTTTAATATATTTTATTCCTAAATGAAAGCTTAAATCTTAAGATTTGGACCGTAGTCGGAAACATGTGAAGACTACTTCGGAATGTAATTCTATCAATTATGTTAGCTTCGTGGGATAATTTTGGGCGTAGTTTTGTATTTGGATTGTGTCTTAGTTGTTTGAAGCTCATTAAGGCTTGAAATGCTGAAAGTCAAATTTATGGGGAATTGGACCGGTAGTGGAATTTTTTATATCGAGGTTTGAATTCCATTTCGTAACTTGGAGTAGGTCCATAATTTTGATTATCACTTGTGTGCTAAATATGAGGTCACTCAGACATGGTTTGATATGTTTCGAGATCAGTTTTGGAAATTTAAAGTTTCAAGTTTATTAAGTTTGTATTGGAAGGTGATTCATGATATTAGCAAGAGAATAAGGCACACGACATGAATCAAATGAGGTACATCAAGGACGAGGACAGTCGAGTATATTAGGAAGAGGCCCAGATTACGCAAAGATAGCAGTCATGCTTTCATAAACTTCTGAATCAAGAGGGAGATGGAAACACCTCGTTTTTGCAGTTGGGGCGCATCGAGAGCCACCACAACTTTAAGTATTGTAGGAGCTTTAAGTTTGAGGAGGCCGTGGGTGCGATGGGTAAGATGAGTTAGGGCAAAGCGACCGTACTAGATGAGATTCCAATACAGTTGTGGAGAAATGCGGATAGAGCAGGCTTGGAGTGGTTGACTGAGTTGTTTAATGTTATCTTCAGGATGAAAAGGATGCATGATGAGTATTGCTGGAGTACAATGTTTCCGGAGTACAATAACATAGCTGATATACATAAATGTAACAACTATAAGGGTATCAAGTTATTAATTCATACCATAAAAGTTTGGGAGAGGGTGGTTAAAGGGAGAATAACAAGGGCAGTGTCTATGTCGAAAAACCAGTTTTGGTTCATGCCGCGTCTTTCTAATACAGAAGGTATCCACCTTATCAGGAGGTCGGTGGAACGATACAATAATAAGAAGAGGGTTTGCATATGGTGTTGAATGACCTATATAACGTGTATGAAAAGGTCCTCATGGACGTCCTTTGGAGATGTCTGGATGTAAAAGGTGTTCTGGTGGCTTACATTAGGACAATAAGGTTGTGTATGATGAGGCTATTACTCGGATTAGGAATGTGGTAGCAGACTCAGAGCCTTTTCTGGTAGCTATGGTCTTATACCAAGGATTTGCGCTCAGTCGTTCTTATTTGGACTGGGGTTGGATGCACTAACACACCATATCCAAGGAAGGTGCCATGGTGTATGTTATTTGCTAATGATATAGTTTTGATTGATGAGATACGATGCGGCGTTAATGGGAGCCTAGAGATATGAAGACATGCCTTGGAGTCTAAAGGTTTCAAGTTGAGCAAGACTAAGATAGAATATGTGGAATGTAACCTTAGCAACATGACAGAGGAAGATGATATGGAGTCTTGCTTGACTCATACGTTATCCTCAAGAGAGAAAGTTTTAAGTACTTAGGGTCAATTATTTAGGGTGATGGGGAGATCAACGAGGATTTTATGCATACTATCAGAGTGGGGTTGATGAAACGGAGGTTCGCGTCTGGAGTCCTGTGTGACAAGAATATGCTACCGAAGCTCAAAGGTTAGTCCTATAGAGCGGTGGTTGGATAGGCTATGTTGTATGGGGTTGAGTGTTGTATTGTCAAGAATTCACGTATCAAGAAAATGAAAGTAGTAGAAATAAGGATGTTGATATTGATGTGCGGGCACACTAGGATGGATAAGATTAAAAGTGAAGATATTCGGGAGAGGGGGGCATGGTTTCAGTACATGGAAAGATTCACGAAGCGTGCTTACATGGTTTGAAAACGTGCAAATGAGTTAAATGCCCAAGTTAGAAGGTTTGAGCAATTGGCTTTGGCAGTACACGAAGAGGTAGAGGGCGGGCTAAGAAGTATTGGGCGGAGGTGATCAGACAGGGCATAGCGCAACTCCCGATTTTCGAGGACATGGCTCTTAATCAAAAGGTATGGAGGTCAAATATTAGGGATGTGGGTTAAGGGGTAGTCAAGCCATTTTCCCCTTTGTCCCGGTATCCCTCTTTGTACCGACGAGTTTGATAGTGTTTTGCCTAACCCTACTAGCGATTTATGTTGTGTTTCACACTTTTGCAAAATATTTGTGTTGCTTTTTTTCCGTTTATTTGCTGTCTATAACCTTTCTGGTATTATTTTTCTAGTTTTGTTGTCACAGACCTATTGTCTCTGAGCGGAGGGTCTCCCGGAAACAACCTCTCTATCCCCTCCTAGTAGGGCAAGGTCTACATATATTCTACCATCTCTAGACCCCATAGATAGGATTTTACTGGGTTTGTTGTTGTTTTTTCATTGTTTTATGTGATTTGAAGGCTTGCCTAAGTTCCTATAGTTTTTTAGGACTTGTTGATATATTTGGTCGAGGTTCTGGGTGCCTAGGGTGAGTTTCGGGTTCTTAACGAAAGGAGATCTGGACTTAGGTCATAGTTGGTGTTTGAGACATTTGGTGTTTTTGCACCTACGCTGGAGAGACCGAAGGTGCGAGTTTTCAGGTGCGGAGAAGATGGCACATACGCAGATTTGGTCAACCCGTTGTGGGATTGCATGTGCGAGGGAAGTTCCGCATTTACGATGCACGCAGATGCGAATGAGGAATCACAGATGCGGCAAATGACTCTGGAGCGAAGTAGTTTCGGTAGGATTGGGTATGCATGTGTGGCCCATTGCTTGCAGATACGTGCCCAGTTAATTTAAGTCATTTTTGCACACGTCATGGAATTTCCGCAGGTGAGGTTGAAGGCTCGCAAAAGCGAGTTTGCTTAGCAGAAAAGAGAGGATTTCAAGGGTTTATGTCATTTCTCACCATTTGACTTTGAGAGCTCTGATTTAAGCAATAAATTGATGGATTTTCAAAGTAAGATGTTGAGTAATGATTCCTAACTCATTTTCTGTTGTATTAATTTAATCCATTGTTGATTTCATCATTTAATTAGGTAATTGAGTTGGAAAACATGGGGATATTTGAGAAAATGTTCTTATGCCAAATTTTGGGATTTTAATCGAGATTTTGATATTGGATTTGAGTAAATTTGATACAGCTAGACTCGTGAGTGAATGCGTGTTCATTTTATGTGACTTTTACCCGATTTCCAGATGTGGGCCCAGGAGGCTTATTACGGTGCCTTTCATATTTTATTTCTTTTAGCTTTTAGTTTATTAGCATGATTAGTTCCTTGTAGCTATATTTTTGTTATTACATTGATTTTTGCTAGATTTGGTCGACTCAGAGCCGGATAATCGTGGAAAGAGCACTATTGCAGATTAATTTGAGATTGGTTCGAGGTAAGTCGCTTGCCTATCCTTGTGTGGGGGAACTCCACATCGGATTTGGCACTATATTGATATATGAGCATCGTGTACATGGGGTCACGAGTACGTACACATGCTATTTGTTGTAGAACTCCATTTCATTTAGTAAAATATATGTTTTCCTTTAGTTGAACTATGCTAGCATTACCTTGTTTAGTTTAGTACAATATCTCTACGTGTCTTTATTGCTTATCTGAATTATGTGCAACATGCTTAGTAAATTTCATGCTTCTTCATTAACTTGTACATAGTCTAAATTATAGCATTTCGTGTTGTAGTTGTAATCTATTGTTTGAGCTACATATTTACTTTGGGATTACAAAACCATATTCCGGTAGGTCCCCCTACTAAGCATATTTACATTGGGACTACATAACGGTATTTTGGTAGACAGCTTTGTTCTAAATATATACTTTGGGACTATGGAACGACATTTTTGTAGGTCCCGTTGCTCTGCATATTTACTTTGGGACTAAGGAGTGGTATTCCAGTAGATCCCTCTGTTATATATATTTAATTTGGGGCTATGAAATAGTATTTCAGTATATTTCCCTATTCTACATATTTACTTTGGGATTACGGAACGGTATTCCTGTAGATTCCGTTCCACATTTACATTAGGACTATGAGACGGTATCTCGGAAAATTCCTTGTTGTAATCTCTGTGTACGGAGATGTTGTCTTCAATGATTTCATTCTTGTTTAATTTCAGCCTTTTATTTTACCATGGTATTTCTCTCTTGTTTATTTATATATATACCAGTAGGGCCTGACCGAATCTCAACATTACTCGATCGAGGTTAGGTGTCACGGCCAGGATTTTCCACCCTCAGGACTCGCATGGCAGCTACTAATGCGAGCTAGGCAAGCCAAACCTTAACTACTTACTACATTTTTGGATTGGGCTTCTTTTTAACAAACACAGGTCGATAATATGATAAAAGTGGAATTTTAAATAAATAAGCGGAAGTCAACAATTTTATAACTTAAGGCTACGTCTATAACAACTTTTAAAATCTCAAATACCCCAAAACTTGGTGTCACAGTATCACAGATTATCTAAGAGTTACTACATGCAAGGTTTGAAGAAATACAATACACTATTTCAGAACAAAATGAAATAAAATAGGAAATAGAGATAGAGAGAGACGCCATGTAATGCGGATGCCTAAAGGTCTATGTAGAGTTTACGAGTGGACTGAAGGAACACCACCAACTACTGTCCGAAAGCTGCTCCTAGATCTGCACACAGTGTAGAGTGTAGTATCAGCACAACCGACCCCATATGACGAGGCAAGGACAACACTACCAAATAAACCTGTGCAGTTCATATAGATATGCCACGGAGAAGAAATAGAGAATTAACCAGTCAATGTGGGAGGAGGAAACATGTCGTGTGGGAGACAATAGTTTTGAATAGAAAGGCATCACGTAAGGAAAGATACAACATAACTAGAATATCAACAAGGGAGCAGAAATCAACAATTGCACGGCATCACCCTTCGTGCTTTTACTCTTCCTCACCAAAACAATCATATAATCAAAATGTGCACAGCATCACCCGTCGTGCTTTCACTCTCTTTCTCAACCATATAATCTATAGAATTGGCACGTAATGGTACGTCGTGTGGCACGACATCACTCTTCGTGCTTTACACTCTTTCCTCACAATAACAAACTATGCACGGCATCACCCTTCGTGCTTTAACACTCTTCCTCACCCAAACAACAATCACAAATAAAGGGGCAAGAGAATAAAAACAAAAATAATTGAAATTTTGGCAAGGGCACAACATTGAACAATTAAATTCCGGCAAGGGAACAACATCAATAATCTCAACATCCCGGCAAGGGAGATAAACAACAAAGAAAAATTATCTAAGAAAGGGAACAATTTAATAACCCTTTCTCTTTCTTTCGTTTTTATTTCATAACTCACTTTACCACTTGAGCCTATGCTCCAAAGGGTTCAATCATCTTATATACTTTCACAATTTAAAGACTCAGGGACATGCTAGACACCAACATATACATACTCGTCACCATGCTTACATGTCTTAATCAAGTATTACCACATAGAAAATATGAATCAACTCCTAATCGCTCAAGCTAAGGTTAGACCAAACACTTACCTTGATGCCACGAACACAACCCAAGGTTCAATTACAGCTTTACCCCTTGATTCCACCGCTAATTCGCTCATACGTAGTCGCAAATTACTTAATTACATCAATAAATGCTAAATGAATCAACCCCAATGCACGAAAATGAGATTTACACTGTTTTACCCAAAAAGTCAAAAATCGTCCCCGAGCCCACATGGTCAAACTCGAGGTTCAAATGAAAACCCGATTACCCATTTCACCACAAACCCAAATATATAATTCATTATGCAATCGGACCTCTAATTGAGCTCCAACTCCCCAATATTTGAAGAACATAGGTTCTACCCTAAACACCCAATTTCCCCCGTGAAAATCATTGATTTTAAGTTGAAATCAAGTTAAAAGATGTTAATGATTGAAGAAAACTAGTTAAAAATGACTTATAATTGATTTAGAAGGAATTTTTCTCTTGAATATCACCCTAGTGTGTTTATATATTGAAAAGATGTGAAAATAGGTTTAAAATCGGCTAAGTACAAAAGTTGCAAGTCTCAGTTATGCGAATTACGAACAAGGGTTCACAATTGCGAACCAACCTCCGTTGGCTTGGGAATTGCGAAAAACGTTTGGGAAATGCGAAGCGGAGAATTGCAAAAAAAATATGGGAAATCACGAGTCTAGTCCGTTTATCTAAAATATTAAACAATGTTAAATTAATTCATTTTATTGTTAAAACTTATCATTTTTCACAGATTCACATTTACGCTTTTTGGATAAGAGCCTAGACTGCGCACATAAATCGAGGTGATTCTATCAGATATTTTAAGTCCTTAGAGCACATAATTCCATTTTAAAATAAATGATGTCCTTTTGGGTTCTCACATTCTGTACCTCTAAACTAATCGTTCGTCCTCGAATGGACAGAAGTAGGAAGTACCTCATTCGATGAAAAGATGGGGATAACGGCTTCGCATATCGGACTCGAATACCCAGGCCTACGCCATAGGAGGGTGACCTCTCTAATGAACACGAACAGAAATAAAACTATGATCTCAACTAACAAATTCGCCGGTCTAGAATAGCTATCGGCTCCTTTTAATAAGACAAGTCCTTGTCCAACTGGATAGTGCTGAAATATAAAACGTGGGATGGATTGCTGTGATATTTCCGAAGAATGGACACATGAAATACTTGATGCACGGCTGATCCTCAGCGGCAATGCAAGTCTATAAGCCGCTTCTCCTATTCGATCAAAAATCCCAACTGGACAAATGATTCTAGGGTTAAGCTTGCCCTTCTTCCCGAATCTCATCACGTCCTTCACAGGTGACACTTGGAGCAGTACCAGCTCTGCAACAATAAAATCCACATCTCGAACCTTGCAATCTACAAAACTTTTTTGCCTGGACTAAGTGTCGACGCCCCCTTTTTCCTCATGGAGAACCTAAATAGGGTTACGACATTATGGACAAAAAACTCTTATTCCTTTTGAGGAATTGGGTTATGGAATTTTGAAGATTCGCCACCTAACGATTATAGTGCATTAGGACACTTTTAAGGTAAAGAAAAAGATATTTTGAACCGAAAACCAATGTTCGAGTAAAGGCTTGAGATTATCTCGAGGGGAAGATTTTTGGCACCCATCAAGATCCACTAGTGTGGTTCCCGACCTTTCTTAATTGTGACTTTAAGGAGAGTAGAAAGAAAGTCATAAATTTTGCATATAGTAGTTACAAACAAAATTAAAAATTTTAGAAAGGAAAGGAAAGGTCATAAGTGATTTTAAAAGAGAAGGATTAATTGGAACATCAATTTAGGAAAACATCATACAATTAAAGAATAGGGGAAAGAGGTCCTATGTTTAAATACTATATGTATCACATCGGTACAATACCCAGAAATCATTCTCACACGAGATATTAGCGCACCGGTCATCATATCCATATTCTACAATTCCCGCCCCGTAAAGGTTATATAAACATATGGATTAGTCAGGAGTGCTTATTGCGTGGGTATTTAGAACCACTATTACTATAAGGTAAGAAATAGGCAAAACCCTTAGGTTTAAATGTCGAAAATGCTATGCCACATACAAATCAAATAGGACTTCACTTTAAAGGAATCATATAAAGAGCATGAAAAGGATTTAAAAATCTCTCCATAGATAGGCATATAATGAGCACGTCTCAAACACATCAAAGGTCTAAAAATGAGAATTTAATAGGTGACACTGCCGAAAATAGATTTCCAAAAATTTGGTAGAAAGCAGAATGTTTGGTCGAAATAACAACAGTAAGGACACAATAGTTTTGGAATCAGTAAGAGACACTTTGAAACACACTTTAGTATATAGTAAAGGTATCAAATATGTAGTATTTTTATAAGAGAGAAAATAACACAGTTTCAGATATGAGAGGTTGAAAACAGATGCGAAATTATTCGGAATTTCAGAAGTGTAATTTAAAAGGAGAGCAGTATGTATGTAGGAATTAATATTGAAATCTACCTTTGAAAATCATAGCAGAGATGTTAAAGATGACATATTCTGATAAGTATAAGAAAATAGTAGCGCAATTCTAGACAGGACTATTAACCACTAGGAAAATATATATTGACTCTATTTTCTTGAAATAGGGCGGAGTTTAGTAGAAAACCTTTCAAAGAAACAGAATTAGGAAAGTTAAAGGACTGAGTAGTCTGAAACTGACGAGAATATAGTAAATTGATTTTATCCCACCTAAAGCTTGCTTAAGCGTTGTTTGATCATAAAGCAGCTGTTTCTAAATTGCTTTGGGACCTTGCTAGGAAGAAGGATTGTCTTTGGATTAAATGGATTCATTTTTATTACATAAAAAATGATGACATTGAAACAATGGCAAGT
Source organism: Nicotiana benthamiana (assembly GCA_034376525.1). NCBI lineage: Eukaryota > Viridiplantae > Streptophyta > Magnoliopsida > Solanales > Solanaceae > Nicotiana > Nicotiana benthamiana. The sequence goes on from CM067329.1 coordinate 34,296,602, forward strand.
CCAAAGAATGCTTCTTGGATTTCTAGGAAGATCATTGACTGTAGAACTCAAATTATGAACACTCACAGTCTACAAGGTGATCTCATATCTAGGTTGCAACAGGTATGTAAGGCTGGAAAATTCCAAATCCATATTCTCTACCTTTCTCTGTTGCCAGATTTTCCTAAGATGGAATGGAGGAACTTGATGGCTACCCCAAATGTTTTGCCTCGACACTTATTTACTATATGGATGGCTGCACATGGTAGATTACCAACTGTTGATAGACTCCTCCCATTTGGGATTCAGGTGGATGCAGCATGTGTGTTTTGTAACCATCACATTGAAGATTTTGAACATTTGTTTTTTGATTGCTCAGTCACAAACAGAATTTGGAGCAAGATTTGTCATTGGCTGGGATATCATAGAAGGCCTGTTTGCTGGAAATCTGAATTAACATGGATATGTAGCAATGCAAGGAGCAAACAGTTCAAAAAAGCTGTAATTGCTACTGCATTTGCTACTACTGTTTCATTGATTTGGAGAGGGAGAAATGCAATACGATTTCAGAAACAACCTTTTGATGACAACAAATTGTGCAGAGAAATTGCAATCCTTATTCATGCAAGAGGTAGAAGATGCAAGACTTGGTTAAAAGGACTGCGACAACTCAATTATTATCCTTAGTGTGGTTAGTTTTATAGATGATATGTAATAATATAGCTTGATAGCAGTGAATGATTGTATAGCAAGGTCAAAGGATTAGGATGTGGTAGTTAGTCTATACTACCACAAAAGAACACTCCATTGTATATTTGTTGATATTAATAGAAGCAATATTCAAAAAAAAAAAAAAAAAAAAAGAGTAGACAATGCATAATTGTTTTCCAATTTTAAGGAAACTGTTAACCAGACTTATATTGTTGAACAAACTAGTGAAGTGTTTAAATAATTGCAAACAAAGCCCTAAGGACATGATATCTAATGCATGTAAGGGTCCTAAAACATAGTATGTAAATGCGGTAGCATTAACTTGTTGGTTTTTAACTAATTATGATTATAAAATGAGAAAAATACCAAATTGAAAGTAAAAGAACATGAAACATGATTTCTAGTCGTGTGAGATGCACCTGGACAGGATGTCTAATGGGTAAATAAGAAAAATCCTACGAACAGGTTTTCTACCCACACTATTAAATTAAGAATGCACACCCCTCCCATTTTTTACTATAAACCCCTATTGTAAATTACTAGTTATTACAAACCAAGGTAATTAAATTATATTATTGAAAACAAAGTGATAAGTTACTCTATAGGGAGCCTTCAACAAGACCCAAGTCTCCAACCTAACTTCTTTTGAATTTCAAAGCCTTTACCAAGGGTTGGGTAAGGCAAAGCTCCCTAAGGGCCCATTGGGGCCCTTAGCCAATAGCAGGCACCAAAATAGATTGACATTGAATCATTGCAAGTGTGGAAGTACCAGCCTTGGGCATCAAAGTTCAGCGGGTACTCAAGGTACCCAAAGCAATGTTTACACTAAGGGAATAGAACCTAAATTCTAGAAGAAGTGAGATTGTGATAGAATTTGTAAGAGACTGAGTTGCAAAAATATTGAAACAGGGTCCATAGAGAATCAATATTAGAGAGAAAAGCAACAGAATATACAATATCATGCAAACACAAATAGGGGTAGAGGACATGGGGGACAGGTAATTCACAAGTGAGAACATAGTTACACAAACATCCAAAAAGAAGCACTTCCGATCATAAACAATCATGCAAGTTTCAAACAGTATGAGATTTATAGATATCAAAAAGATTCACACATCAGGAAGAGGTTCAGGGCCTCTTAATGGCTTAGAGGGTCCTGAATAACATGCAAATAATGTACTGGGGTTAGGGGGTAGGGAGAAACATTCTGGAAACAAGCACATGCATGCCAGACTAAGATAGGCATATTAATCAACACAGAGGAATACTAATTGCAGTAAGAACAACAAAACCCTAACTAGGAACATACCAGAAATAAGAAAAAGTGGAATAAAAATAGAAACATATTGTTTTGAAGCAGTAAATCAAACAGTAGACACACAAGTTGAAAGCAAGGTAATGAAGGGTAGTAGTGAGCTATAATATAAAGAGTGGTGAGCAATAGTGTGAAAAGGAGTGAGCAGAAATATGCAGAGAGTATGAAGAGAGAGAGAAAGGAGCACTACTATAGAAGTGGGCAGCAATAGCAGACTCGAGTAAGTAGCAATGCAGAGAAGTGAACAGCAAAATAGAGAGAGCAATAGAACAATAAACAGCCTAAAGCTCAGCTTGGGTTTTAAACCAGCCGAGTAGCTAGTGGAGAAGGGAGAGAGGTTCTGTAGAAACAAGTGAGAGCAATGAATATATTTTGTGTAAGAGAGAGTTTTCAAAACGAATTCTGTCAGTCCTAAGTGAGAAGAGAAGCAGAGTACTTATTGTTTTTGAAAACCAATAGAGAAAAGGTAACAAGTACATAATTATAGAAACAGTACCAACATGAATCATTCACTGGACCTAATTCCTTTAAACTAGGGATTCACGATTCGAATAGGAGTATCAAATAAGAAACAAATCAATCAGACAAGTAATCACACCACAGTAAGAGTAGTGGACATGTAGCATGTAATAATGGACTAATACCCAATGCTCCAAATAAGGAAAATATATGTTGAACATTCAAAGAATATGTTTATGTACACAAATATTGTAAACACGTAAATTAACTTTGAAATTAGTTAATGAATCAAGGACAAGACTAAAATCAGACGGCATCAACCAAGTAGATAGAGCATCTCACAAGTAATGAAATAATTAAGAAAACCAGTGTAACAACCCGTAAGCAAAAAACACAAAGATTAGCGATTCAAAGAGATGCACAGAATCATTCAAATAACAATTAGACTTATAAACACAATAGGCGTGAAAAATTAGAGAACGCTATGCAAGAAATCATAGATGCAGTAGAGGGTTGGAACCCTAGTAAAAAATGGAGCTAAAAACAAATAGGCTCGTAACACAAACAAACACGTTATAGAGGCACATATAATACTCAAAAGAAACATGAATCCTAGATTTTGAAAAAAAGGGTACGGAAACCCTAGCTTTTCGAGAAAAGAACAAACATTGAAAAACATTGAATATATCGAAGAAATCAAGTAGTGAGTAGTGTAAAACCGAAAGAATAAACTGAAAAATAGTTTTAAAAGACAGAGATTAAGTGATTTAGGCATAAATTAGGATTTTGCAATAAAATTTGTAAGGTAAGGAACGTGGCTGTGAAACTCGTTATTAATGGTGTTAATAGCACAATAAGACTAAATACCACCAGAGAGAAGGTCGGAGATAAGATATGCAAGGTTTCCAGGGATTGTCTTACATGGTGGAAACTTTATGGATTCCGAATTTAGAGAGAAGCAACGAGACAGGGTTGCATGGCGACTAGAGGTCGAGAGAAGTGAGGATGGAGGTAGCCGGAGAGGCGGTGAAGACCATCGGAGAAGAAAGAGAGATCCATAAGGTTCTACAGAAAAGGGAGAGCAAACATTAGCATAAATAGAGAGAGAGAGAGACTAGTCTTTGAAGCGAAGGGTTTGGGGGGGGGGGGGGGGTAATAATGATTTATTTTAGGTAATATAATCTGGGCCGTTAATCCCCTTTGATTAATGGCTCAAATTAACTCAAATATGGATTGGGTATCCGAATGAGGCGTGCGTTAGGTATTAATTGATTTTGGGTTAGCATGAAATTTTGTTAAAATTGGGGTTAATTTTGGCTATTTTTGTAATAAAATCTGGCCATGTATTAAATAGCCAATTTCTCCCTTTTTACTTTATAAAATAGTAAGAAATTATTTGAAAAACAAATTGGAAATACAGAACTAATTAATAATATATATAAATATTAATCTAAAAATATTAGAAATGATTTTATAATTATAAAATGCGGTTAATAGTAACATAGGCCATAATTGTAATTTCATGCAATTTAGCTTTAGAATTTCCAAATAAATTTGTAAAAATATAAAAAAATCATATTAATAATATTTTTTCATAAATAAGGGTTCGAATAAATTATCCACCTAAAAATGATAATTTTTGGGAATAAGTTTGGTATTTTGTACTGTTAAAATAAACAACAAATTGATTCTAAAAGCCCTTTAAAATTGTGAAAAAATACCAAAACTTTTTGGGAACGCTTATATATTATTCAAATGCTATTTGGAACATATTTGACCATAAAAACTACATAGAGAAAAATTGGGTATCAACAACTGCCCTTCTTTACTTGAGGAGGATGAAAGAATTGTCAGGTAAAGATAAGATGGACATTTTAGCCGAAAACGATAATTAAAAAGAACTTTGACCACGCTCTGGTTTTTGAGCATCCTACATATCCCTGGTTTTATGGGAATCAGGTCGTATATAGTTCAGGAACCATTGACGGAGTATACCGATGGATATTCAAAAAAAGGGACACGATGATTAAGTTTTAAAAGGCATCTGCAATCGCACAGGTTGCAAAGAACCGGAGTGGGATCGCTCTTGTTGAGATGGCCGTCAAATAGCTGGTGTACCTGCAAGTAAGCAATGTGGCGTATATTGTGCATAATTAAAACATGATGCAGTTCCCGTTAGACCATAAATGTTATCTTCGCACGGTTAAGATGACGTCCTAGGACAATGATGTCCCGGGCCATGAAGAGCATAAATGTAAAGATTCGTAGGCCATGAAATGGTATTTTCGGGCTATGCACATGGTGCCTCCGAACTATGATGCCTTTGAACAACTTGGTGATCTTTCAGCCCATTAAAAGGTGGCACTCTTTCAGCCAAATGAACGCAAAATGGTGGCGATCTTTCAGCTAGAGCGATAATTTAAAATGTAGGTGGCGATATATTAGCCAAATGAATGAAAAGGGAGGCAATCTTTCAGCCTGAGCGAGTATTTAAAATGCAGGTGGCGGTATTTTAGCCATTCTAAAAAATAAAGTGGCGATATTTAAGCCAAATGAATGCAAAGGGTGGCGATCTTCAGCCAACTGAATGCAAAGGGTGGCGATCTTTCAGCCAGAGCGAGAATTTAAAATAGAGGTGGCGTTATTTCAGCCAAAATAATGCAAAAGGTGGCGATCTTTCAGCTAGAGCGAGAATTTAAAATGCAGTCGGCGATATTTCAGTCGTTCGCAATAAATAAAGTGACGATATTTTAGCTATGCAGGATGGAGATAGAGTTTAGACTCGGAAGGCATAACATAGCCTTATGCAATGGAGATGGAGACATAGCTTAGTCTCGGAAGGCAGATAAGTAGCTGTATGCAGAATGCAGATGGAGAAAGAGCTTAGTCTCAAAAGGCAGATAAGTAGCCTTATGGAGGATGCAGGTTAGAGACAGAGCTTACTCTCAAATGGCGGATAAGTTTCCTTATGCCGGATGGAGGTAGAGCTTAACCTCGGAAGTGAGTTAAGTCGCCATATGCAAAATGCAAATGGACACAGTGCTTCGTCTCGAAAGGAAGAAAAGTTGCCTTATGCAAAATGAGATCGAGACAGAGCTTAATCTCGCAAGGCAAATAGGTAGCCTTATGCTGGATGGAGGTAGAGCTTAACCTCGGAAGCCAGAAAAGTTGCCTTATGCAGGATATAGGTAGAGCTTAACCTCGTAAAGCAGAAGAGTAGCCTTATGCAAAATGCCGCAAATGTAACAAGTGAATAGTATAGAGATCTTATTAGCCAAAAGTTGATTCTGGCATCGTGGCTACTTGGGATGTTAGGCGTAGATAACAAAGTTTGTGCACAAGTGATCGTTCAGAAAGTTTTATCCCTGAAGATTACCAGTGTGTGAATGTAGCAAATTATTTGTGACCTGGGTGCTTGCATCCAAAGAAAAATCTTGAGTTCCGTATAGGGGGAAGGTTTATTCGTATCCCTTGACTCTTCACGTCGTGTATCATTGGGGGTGGCGTTGCTAAAGGAAAGTGATGTAAATGATACTTATACATGATCCTCTAAATATAATGTAAGTATATATTGAAAAACAATTATATGTAGGATGAACCAACAACTGCAACGTGGTTCAAGAAACAACAACCAGTATTATTCCGGCACTTTGAGGGTCCTCCTCAAAACTCTGCCCCAGTTTACTGGGCTGGCACTACAAACCACCGTTCTCAATGACTGAATACGGATTGATCCCATAATTTTGAGGGTCCTCCTCAAAATTATGACCCAGTTTACTAGGTTGATGAAGAAAGACTGAAAGAACAGACTTCAGAATTTTGAGGGTCCTCCTCAGAATTATGCCACAGTTCCAATAGCAGGGAAAATGGAATTTTTATTAAAAAGTTGACTGAACTCATTGGGGTGCCTACGTATCCCCTCTTAAATGGGAATCATGTTAGGCGTAGTTCAGATTATATCATAATATTGATAGGCTTCGGCCAGACTTCTCCATCCAATTTAGCAATAATGAGGGCTCCTCTCGTTAGAACTTTCTGAACCATGCACAGACCGTTCCAATTGGGAGAGAATTTCCCCTTGTCTTCATCTTGATGTGGAAATATTTTCTTCAACACCAGCTATCCCGGTGTAAACTTCCCTCGTTTAACTCTTTTGTTGAAGGCTCTGGACATTCTATTTGGAGCTGACTGTGGCAAACTGCATTCATTCTCTTTCCACATATAAGTGCTAACTGCTCATAGCGACCGTTTACCCATTCCGCATCATCTGACTCTGCTTCTTGTATGATTCTTAAGGAGGGAATTTCTACCTCGGCGTGAATGACCGCCTCTGTACCATAAACTAGGATGTATGAGTGTCCCCGGTTGATGTGCGGACCGTGGTACGATAACCTAATTAGGCGAACGACAATTTCTCGTACCACAGCTTGTGCCTTTCAATCATATTTCTTAGTATCATCTTGATATTCTTATTGGCAGCTTCTATAGCTCCATTAATCAACGATCTATAAGTTGTAGAGTTCTTATGTTCGATCTTGAAACTGTCACCCATTGCTTTCATTAGATCGTTGTTGAGATTGGAAATTGTCAGTGATGATTGATTCCGGAATTCTGAACTACAAACAATATGGTCGCAGACAAAATGTGTTACAACTCTCTTTGTTACTACTTTGTATGATGCTTCTTCAACCAATTTGGTGAAGTAATAAATTGCTACTAAGATGAACCTGTGCCTGTTTGATGCGGCAGGCTCGAATTGTCCTATATAATTGATTCCCCAAGCGGTGAATAACCATGGTAAGCTTCTTGTAGTAAGCTATTTTGGAGGTACTTTTATCATATCTATATGTATCTTACAGCAATGGCACCTTCGGACATACTGGATGCAGTCCGTTTCCATAGTGATCCAAAAATATCCTGTTTTGAGTATCTTTTTTGCTAAAACAAAACCATTCATGTGCAATCCGCTGGTCCCAGCATGCACTTCCTCCAGCAGTTTGGTTATTTCTCTTGCCTCGACACACCTTAGTAATCCCATATCAGTAGTCCATCTATACAAGATTTCTCCATTGTGAAAGAAGTTATTGGATAACCTCCGGAGCGTGCGCTTCTAAGTTGCATTGGCAAGCTCTGGGTATTCTCTTGTTTTCATGTATTCTCTGATATCATGGAACCAAGGTTTCCCATCAACTTCTTCTTCAACATGAGCACGATTAGCTGGTTGGTCGTCAATCTTGACCTTGATGGGATCATAAAGTCTGTATCTCGATGCTGGAACATAGATGACAAAGTGGCTAGGGCATCAACGAACTCATTTTGTATTCTTGGAACATGCTGTAGTTCCGTCTTTCTAAATATCTTTCTCAACTCCTGTATATGATATAGATAAGGGAGTATCTTCGAATTCTTGGTTGCTCATTCTTCCTGAACATAATGTTTAAGTAGGTCCGAGTCTTTTATCACTAGGAACTCCTGAATGTTCATGTCGATGGGCAGTTTGAACCCTAAGATGCAGGCTTCATACTTGTCCACGCTGCCAGTCTTTGTTTCGCCGGAGCTAGGAAGACCCATTTTGCTCTATCTCGCAGTTGTGGATGGGGATATGGTTGTGCTTTGGGACAACATGATGAAATGGGAAGAAAGGTGCAAGCAGTCTATTACCTTAACAAGAAGTTTATCCCGTACGAGGCTCGGTATTCCTTATTTGAATGCACATGTTGTGCTCTGACCTAGGTAGCTCAGAAGTTGAGACATTATTTTGTGCCTACACAACTTATCTCATATCAAGGATGGATCCGTTGAAATATATCTTTCTGAAGCTAGTGCCTAATGGCAAGCTCGCTAAATGACAAATCCCGTTAAGACAATTCGACATTGTTTATATTACCCACAAGGTAATCAAAGGACAAGATTCAACATATCAGTTTTTGGGAGGAGAATACCAGCCTCTGAAGAAGTATTTTCCTGACGAAGAGGTATCTTTCATAGGAGAAGACATTGTGGAGTCGTATGAGGGTTGGAGAATGTTTTTTGATGGAGCCACAAATTTCAAAGGAGTCGGCATGGGAGCAGTCCTGGTATCCGCCATTCTCGGGTTCCCATGCACCAACAACATGGCCCGAGAATGGCGGATACCAGGACTGCTCCTATACCGACACCTTTGAAATTTGTTGCTCCATCGAAAAACATTCTCCAACCCTCATACGATTTTGCAATGTCTTCTCATATGAAAGATACATCTTCGTCAGGAAAATACTTCTTCAGAGGCTCGTATTCTCCTCCCACAGGATTCTCGGTGAGATGATATGCTGAATTTTGTCCTTTGATTACCTTGTGGGTAATATAAAAAAATGTCGAATTCTCTTAACAGGATTTGTCATTTAGCGAGCTTGCCTTTAGGCACTAGCTTCAGAAAGATATATTTCAGCAAATCCATCCTTGATATGAGATAAGATATGTAGGCACAAAATAATGCCTCAACTTCTGAGCTACCTAGGTCAGAGCAAAACATGTGCATTCCAATAAGGAATACCGAGCCTCGTACGGGATATACTTCTTGTTAAGTTAATAGAGTGCTTGCATCTTTCTTCCCATTTCATCATGTTGTCCCAAAACGTAACCGAATCACCATCCACAACTGCGAGATTGAGCAAAATGGGTCTTCATAGCTCCGGCGGAACCAAGACTGGCAGCATAGACAAGTATTCCTTGATTCTATCAAAAGTCTTTTGACGGTCGCCATTCAATTAAGTGGCGACATCCTTCTGTAGCATCTTGAAGATAGGTTCACAAATAATAGTGGAATAGCTATGAATCGGCTGATATAGTTTAGCCTCTCCAGAAAACTTATCAAATCCTTATTATTCATTGGCGGCGGCAATTCTTGAATGGACTTGGCATTTGATGGATCCAATTTTATTCCACGGCGACTCAAAATGAAACCCAGTAACTTTCCACCAGAGATCCCAAGTTGTATCTCCTTAACCTGTTTAAGAATTTCCTTAGATCTTCCATATGATAGGTGGGTTTCTTGGATTTGATGATAACGGCGTCCACATACACCTCGATTTCTTTATGTATCATGTCATGAAAGATAGTAGTCATGGATCTCATAGTTGTCCCAACATTCATCAAACAAAACGGCATAATTCTGGAAAAGTACATCCCCCACGGCATGATAAACGCTGTTTTCTCTGGATCTTCTTCATCCACACATATATGGTGGTATCAAGCAAAACAATCAACGAATGACTACAGCTCATGCTTGGCGTAGTTGTCGATCAAGTTGTGTATATTCGACAGAGGTTAGTTATCTTTGGGACTGGCACGGTTCAGATCTCGATAGTCGGCATAGATTCTAACCTTCCCATCCTTCTTCGGTACCGGCACGATGTTAGCTAACCCTGTCGGATACTTTACCACTCTGATAACTCTGGCTTTGGCTTGCCTCGTAACTTCTTCTTTAATTTTCAAACTCATGCCTTCTTTGAATTTTCAGCGTTTCTGCTTTACTGGCTGACATGTCAGATCTGTTGGAAACTTGTGAGCTACAATTGATGTGCTAAGACCTGTCATGTCATCATAAGACCATGCAAATATATCCTCATACTCCATTAGGAACTTGATGTACTCTTTCTTTTCTCATGGAGACAAATGCACGCGGATACGTGTTTCCGTGACTTTCTATGCATTACCCAAATTGACAATCTCAGTTTTGTCGAAATTTAATTTGGGTTTATTCTCAGAGTTCTCGACTTCTCAGATAACCACTTCTGGTATATCATCCTCTTCTGAATCTATGTCTGTTTTTTGTATTGCCTCATTGCAAGTCACAGTCGTTGGTTCATCATCAAGATATGTAATAGTGCTACTATGTAAAAATAAAGTAGAAGATAGAGAAAAGTAATAAGTGCGAGATATAAAAATAAACTTGGTAAATAATTTTGATTAAACTCATAATTGTTCGAAACATCAGAGCTCTTTTCAAAAGTAAAGGCAATCCGGAAAAATAAAATCAACTAAAAAGTAAAATGTGATGCATTGTGCGTCGTTTAGCCTTGCTACCCCGAAGCTCTCCGGGCATTGGTGGTCCTAACTGACCAATTGGTGAGGCGTTATCCTCGGTTCATAGCTTGAATGGAAGTGCCTTCCTCCCCTTCCTCCTCGAGGATAACACGATAGTCAATATCATCTACCAGAAATAGGTTCTTTATCGCTGCTAGTGTTTCATCCTCATCTGATCCGTGTGTAACATCAAATGGTTGAAAGGTCTTCTCCAACAGAGGTACAGGGTGCTCCAACGAATATTAGGGGATGCGCCATGGTGGTGGCCAATGGTTGAAATTCTCCCAAGTTTATTTATACCCCAAGCCAAAAGTAGTGCTATGTTTCGTTAGTTTTCTGGGATTGTTTGACGTACCACCAGACAATAAGGCTATTTTGGTGGCCTGTAATGCTTTGATATAGGTGACCATACCATTCTTGATACCCTTTTCGATTCTTTCTCCCAACTTGATGATGTTGGAGAACTTTTGACCCTCTACTAGCATCAGCCTTTCACAGTATTTCATATCCTGAGCCTGGACAAAGATGCTCTTCATTTGTTCTTCCTCTAAGGCTAGCCTGACCATGGCGGCTTCTAACCTCCAATGAGTAGCATGCTCGTGAAAGGTTTCTGTGGGTTTTTTCTTCAAATTCTGAATATAGAACATATCCGGTGCATTGTCAGTGTGGATCCTGAATCTGTCCATAAAGTCGAATTCCATACTCACCCAACATGTCCATTTCTTTGTATCATGGCCAATATACCATGATAAGGCATCGCCTTTTAGACTCCTCATGTATAGCTTCATGCGGATTTTCTTGTCCCTTACTACTCCTACCAGCTTATCACAATACATTCTCAGGTGGACCCTGGGATCACCTGTACTGTCGAACATCTCAAACTTGTGAGGTTTGTACCCCTCCGGGAGCTTAACATCTGGCTTAACATAAAGATCTTCATAGTTCAAACCCTTTACGCCTTTGCTACCTTCGACACCATGGATCTGGGTAGTTAACTTCATGAGTTTAGCGGCCAAGTTCTTAACGAGGGAGTCTTTTTCATCAAATTCGGCCACACCTGAGATTGGCTGGGTATAATAGGGTACAGTGTCCACAAAGATGGTTTTGTTGTGGATGTGGTTGTTTGTGGTTTTTTTGCGTTCGGGAATGAGCAATGGAGTGTTATTGCATGTGTTGCAGGCTTAGGTTTGAGTGGGTTGTATTGGTGGTGGCGGGGTATTTTGTGGAGGTATGGGGTTCTGGTGTTAACATCAGGAGCGGCAAGAGTGATTGACAGGCTTGCCAGGTTCCGGACTTGGTCCGTTTCTTCCCTAAATATCAGGAAAGTCTGCTCAAGATGAGCATTTGTCTCCTAGGTAATTGAAGTGTTCTGAGAAGTTTCCTCAAGTTCCTTTCTAGCATTTGCATCTCCCATTTTTCCTTTATTCCTTTTTCTTGTAGGACTCGGGGGAGGAGGAGGTGGAGGGCCCTTGGATCTTGTTAAGTATGGTGATGGTGACAGAATGCACGAACAAACCATTGGGGAGGGGAATAAAAATAAAAGAAAACCCAATAGGTAAAAAAGTTAGTGCGTACTCCGAGAAATAATATTGCATTACTCAAACACATTATACAGAATATAAATCTCGTCCTAATTTTGGATGCCTCGTTGTGCATGAGGTAAGCTTGGCGAAAAATTAAATTTGATAACTTATAGTGCTAAATTCCTCATTTTATTGATAAAAACAAGACGAGTCTTTTAAAAATGACGACTGAATAATAAAAGATGTCACTAATGGCAAGTGGCCTTATTACATTAAAAAAGCTGTAGAATAAAAAGATCCTAACTACTTGGTTCAAGAAAGACCTTCCCTATATTTGGTACTCTTTCCTCCCTCGTACAGCTACATCAACTCGCGCAGTTCTAACAGCAGATAGGCTCGAGCCAGATGTCCGACTGCACTTCCCTCGACATTCTGCATATGTTCAATCCTCTTCAAGAACTTTCCTTCCAACTCCACCAGACCTCATTCCAGATACCCTAGCCTATCATTGGCGTTGAAATCCATATCTTTCCATTCGTTAATTAGCTTCTCGAGGGCTTCCTATATTTCCCGATGCACATTTTCACATTCTCGCATCCTTTTGCGCAGTTGATTATGTTTGACATGCACTGTAGTTTTCTCATCAATAAACTTATGACCATGGACAAACCCTGGGCAAGCCAAACCAATGTGATCATCTTCCAACCAACTCGTGTAGTGTTGCACACACCCGGCATGGTACCTCTCTTGTTCAATAGATTAATTCCCTAAGACAAGCTTAAAGTGCCACATGCGCTGAGCTTCACATCTGTGCGGGATATTATCATCTTGAAAGTCAGTCCTAAAATGACTCATTTTCTCTATACTTGGTATGATCTTCTTTCTTTTAGCTTGCCTCATGGATCAGAGAGGTACATAAGGGTAAGTTCCTCTTAAGCCAATGAGTATAAGGAACAGTGCGTCATGAGAACGAACAATAAATTCCCTGGTTGGGAACCACTCATACATCCATTGTATGTTCTTCTTTTAGATTCTCAGACAACTCTACACATCCACTGGCATCTTCTGGCTGAGAAAACATGTTGGGAATAAAGTCCGTTCGCTTTGGGTTATAAAAAGTGATGTGGTCATCCCAATCCCTACGTATGATTTCCTGTCTATATTCGTGTTTCTGAAGGTGTTCCATAAGTAAAAGTTGAAGTAATAGATTGCATCTTAAAAGTGTGGGGCCCCTTGTTGACACTTTTCTAAAGCTCAATACATTTCGGCAATGATCATGGGAACTTTGCCGAATGACTGCTTTTCAATACCCTCCATCAACGTTTTGGTCACCATGGCAAGTCTGGTGTAGATCCTAGCCTTCTTCATGGGAAAGATAATCACACCAAAGAAGTAGAACATGAACACAAAGACACTTCTATGTATGTGCCCCAAATATGTAAGGATGAACTCATCGGGGTAGGTGCGGTAGTATTGTTGTGGCCAAACCTTTCCTATTGGAAGTCAAAATATATGTACGACTCCTTCAAACAAGTCAGGTCGAGATTCTTCTTGAGTCCCATCATTTTGAGAAATCTCTTTTCATTGCGATTTTCTAGCATAAGTAGAACTGGAGTCTCTCAAGGTATTCCGGGTAGACCCCCTATTTCTTCCCGTAAAGGGGTCATTTCGAGGTCCCCGAAGTGCAAAACTGACCGATCATTGTCCAGAATAAGGTAGCAGCTTTGGTAATCTTGTTTTTAGGCTTAAATTCTAAAAGTGAAGGAAGGTTTCCTAAGTATTTGCGGACAAGGGCATGATCACTGGCATGAAGGTCCTCCTACCACCTTAACAACCTTGGATGGATGTTGGTTACCATACCGAATCAGGGGACTTCGTGCCTCATTTTCTGTAATCCAAAGGGTTAGACCAAGACATGACTATTTAAATTAATAATTAGCATAAAGTCATTTATTTCTCCAAATAAATACACATAACGTGGAGGTGTCCATGTGGGTTTTGAGGAAACCCGATGGACAAAAGCTTAGGCTATCTTAATGAGTCATTATGCGGACAACATAACTGACTCGGCTAGGTTTGACCATGATGCATGAACAGTTTAATGGAATAAGCTTTCTACTTTTTGAAGTGCGAGAAAAGTTAAGTGAACAACTCAAGAGGGAAAGGCGCGGAACTGTCGACTACACCTTTGATTGACTGGTTTTACCGCAAATATTCTGTTGCCATATTTGGGTTATAAAATTGGAGTGGCGCAACCACTAATTATAAACATTGCTATATGATTTGTTTTGGTACGAATGGAATATGATGTTGAAGAATGCAGTCATAGGGATAAAGTAGATAGCACGTATTTACATGTTCATAAAGTAAAAGATTATAATAAATGCTCGAAAATTATAACGGTATTGAATAAATAATAGGGCCGTAAAGGGGGAATTTAAAATAAAGAAAAAAAAAGAAACATGAAGAGCCAAGTTAGTATTCATGAAGAAATAATTAAAGGCAAGAAAAATAAAGGCAATTAAGGAAGCAATAAAGTCACACAAAGCATGTTCTGGTAAAAGCCTTAAAGAAGTCCCCAGTAAAGTCGCCATGGTGTCGACAACCCCTTTTTACTCCTGGGAGAAGGAAAATTGGATTTACAACATTATGGACAAAATAACTCTTTCTCCTTTTGAGGAATTGGGTTAAGAAATTTTGAAGAGTCTCCACCTAATGATTATAGTGCATTAGGACCCTTTTAAAGAAAAAGAAAAAGATTTTTTGAAAGGAAAACCAGAGTTCGGGTAAGGGCTTGATATTATCTCGAGGGGAAGGTGTTAGACACCCCTCAAGATCCACTAGGGTGGTTCCCAGTCATGCTTAATTATGACTTTAAGGAGAGAAGTAAGAAACACATAGAGTTTGTATATAGTAGTTACAAACAAAATTTAAAATTTTAGAAAGGAAGGGAAAGGACATAAGTAATTTTAAAAGAGAAGGATTAATTGGAACATAAATGTAGGAAAAACATTATACAAGTAAAGAAAAATGTAAAGAGGTACTAGGTTATATAAAATATGGATCATATCAGTATAATACCCAGTAATCATTCTCGCATGAGATATTAGCACACTGGTCATCATATCCATATTCTACCCTTCCTGCCTCGTAAATGTTATTTAAACGTATGGATTGGTCAGGAGTGCTTATTAAGTGCTAATACCCATCCTGTTCTATAGGTCCTAGAGGAAATTTAGGACCACTATTACTATAAGGTAACAATTAGGCTGAAAACTTAAGTTTATAGGTCAAATATGCTAAGCGACATACAAAACAAATAGGACTTCACTTAAAGGAATCATATAAAGAGCATGTAAAGGGCTCAAAAATACCTTTATCGATAGGCATATAATTAGCACGTATCAAAAACATTGAAGGTCTAAAAAATGAGAATTTAAAAGGAGAGACTGTCAAAGATTGATTTTCAAAATTTGCGCAGAAAGCACAATATTTGGTAAAAACAACAGCAGTAAGTACACAGTAGTTTTTGAATCAGTAAGAGACACTTTAAAATACACTTGAGAATATATGGTGAAAGTATAAAAGATGTGGTATTTGTACAAGAGAGAAAAGAGCGTAGATAGGTAGAAAACATATGCAAAATTATTCAAAATTTCAGAAGTGGAATTTATAAAGAGAGCAGTAAGTATATAGGAATTAATGTGGAAATTTACCTTTGAAAATCGTAGTAGAGATGTTAAAGATGCAATATTCTGAAAAGTTTTAGAAAATAGTAACGTAATTCTTGACAGGACTGCTAACCACTAGATAATATATAGACGCTATTATCTTGAAATAGGGCCGAGTTCAGTAGAAATCCTTCCAAAGAAGAAGAATTTAGAAAGCTAAGTGACTGAGTAGTCTTAAACTGACGAGAATATGATTAATTAATTTTATCCGGCCTAAGGGTTTCTTAAGAGTTGTTTGATCATAAAAAGAGAGTGTGGACAATGCATATTTGTTTTTCAATTTTAAGAAAACTTTTAACCAGACTTATATTGCTGAACAAACTAGTAAAGCGTTTAAACAATTGAAAACAAAGCCCTAAGGACATGATATCTAATGCACGTAAGGGTCCTAAAACATGTTATCAAAGTGCAGATGTAGTAATTTGTTGGTTATTAACTGATTAAGAATATAAAACGAGTAAAATTCCAAATTGATGGTAAAAGAGTGCGAAACAGGATTTCTGTTATTGTGAGATGCATGTCCTGGACAGGATGTCTAATGCACAAATAACAAAAATCCTACGAACAAGTTTTCAACCGCACCCTTAAAGTAAGCATGCATATCCCTCCCATTTTTATTATAAACCCCCATTGTTCATTACAAGTTATTACAAACCAAGGTAATTAAATTACAATAGTGAATAAAAAGTTAAGAAGTTACTTTATAGGGAACCTTAGAGCAGGCCCAAGTCTCCAACCTCACTTCTTTCAAGTTTCGCAGCCTTTACCAAGTTTTGGGTGTGGAAAAGCTCCCTAAGGGCCTATTGGGGACCTGGCGAGTATAAGGCACCCAGATAGATAAAAATTGAATCAGTGCAAGTGTGGAAGTACCAGTGTTGTGCATCAATGTTCAGCGGGTACTCAAGGTACCCAAAGCAATGTTTACACTAAGGGGTAGAGCCTAAATTCTAGGAGTAGTGAGATTGTGATAGCATTTTAAAGAGATTGAGTTGAAAACATATTGATAGAGGATCCATAGAGAAACAATTTTTGAGAGAAAAGCACTTGAAGATACAATATCAAGC
Organism: Nicotiana benthamiana; assembly: GCA_034376525.1. Taxonomy (NCBI): domain Eukaryota; kingdom Viridiplantae; phylum Streptophyta; class Magnoliopsida; order Solanales; family Solanaceae; genus Nicotiana; species Nicotiana benthamiana. The sequence goes on from CM067329.1 coordinate 34,313,448, forward strand.
AAACACGAACATGGGTACAGGACGTAGGGTGCAAGTAATTTTCAAGTGAGAACACAGTGACACAAACATCCAAAGAGAAGCACTTCAGAACATAAACAATCAAGTAGGTTTCAAACAACATGAGATTGATAGATATCAAACAGATCCACATACCAGGAAGAGGTCGAGGGCCACTTAGTGGCTAAGAGGGTCCTGAATAACACGCTAATAATGTATTGGGGTTTGGGGGTAGGGAGAAACAAGCAGGAAACAAGCACAAGCATGCCAGACTAAGATACGCAAATTAATCAACACAGAGGCATACTAATTACAGTAAGAACTACAAAACCCTTACTAGAAACATACCAGGAATAAGAGAAAGTGAAGCACAATATGGAGAGCAGCAGTAGTATAGAAGTGAGCAGCAATAGCATACTCGAGCAAGTAGCAATGCAGAGAAGTGAGTAGCAACATAGAGAGCAATATAACAATAAAGCAGCCTAAAGCTCAGCTTGGGTTTCAAACCAGCTGAGTACCCAGTTGAGAAGTGAGAGAGGTTGTGTAGAAACAAAAGAGAGCAATGAATATATTTTCTGTCAGAGAGAGAGTTCAGAATGAATTGTGTCCATCCAAAGTAAGTAGAGAATAAGAGTACTTATAGTTTTTGAAAACCTATGGAGATTAGGGTAACAAGTACATAATTCTAGAAACAATACGAAATTTATTCAATCACATGACCTAATTCCTTTAAACTATTGATTCACGATTCAAATGGGAGTATCAGATAAGGAACAAATCAATCAGACGAGTAATCACACCACAGTAAGTGTAGTAGGCATGCAACATGTAAAAACGGCCAACTACATAATGCTCCAACTAAGGAAATAAACGTTGAACATTCGAACAATATGTCTAAGTACACAAATATGGTAAACACGTAATTAACTCTAAAATTAGTCAAATAATCACGAACAAGTCAAAAAGCAGAGGGAATCAACCAAGTAGAGAGAGCATCTCAAAAGTAAGGAAATAATTCAAAAAATTAGTGTAAGAACCCTTAAGGAAAACACACATATATCAGGGATTCAAAGAGATGCACAGAATCATTGGAATAACAGTAAGACCTATAAATACAATAGGCATCAAAATCAGAGAACTTTATGCAAGAAATCTTAGAAGCAGTAGAGGGTTGGAACCCTAGTAAAAAATGGAGCTCATAAAAAAATAGGCTCGTAACACAAACACAAACAAACACGTAATACAGGCACACATAATACTCAAATGAAACAGAAGATATAGCGATCTTGAAAAAGGGGGTTTAGGAAATCCTAGCTTTTGGAGAAAAGAACAAATGTTGAAAAACATTGAATTGACCGAAGAAATTGAGTAGTGAGTCGTGTATATCATAAAGAATAAATTGAAAAATCATTTTATAATACATATATTAAGAGATTTAGGCAAAAATTAGGGTTTTGGAATAAAATCTGTGAGGTAAGGAACCTGGATGTGAATCTCATTAATAGTGGTGTTTATTGCACCATCGAACTTAAAACCACCTAAGAGAAGGCCGGAGATAAGCTAAGCAAGGCTTCTAGGGACCGTCTTGCATGGTGGAAACTCTTGTGCTTCAAAGCATAGACGGAAACAATGAGTCAAGGTTCCATGGCGACTAGAGGATCAGAAAAGTGAGGATGGAGGTAGCCGGAGAGCCGATAAAGACCATCAAAGAAGAAAGAGAGAACCAGAAGGTTCTAGAGAGAAGGGAGAGCAAACGTTAGCATATATATATATATATATATATATATATATATAGAGAGAGAGAGAGAGAGAGATAGAGACCGGTCTCTAAAGTGAAGGGTTTGGGGGGGGGGGGGTTATTAGGATTTATATTAGGTAATATAATCTGGGCCGTTGATCTCATTTGATCAACGGCTCAGATTAACTCAAAGATGGACCGGGTATGTGAATGGGGTGTGGGTCGATTATTAATTGAAATTGGGTTGGGCTGAAATGGGATTAAAATTGGTGTAAATTTGGGCAACATTTGCGATGAAATATGGCCAAGTTTTAAATAGCCAATTTCTCCCTTTTTATTTTATAAAATAGTAAGAAATTTTTTCAAAAACAAATTGAAAATACAGAACTTATTAATAATATATAAATATTAATCTAAAAATATCAGAAATTAGTTTATAAGTATAAAATGCGATTAATTGTAACATAGACCATAATTGCAATTTCATGCAATTTAGCTTTAGAATTTCCAAAAATTTTTGTAAAAATACGCAGAAATCATATTAATTATATTTTGTTATAATTATGGGATGGAATAGTTATCCACCTAAAAATAATATTTGTTGCGAATAATTTTGGTTTTTGTATGGTTAAAATAGACAACAAATTGATTCTAAAAACCCATTAAAATTGAGAAAAAATACCAAAACGTTTTTGGGCATGCTTATATATGTATACACATGCTATTTTGAAAGTATTTGAGCATAAAAATTACATGGGGAAAAATTGGGTTTCAACACTAAGCTATAGGAAGTCAATCCTGAATAATCTTGACCTTGTCCAAGGCCTCCAGAACCAGATCCGTACCCAACAACCGAGCCTTTACGAGCTCAATCCATCCACCAGAGACCGACATAACCTTTCATATGAAGCCTCATAATGAGCCATAAGGACATTTGATCGGAGCTGTTGTTGCAAGTAAACTCTGCTAAAGTCGAAAACTTATCCAACGAACCTCCAAAGTCAATGACATAAGCTCAGACCATATCGTGCAATATCTGAGTAGTCCGATTGGATTGTTCGTACATCTGGGGAGGAAATGGTATGCTCAACTCAACCCGCGTGCCCAACTCTCACTGAACTGCTCCCTAGAGACGGGAGCTAAACTGCGTACCTCGGTCCAAAATGATAGACACATGGGAGACGGCATAAGGAATGAAATGTGCTGACATGGTCGGCCTATCAACATGACCCATACTGCGTCGAACATCTTCGAGTTTGCAGGAGTCAAGTAACAAAGTCCATAGTGATCCTCTCCCCCTTCAACTCAGGAAGCACAATCCTCTGGAATAAATCTCTAGGGCTTTGATGCTCATACCTAACATGCTGACAATTCAAACACCGAGACACATATGCAACCATATCCTTTTTCATTCTACACCACCAATAATGCTGCCACAAATCTTCATACATCTTCGCGACGCCGGGATGAATGGAGTATCGAGAGCTATGGGCCTCTTCTAAAATCAACTCTCGAAGCCTATCCACATTAGGCACACATACTCGACACTGCAATCTCAAAATTCCATCATCATCTACGGTAACCTCCTTTGCACCTCCGCATTGCACCGTGCATCTAAGGATAGACAAATAGGGATCATCAAACTTCCAATCACGGATACGCTCCTTTAATGAAGAATGAGCGATCGTGCAAACTAATACCCAACTAGGCTCATAAATATTCAACCTCACGAACTGATTGGCTAAAGTCTGAACATCCAAATCAAGAGGTATCTCATTGATCGTAATATAAGCAAGACTGCCCATACAGGCTAACTTCCTACTCAAAGCATCGGCCACCACATTGGCCTTCCCCAAAGGATACAAGATAGTGATTTCATTATCCTTCTACAGCTCCAACCACCTTCCTCGCCTTAAATTCAACTCCTTTTGCTTGAACAAATACCGAATACTCTTGGGATTCGTGAACAGCTCCCATGCCACGCCATACGGATAATGCCTCAAAATTTTCAATGGTGAACAATGGCCACCAACTCTAAATAAGAATCGGATAGTTCTTCTCATGAAACTTAAATTGCCGCAAAGCATAGGCAATGACCTTTCCATCCTGCATTAACACTAAACCAAGTCCAATAAGAGATTCATCGCAAAACTGTATAAGGCCTAGATCTTATGGACAAAACCGACATTGTTGCCGTAGTTAGAGCTTTATTTAGCTTCAAAAACCTCTTCTTACACTCGTCTGAAAATCTCAAATCGGCGGACATATTGGTTGACATGGTCATCGGAGCTGCAATAGATAAGAACCCCTCCACAAACCTGCAATAGTAGCCTACCAATCCCAAGAAACTCTGAATCACTGTAGCTGACACTATTGTATGACAGTTCTTTATTGCCTCAATCTTCTTCGGATCAACCTGAATACCCTATGCCGATACAACATAGCCTAGGAATGCAACAGAACTCAAACAGAACTTACACTTTAAGAATTACGCATACAGATGACTACCCCTTAAGGTATGAAGAACAACTCTAAGATGTTGCTCGTGCTCCTCCCTGATGCGAGAATATATTAAAATATCATCAATGAAGACGCTCACTAACAAATCCTCAAAAGGCATGAACACTCAGTTCATCAAATCCATACAAGTTGATGGGGCGTTTGTAAACCCGTATGACGTAACCAAGAACTCAAAATGCACGTACCGATTGCAGAATATTGTCTTAGGTACATTGGATTCCCTAATCCTCAGCTGATGGTAGCTAGATCTCAAGTCAATCTTTGAAAATACCTTGGCACCCTAAAGCTAGTCAAACAAATCATCAATCCCTGGCAATGGATACTTATTCTTGATTGTAACTTGTTTAACTGCAGGTAATCAATACATATTCTCATCGACCCATCATTTTTCTTAACAACAACACCAGCGCACCCCAAGGAGAAACACTAGGTCTAATGAAACCTTTCTCAAGCAAGTCTTACAACTGTTACTTCAACTCTTTCAACTCTGCCGGGGCCATACGATATGACGGGAAAGAAATGTGCTGAGTGCCCGGACCCAAATCAATGCAAAATTCATTATCCCTGTCAAGGGGCATAGCCGACAGGTCTGAAGGGAAAATATTAGAAAAATAACGAATAATTGGCACAAAAATAATAGAAGGTACCTCAACACTAGAATCACGAACATATACTAATTAGGAAAAACACCCTTCTCGACCATACGCGAGCCTTCACAAATGAAATAGCACTACGGGTAGAATGGCCAGGAGTTCCTCTCAACTCTAAATAGGGAAAATCCGGTAAGGCTAACATCACAGTCTTGGCATGACAGTCTAAGATAGCATGGTAAGCTGATAACAATTCCACCCCCAATATAACATCGAAATCGACCATGTCTAGATACAACAAATCTATTCGAGTCTCAAGGCTCTCAATAACAACAAAAAATGAATGATGGAATCGTTCTACCACAATAGAATCACCCACTGGTGTAGACACAAAAATAAAACAAAGATGAATAACTAGGCATGCCGAGATATGGTGCAAAATAAGATAACGCATACGAGTAGGTCGACATTGGATCAAGTAAAACTGAAGCATCTCTACCACAAACTAAAGTAGTACCCGTAATGACTATATATGAAGCCTCATCCTTAGGCTTGGCTAGAAGGGCGTAACACCGGGGCTGGGCCCCACTACCCTGACCTATCTCCCTAGGACGCCCTACTGTTGGATGGCCTCAACCTATAGTGGCCTGAGCTACACCTCTAGTACTTGTATCTCAACCTCTCGCACCTCTACCCCCACCTCTAGCTGGCTGGGAAAGTTGTGGAACACCTGGTGCATGTACCATAGCACTAGAATCGTGATGCTTAGAGTTACTCCATCCTCAAGGGAAAAACTTGGGAATGTGACCTGTATCACAACAAGTATAACAAGCCTTCCGCTGCTGATACTTCTGGCCCTGACGACCTGAATGACCACCCCAAAAATTCGGAAGTGGAGGTGCACTGATAGGAGAAGGTGGTGCACTGTAAAACTGCTTATCAGGAAATTGCATCTGGGGACCACGGCCACACCAAGTATCGTGAGAAACCTGGAGCGTTGACTGAAAGGGCCTATGAGTATGGCCTCTACCATACGAATCTCTACCTCCAAACGAGGTACCACTAAATCAGCCTGAATGACGGGGCTTTTTCTCTGACCCGTGACCGTCTCCCTGAGACAGAGCCATCTAAACTCTACGGGCCAAATAGGCAACCTTCTGAAAAGTAATCTCACTCCCAGACTCCCTGGCCATTTGGAGACTAATCGGCTATATAGATTGTAAATAAGCCTCCCCACAATCTCTCTCTCTCGTTCTCTCTCTCTCTCTCTCTCTCTCGGTGGGACTATGATAAGAGTATGGTGAGTCGAATCAATGAACCTGGTCTCATACTGGGTAACCGTCAAGGAACCCTATTGGAACAGCTCAAACTGCCTCTGATCAGCCTCTATCTGAGTAATGGGGAGAAACTTCTCCAGAAATAGCTGTGCAAACTGCTTGCGATCTGGCTAGTATAGACAAGAAATAATCTCTCCATCGAGTCTTGGAGGATCTGGACAAGCAAAACGTAGCATAATCAACCCATTGGTCTCAACAATACCCATGTTCATAAAAACCTGGTGGCAGTTGTCTATATAATCCTGGTGATCCTCAATAGATGCAACGCTGAAAGTAATAGTGAAGAGCTTGGTGAACCTATCCAGCCTCGACTAGGCTTCGGCAGACATAGCTGCTCTATCACTACTTTGTGCTACCAAATTGAGCTATACCACTCAAACTGGCTGAACCGCTGGAATCTCAATCTGAAGATATACCTGCTCCGGAGTGCAAGTCGCTGGAGTCTGGGCCGCTCCTCTAGCCTGAGATACGACTGATGTTACAGAAATCAAGCCTGATCGGGTGACACTCTCAATGAGGGCCACTAGTCGGAACAAAGCATCCTGAAGAACTGGGTAGCAATAAGCCGCTATGGGGCCTGAGTTGGGCCGACCGGGACTACTGCGGTCGGAACCGCCTCATCAAAGTCTACCTGAGGCTCCACCATTGGAGCTGCTGCTCGAGGGTGAGCTCTACCCCTACCTCAGCCTCTAGCACGGCTTCGGCTTGATAACGTCCAAATCCACCGCTAAAAATCAATTGACACGGCTACAAGCAATATAATTTACCCAACTATGAGTCGGGGTCAAATCCCACAGAGAACAATGTGTAGGCGATTAGGAATGTAAGAAAATTATCACTAGTTGCGCAATGCCTAACATAAGATTTTGGTTGAAAAAGGTTTTTATATTTAAATGCAAAAATGTAAACTAACCTAGAAAGCAAGTAAAAAGATCATTGGCTACAAGTATGAATGCATCGGGAATTACACTCAAGTAACAATCAAATGTATTTCATGATTTTATAAATATGAGCTAGTTTATGTTAGTTTGCCACGGATAGTAATTCGTAATTAGCTTTATCGGAAGACTAACAGGACATCCTAATTGAATTATCCTTATTCAGAATTAGAAGATCAAGCACACCCGGAAGGCTAAAAGTAGTTCAATTTGATCCCTAGGTAGAATCTATAAAATGAGGGTTAACACCTCAAGTTCTTGTTACTTAATCTTTCCCAACCCCAAACTATTTTTCCCAAAATCAATTTGGAGTTAATGGGCGAGTCCTAGGGTTAACTAATACCTTTGGAAACATTAAAGAACAAGAATTAAAGTAACAATAACTCACTTCATAAATAAATAAAAACCATTCAATACATAAGCACAACAACGTATTTAATCCAGGTTTTAATGAATATTCCCATAAACAAGATTCACGTGTTGGAAATAAATACTACACCCTTAAATATTCAATACAAATCAAGGAAATGAAAAAAACAAACATGAATGGGTAAGAAAATCTTAACCACAAGCTTTAATCTTCAACACCCAAGTGAGTTTGTGCAAGCCCTAGCTTCAAAACTTGTTCTCTCTAGTCTCTGAGGACTGAAAATAAGCCAAAAATTGCAAAAAAATCTGCTTGGACGAGTGTAAAAGTGATTTGGGATGAGAAAATATGAAATATCCCTTTTGCCCCATGCTGGATACACGATTTCTGCATCTGCGGAAAACTAACTGCAGATGCGGTTCCGTAAAGGAAGAATCTAATCGCAGAAGCGAAAAGCTCATTTATGCCAGAGATCACAGAAGTAAAAAATACGGCACTTCTAAGCTTCCGCAAAAGTTGAATTTTAACTGCATTAAGTGATTTCTGCCTGTTCGACTCGATCTGCGGAAATGGCTCTTCAACCGAATAAGCGGACGTCGCATCTGCGTCCTTTTTTCCGGAGAAGCGGAATTCAAAGGAGGTTTTTGCATGGTCTCACCTTCTTTTTTTCCCAATTCCACTTCAATTCAATTCAAACCACTTCGTAGCATCATTTACCTAAAAATCTAACAATAATTACCATGAACAACCTCATTGTATTATTAAAACGACATAAAAGCTAAGGAAAAGAGACTACAATGAGTTGTAAAATCACCACTCACCAACACCCCCAACGTAAAGCTTTTGCTTGTCCTCAAGTAAATCAAAACCAAAACTTCAATGAGGATTCACCATTTGAAAGGCAAGTTGTATTGCTATTATTTACATAACATATTCTCCAATTTAAACACCATGCTAATAGGTTTGGTTGGTACTAACAATTAGGCTCGAGTATGCACATCTTTCCCGAATGAGTCCCTCATAAATAAAAACAACTTTAACAATGAGCAAAGTATTTCAAAAATAATCAAGTGACCAACATAAGCCTCAAGAAGCGACTCAATATGTGCCCTCACAAGAAAGAAAGTCCCAAAATCACTACATTTACACTTCAACATAAGGGACAAATGTTTCAAAAATACTCACTCTCACAAGGTACTTCAAAATGTTACAACATTTCATACCATAAGCTTGCCTTTATATTAATTCATTGCTTAATCAAGAATTCTCGGTTTTAGGTCTCATAAGGACTTTTTATCCTGCAATGTAGGTTTAGGGAAGGGTTGGATTAACATTTCGGTATAACTGACTTCGCCCTCTTTGAACACTACTCACAAATTCCATTCTTTTGCGCTCTGCTCTTTTTCAAACCCCCATAGCCTCACTTTCATTTAGTTACTAATATGGAACAACCTCACCTACCTTTTCTCATTATTATTCAAGACTAAATATTTTATATACATACATATATTTTCTCCTTTTTTTATAAACATATTTTCCATCTCTTTTTTTTTCTCTAGAATTTGAATACTTTAAACAAACACTTTTGAGGCATGTGGTCCTTAACTCAACTTACACAATTACAAATCTCCACTTCAACACCACCCTCAGCATAGGCTTTTAGCCTCACTATCAATGTTTAAAGAGGTACGGGTTCAAGAGAGGGAAGTATTTTTCAAAAAGGAAAAGGTTTGTAATGAGTTGGCCAAGGAAAGGGTTTAAAGGCTCAAATTGGGTGCTAATGATATCATTTAAGCAGAGGTAGGCTTCAAAGGCTAAAGATGTTTTGCAAATAAAAACAAAGAATGCCTAAGGTCATTCCTCCAACCAATTATACTATCATTACTATTTGAAAACCACCCGGGCAAGTGCTAGATGATAGAAGAAAACACAAGATTTGATTGAACAAACACTAACACACTTGGAACATGAACTAATAAAGACGGATCAATTTTATTTTCTAATAATGGAATTTAGAGCAATATCTAAACTAGTAGGTAAATAGTCACTAAAAAAGCTAAAAAATTATCTCAAGAATTATTTTGCACCAAGCACTTACTTGTTTAAGTTCGAAATGAAATCTTTGGAGGGGTATTCTTAATTTCAATTTTGCATGCAAGAGACTAATATTATTAGTACCAAATAATCCAAAAGCCTCATCCTAGCAAGAAAAGACTAATTCCCTTAAGAAAGTAGTCAATCTATCCATCATCGCGAAAAGTCACCTGGTTCACTTAAAAAGTATTCCTTTGGAAAGAACCGTAGCATGAAGAAAACCCAAGGAAATTTCATTTAATGAAATAAAAATAAAAGAAAATAAAACTACTATAAAGTATACTAAAATAAAAGAAGATAATACTACTACGAAGAAAAAAATAGAAGCTTATACGAAGAAAAATAAAAAATGAAAGCAAAATACAAACACAAACACGACCAATCACACCAAGTCCGACAAGGGCACATGCTACATAGAATAGCCCGGGAATGGCACACAATGTACAAAACAACATAATCACAAGCCCGGCAAAGGCATACAGTATCCATCACATAAACATAAACCCAGCAAGGGCACATAATCTCAAAATATTGATATAGTACAATCTCACCCGCAAATAAAACATTATAGTCTCCCCACTGCACAATATCAAAGATAAAGAATAACTAGTTCGATGGTCTCCCTGAGGTCTGCATCAGTCTACCAGACTGTAGGAGGACAACTGATCAATGTTGATCTATGCTCGTGGCTCCATCATCCTCGGTCTCCGCATCATCGTCATCGCCACCATCACAAGCAGACTCTGAAATGAAGGAGTGTTCCTCACTATCATCTTTGGCAGCCACTAGAATATTCGCATCTGATTTTCCCTATTAGAAAATTTCTTTAATGCCTCTCCACATATTAAACATGAATTTTCTCTTTTTCTTGTTCTTCTTCTTCTCCTTCTGGATGTCCAACAATAGGTTAGCATGGGCCTTGGCCAAAGTGCCGTAGGCTCTCTCCAGTTTGGTCTGTGATGATGCCATTTTCTTTATATTATCATCCTGGTGTTTCTGAACATCCAAGTAACCCTGCTTATTTTTCCTGGAGAGAAGTAAGAAGGCGCAAGCTTGGAGGAAGAGGGCACACTCGGCAGCTGCGGCACTAACTCCTTAATTGATTGAAGCTCGAAGTTATGTATCCCGAATGGCCCCTAAGAGGCTGACTCTGAATCGGTGCATGTTGATATGACTTTCCTCGTTTTTGCTCTTGACCATAGTTCCCTTTCCTGTCACTCTAAAAGGATGGAGAGGTTTTTCAGCTCGTAGCCAATGATTGGTGGGACGGATGGCAACCTCTGCTCTGGTGCATAGCCTTGTAATTAGTGAGGGAAATATCAACCCTGCATCCTTCTCTATCGATTACTCTCTCAAGTACCACCTCATCTCCTGCAAAATTAAGTATACCACATTCACCTGAATACCATCCAGAATGCATGATATTATCAAAGCCCTGGTATAGGAGACATCAGAGACATTTTCACGCGGACATACTTTGTTTTTAATGATATGCAGCCACCTTTTGGCCTCGGCAATGAAGTCAGTTATTTCAACCATTTTATTTTGTTTCCCTATTTCTCTCTCAATTGTGCAGGGAAGAGTTTAGATATAATCCACTCATCATTTTTACAGTGATTTTACTTTTGTGCCGGCTCCAAGGGATAGTTTGGGATTCCAAGAGTGCCATTGAGGTGGTCAATCCCAAACCTCACTATTTTTCATTTGATTATGATTGGTGGATCTTGAAAGTTCGTACGCCTAAGATTTCAATAGAACATACAAACCCACATCTCATTTGCTTCTCAAGGAGTGGCGATAAAACAAGACCATCCGAATGAATACAACCAGGCATGGAATTCGGGGAGCTTTTCGGCCAACTTGTCCTCAAGGATTCCCTTTTCAAGAATGATCTTTTTATGGAGAAGGTTGTCCAAATATCGGCGCTAACATGAAGCAGACATGAAGCAGACATGAAGCGCGACTCATAAAAATGCTCACCAACGTCTTCTTGAATTTCATGGTGTGATCCTCTTGGGTTTGGGTCCATTTTGAAATTGAAAAACCTAGAAAGAATCAACACAAAATTATTTAGACAATAGAATCATGTTACGCAATTTAAAACACTGCAATTGAGAAAAAACATTAGGTTGAACGGGTCCGGGAAGCCATTTTTGCTACCCTACTTTATTTGGCAAAACTTGGCAATTTTCGCTTTTGCGGAATCTGAGCCGCAGAATAGGCTCTTCCTTTGCGGTTTTCAAGTCACTTTTGCGGTTCTAGGATTATTCATTTTTTCAATTTTTCAATTTTTTCTTCTGCGCATTTTCTACCGCAAAAACGGTTTCGCTTCTGCGGTTTCAGCTTCTACAGTGAAATTTCATTGCCCAGTTATTTTTTTTCTTTTTCACTTTCAACTCACTTTTTGGCACCAAAATACAACATTAATGCATTACACAATGATGTGATTCAATGGAGACTAAATTTGTGCCACTTCGCACAAGATTTTCACTCAAGCATTGTGTCGAATACTTTGCGAGCGAGTTAGAATTAAACTTTCTTTACAAAAATAGGGTAGTAAAGATTTCCCCCAATTTGGTTCAAGCTAGTCAGCACACACACGACTACACTTAACCAAATCCCTCACTTTCTAAAGTTAACAACAATAATTTCAAACAAACAAGAAGAAAAAGAAAAGAAAACGCAAACAAGAAAGAAATATTTTTCTTGCACTTGAGCACATAGAGATTCTGAAGTGAGAGATGAGCATGGAGAATAAGGTTCAGAAGATTGCTCCTGAGTTTATGCAAGAGAGAAATTAAAATCAAGCTGCTTGGATTTTGTAGAGTTTTTCGTTTTTGGGGAGTTAGAGTAGGGGAAAATAGTGAAGTTTTGATCTTGACAACTGTTCCATTTAAAATTACTTTAACCTTTTAAAACCTCGTCGATTTTTGCATCTGCAGATTTAGACCTGCTTCTGTGGTTCCGCGTAAGCAGCTAGTGGACCGCTTCTGCGGAAAATTTCGCCGTTGCATTTTGTTTTATGCTTCTGCACAATCACAGATGCAGTCAAAAAGTCACAGAAGTGGTTCTAGCAGAGTTTTTTTGCTCAGTTTGCTGCACCTACTGGCTTTGACACTCCGAACCACTCTGACCTTTCAAACCAACTTCAAAAATAAAATTCTAAGCTATTCTAAAAACGAAAATTTCAAAAATAACCAAAAAATTTGAAAATCGATAGGTTGCCTCCAACCATGCGCCTGCATTTAATGTCCTCGAACAACGCAAACAACATTACCGCTTTTTTTGCCACTTGGATTATATGAATTGGGAACCCTGCTCGGAATCAAGCTTGTGACCACGAGCGACAAGGAGTGGCAAGTTAATGATCGCACGAATGCTTAAGTTATTAATTTTGCTCTTCTTGGATCTCAAGTGAGAAATGTAATTTTGCTTTCGTGTTTCCTCAAACTATATAATGAATGGGATGAGTTTATCTTCCTGGCTATCCTCCATTAATTTGTGTTGTTCAACTCCCATATCACCACACAATCGCAATGTTAAAAAAAGCTTGGAATGTGACTTCAAACCTTCACATTGCACTTGTTCTATGTTGACATCCTCTTTTCCCCCCGAACTAGAGTTAATCTCAACAAAATTTGCATTTACACGGGTTGACTCCAATTCCATTTTTTTTCTTGGCATCACTAACGCTCACGGAGTCGTTTGGCGGATGTTCCATTCTTCATTCCTCAAAGTAAAGCTCACTTTCTTCCTCGAAACTGGACTCTTTTTGGCTTTCTTCAACACACTCAACTTGTTGGTCATAGTGAGCCTCAACAAATATTTGCATTTGATCCTCCAAAGTGTGAATGCGTTCATCATTGTGAGACAAACTTTGTTTCAAGTCCTCAAGTGCGAAGTTGTGCTTCTCCTCATTTTCAAGAATGGTCTCCAACATAATCATTATTTTCTCATTTTAAGAATTTGAAAGTTCTTCTTGGGTTTGATCAAGTCCCAAGGAAGGATTTTCCCTTTAAATATCCAAGGAAGATTCTTGGTTTTCATTCACTTCCGAGGCTTTTTGAGCCCTAGAGGCTTCGATTATATCATCCAGTTGTGAGTGCAACCATTGAAGTGCTAAATCATTTTTGAAACTAGTCTCCAAAATATGTTCTAAGGCATTTTGCTCCTTGTTTCCTTCTTCAAGTAGACACTCCAACATGAGCTGCAACTCTCAATTTTTGCCATGCTCAACTTCTTCCATGTCCATAGCCATATAGTTCTTATCACAAAAAGAAAACTCATCATAGTAGGGGCTTGGGGAAAGGAAGGAAAAATATGCACAATAATTCCAATGACCATTGCGGCAACCACACTTATTACAAATAAAGCACTTATGGGTTTAAAGTATGCGCACAATCCACCACCGGGAGAATTGAAATAATTTTTCCACGAGTGTGGTCCTCTAAAATAAGGACAGGGATCACCAAAGTATGAACAACTACCATCCGACCAATTATAATTAAATAATGCCATTTTCATGAATAATAAAATAAACAAAAAACAAACAATAAAAATAGACCAAAGGTAAGAAAAGGTAATTACAACAAATTTGGACCAAAGTACCTTCGCTTATTTCTAAAACAACCTCAATTGTGCCAAATTTTTCCCTGGAAACAACGCCAACTTTGATGACGTCCAAATCCATCGCTAAAAATCAATGGATACGGTCGCATGTATAATTTACCCAACTATGAGTCGGGGTCGAATCCCACAGAGAACAATGTGTAGACGATTGGGAATGTAAGAAAATTATCACTAGTCACTGCAATGCCAAACACTAAGAATTTTTGTTGTAAAAGATTTTAATATTTAAATGAAAAAATATAAACTAACCCAGAAAGCAAGTAAAATGATTAATCGCTACAAGTACGAATGCGTCGAGAATTATACACAAGTAACGATCCAATATTTTTCATGATTTTACAAATATGAGCGAGTTTATGTTAATTAGCCACGGATGATAATTCTTAATTAGCTTTGTCAGAAGACTAACAAGACTTCCTAATTGAATTATCGCTAACCATAATTAGAAGATCAAGCACACTCGGAAGGCTAAAAGTAGTTCAATCTGATCCCTAGGTAGAATTTAAAAATGAGGGTTAACACCTGAAGTTCTTGTTAATTAATCTTTCCCAACCCCAAACTATTTTTCTCAAAATCAATCGGAGTAAAAGGATGAGCCCTAGGGTTAGCTAATGCCTTTGGAAACATCAAAGAACAATAATAATTAAAGTAATAATAACTCACTTTATAAATAAGTAAAAATCATTCAATATATAAGCACAACAAGGTATTTAATCCACATTTTAAATATGAATATTTTCATAAAAAAGATTCAAGTGTTGAAAATAAATACTAAACAATTAAATATTCAATGCAAAGTAAGGGAATGAAGAAGCAAACATAAATGGGTAGGAAAAAACTTAACCACAAGCTTTAATCATCAAGACCCAAGTGTGTTTGTGCAAACGCAAGCTTCAAAACTTGTTCTCTCTAGTCTCTAAGGACTGAAAATAAGCCAAAATTTCTCAAAAGATCTATTTGGACGAGTGTAAAAATAATTTGGGATGAGAAAATATAAAATGTCCATTCTTAGGCTTGATGCACGATTTCCATATCTGCGGAAAACTAACCGTAGATGCGGTTCCGCAAGAGGGGAATTCTAATCGCAGAAGCGGAAATCTCATTTATGCCAGAGATCACAGAAGTGGAAAATAAGGCACTTTTGCGCTTCAGCAAAAGTTGAATTTTGACCGCATAAGCGGTTTATGCCCATTCGACTCGATCTGCGGAAGAGGGTCTTCAATTGCATAAGCGGACGTTGCTTCTACGTCCTTTCTTCCGTAGAAGCGGAATTCACTAGAGGTTTTTGAATGGTTTCACCTTCTTTTTTCTCAATTCCGCTTTGAATAAACTCAACTCAAACCACTTCGTAGCATCATTTACCTGAAAATCTAACAATAACAACCATAAACAACCTCATTGTTTAATTAAAAGGACATAAAAGCTAGAGAAAAGAGGTTAGAATGAGTGGAAAAAATCACCACTCATCATGGCCTCCCCCTCTGCCCCTCGTGCCAGCTGCGACTAGGGGCTCGAGCTGCTGAGCGCTGGATGGGAAATCACGTGTTCTCGCCATCTCCGAAAGAACATAGTAGAAATCTTATTAGCATTGAGAAACCAAATCGCATGATAGGAAAGAATAAATGTGAAGTTTTTACCTAACTATGTTGCCTCTGGGGATAAATACAGACATCTATGTACGTGTCCCTCATACTCTAATAAGCTTATGGGTGAACTGTGAGACCCATGTAACCTAGAGCTCTGATACCAAATTATCACGACATGGATTTTCAACCCTCAGGAGTCGTGAGGGCGCCTACTAATAGGAGCTAGGCAATCTAATCCTTACCTACTTGCTATTTATTTGTATTTTTCTTCTTTTTAACAATCACTACTCGATAATATGATAAAAATGTAATTTTAAATAAATAAGCGGAATTCAACAATTATATGTCTTAAGGCTACATCTATTACAAATTTCAAAACCTCAAACACCCCAAAACCTGATCTTACAGTTTTACAGACTACGTAAGAGTTATTACATACAAGGTATGAAGATATATAATACAATGTTTTTAAACAAAAGGAAATGAAACCGGAAATACAAATATACGAAGACGATAGGTCCTGCGTACGCCTGCAGGTCTACCTTGGGTCTCCGAGTAGACTGAAGGAAGCCCACCAACTACTGTCTGAAAGCAGCTCCTTCGTTTGCACACAGTGCAGAGTATAGTATCAGCGCAACCGACCCCATGAGCTGGTAAGTGTCTAACCTAATCACGCTGAAGTAGTGACGAGGCTAGGACCGAACTACGAAATAATCCTATGCAGTTCATATATATATATATATATATATATATATATATATAGCGGAAAAGAAATTCTTAAATAACCATTCAATGTGGAAGGGGGAAACATGTTTTGGGGGAGATAATAGTTCCGAATAGAAAGCATCAAGTAAGGAAAGAAACCACATAACTAGAATATCAACATAAAGAGGAAATCAATAATTGCACGTCATCACCCTTCGTCCTTTTACTCTCAGTCTCACCAAAGAAGCTATATAATGAAATGTGCACGGCATCACCCCTCGTGCTTTTACTCTCATTCTCACAAAAACAATCATATAATAAAAATGTGCACGGCATCACCTTTTGTGCTTTTACTCTCTTTACTCTCCCTATGATCAATAGAATCGACACAAAATTGTACATCGTGCAGTACGGCATCACCCTTCGTGTTTTACACTATTTTCTCACAATAACAAATAATGCACGACATCACCCTTCTTGCTTTGACACTCTTCCTCACCCAAACAACAATCACAAAGAAAGGGGCAAGGGAATAAACCAAATAATAATAGAAATCCTGCCAAGGGAACACAATTAAACAATTAAATCCCGGCAAGGTAACAACATTGATAATCTCATCATCCCGGAAATGGAGATAATCAATGAAGCAACAATATCCTGGCAAGAGAGCAATATAATAAATCTTTCTCTTTCTTTTACTTTTATTTCACAAATCTTTTTACCACTTGACCAGTGCTTCAAAGAGATCAAACATCTCACATACTTTAACTATTTGTAATATTACTTCACCCAATGCTCCTCGATGTTCAAAGGTCACAATTTTCCTTCACAAACTTTTCACAACAAATAGAAATCATCACCAAAGCATAAAAGATACAATGAAATCATGATATTCACAATTGAAAGAATCACGATCATGCAAGACACCAATGCATAGATACTTATCACCACACCTATACGTCGTACTCAAACATTACCACATAGCAAATACGACTAATCTCATAATCCATCAAGTTAAGGTCAGACCAAACACTTACCTCGATGCCACAAACACAACTCAAGATTCAATTATAGCTCCATCACTTAAGTTTATTGCCAATTCGCTTGTATCCAGTCACAAATTACTTAATTACATCAGTCAACACTAAATGAATCAATCTCAATGCATGAAAATGAGTTTTTCATAGCTTTACCCAAACAGTCAAAAATCATCCTCGGATCCACATGGTCAAAACCCAAGGTTCGAACAAAAAATCGATAATCCATTCCCCCGCAAACCCAAATATATAATTTATTCTGAAATCATACCTCAAATTGAGGTCCAGATCCCCTATTATTGAAAAAACTAGGTGTCACGACCCAAATTTTTCCCACCATCGGGAGTCGTGGTGGCGCCTACTGTCGAAGCTAGGAAAGTCAATGTTTATAATCATTTTCATAAAACTTTCATGTAGAAAAACTTAAATACTAAAATAATTAATTAAAACATGTGGAAGTCTTTTAACAACAATTGCGAAAACTAACAACATATCTCTACCCAATATCTTGTGTCACTACTCACGGACGACTAAGAGTACTAAAGCAATAGTCTAAGCGAAATACATCATATGTCTGTTTTGATAACATAAAAACAAACAAGAATAGATAGAAGAGACTATTAGGCCAGCGAACGCAAGCAAACTACCTCAGAATCTCTGGACCGAAGGATCTCCCACGAAGTACTGCTGCGGTTCATAGGCTATGTCCTGACCTGTGCATAAAAAGGGACAAAAATGTAGTATCACATCAACCGACCCCATGTGCTGCTAAGTGCCTGGCCATACCCCGGCAAAGTAGTGACGACGCTAGACAGGACAATCATATAAACCTGTGCTTTTCAACATATATGGGCAATAGAAGGGGATACATGAATTTAAACCAAAAAAAGGGAGGGGAGCATGATGTGTGGTATAACAGTTCAATTATCTAATCGGCAACAATAAAGGAATGGTAACAGTATAGTAAACATCAATAAAAGGAAACGAGTAAATCAAATTTTGCACGACACCACCCATCGTGCTTTCACTCTCGTCCTCACCAAGATAATCAATTAAAGTGTACGACATCACCCATCGTACTTTATCACTCCTACTCACCAATCAATAGCATAAAGTAGCTACACGGCATCACCCATCGTGCTTTATCACTTTTCCTCGCCCAAATCAATAGCATGAAGTAGTTACACGGCATCCCCCATCGTGCTTTATCACTCTTTCTCACCTAATAAATAGCATGAAGTCGTTACACGGAATCACCCATTGTGCTTTATCGCTCATCCTCAGCCAAACAATATTCACAAATAATAGGGAGAAGGTATGAACAAAACTGCAATAGTAATAACCCTGAAAAGGGGAATACAGCTAAACAATGAGTCCCGGCAAGGGAAAATAGCTCAACAACAAGTCCCCGCAAGGGAAAACAACTCAACAATACGTCCCGGCAATGGAGAAAAGTACCAAAATTTCGTTGTTTAGTTAATTTGCTTCTCAACTATCACATTGTAGTTCATTTAACAAGTAATTAGCACAACTTTTCACTACTTTCGAAATTTAATAGCAATTATGACTCTCGGTAATGCTAGACTAGGATGTATAGGTAACCATCACCATACCTATACACCGACTCCACATAGCACATAGAAAATATTAACCTAATCCTATTCCCTCAAGCCAAAGTTAGATCAAACACTTACCTCAAATATGAAAATGGCAACTCAAAGCTCAACAATCTCCTTTCCTCTAGAATTCGACCCCGAACCAACGACATAAAATACAATTCGATTCATATTATCAATAAGAATCCAAAAACACATTCGCATAGCCTAGAAATGCATTTCCTAGCTTACTTTCAAAATACTAAAATCTGACACTGGGCCCACGTTGTCCAAACTCGAGGCTTAGACAAAAAACCAATCCCCCATAACCCCACGAGTTCAAATATATAATTAGATTTTAAATTCGAACTCAAATTGAGGTTGAAATACCCAAAATCCCATAGACCCTAACTAAACCCAAAACCCCTAAATTCTACTTTGATTTCATGTTTTAGATCTAGAAATTGTTTTTTTTTTTTGGGTATAACTGTTAGTTTCATTGATCTCAAAAAAAATATGTACATCATAAAGTGGTAGTAGTTTGGACTGGCTACTACACTGATACAAGTACTTTCTATACTATCTTGACTATCTATTCTCGAGCATCATAACTCTCTAATTACAATAGCTAAGGATAGTAATTGAGCTGTCTCAGACAAGTTTGCCAATGTTTGCACTTGCTGTCTCGAATGTGCATGAGTAAGACAATCTCTTTACAAGTCAGTTCCTCCACATAAGTAGCTCCTTCAAAACGAATGAGGTTCCTTTCTTTCCAGATGAGAGCAGTACTAGTGACAAATGTTGAAGCTGTTATAGCATTCTGCCACAGTCTACTTTTAGCTTTGCTGCATATCCGAATAAGTTCAGTTTCCCAGCAGCCAACTGTTCTGGTATGATTATTAGAGCTAGAAATTTAATGGTTTGATGAAGAAATAGTGAGGAAATAATGTTAGGATTACATACGCAAAGAGTTAGGAAGAAGTTAGAGCTTGAATATCAGCAATGGAGGAATTTTGGAGAGAGTTCAAGTGAAAAATGAGTCAAATCCGGAGTGAACACTGTTTTTGAATTTAAATATTTTCGCTGGGCAATTACCCTTCCCGTTCGCGTGAATAGAAGTTGGGCTTCAAAGTTGGCCTACGCGAATGCGGGGGACCATACGCGAACGCACAGAATGAACAGGCCAGGCTTAGCGAACGGGGGAGCCTTCACGTGGACGAGTAGAGGAAAAGACAAAGGTCCAATTTTTTTATTATATGGGAAGGCGATGGGTTAATCGCGAATACGAAGTAGGGAAAAAGAGGGCATCGCGAACGCAATAAAGGAATACCTGCTGCAATTTTCTATAATTTTCTAAGTGCAAAAACCACTCGAACCAGCCCCGAAAACACTCATGAACCCTCGCGGCTCCCAACCAACCACACACACTAACTCAATATAATCCTACGAACTTGCTCGAGCGATCAAATCTCATAACTAACGTCAAAATCAAAGATCAACCTCCAAAATTCATGATTTTCATTTCTAAGTTCAAAACTTTCAAATTTTCCACTTTTAGTCCGAAACACGTCAAGCGACGTCCGTTTTCAACCAAACATTACAGAAAGCGCTTAACGCCCATTTAAGAATTTTACCGGGCATATGAAAAAAAATACGAGCCCGATACCATCACTTTTGATCAAATTTTCAATTCCATCTTTCCTTAAGCATTTTCAAAAATAATTTCACAAAAAAGATTCGTACTCGAGCCTGGGACCTCGGATTTCGATTCTTGGAATACGCCCGGGTACCAAATTTCCATACGGACACTCCGAAGCCGTCATATCACGGGTCTGGGTCCATTTACCCAAAATGTTTACCAAAGTTAACTATAGCATTATTAGTATCAAAATTCATTGTTTTTAACACATAATTCAAATATTTTCACATAAAAATTTTCCGACTTCGCGCCTGAACTGCCTAGGCTAATCAAGGCAATCCAATATGAGGTTTTCAAGGCCTCAGAATGGCAAGGAAATGGAGAATAACGGTGATGACCATTCTGGTCGTCACATCCTCCACCTCTAAAACCACTGTTCGTCCTCAAACGGACAAAAGAAAGGAGTACCTGAGTTGGGAAATAGATGGTGATAATGGCTCCCCATATCAAAATCGGACTCCCAGGTCAATGTCTTAGGAGGCTGAACTCGCCACTGAACACGAACTGAAGGGAGACTCCGCAACCTCAACTGTCGAACATGCCGCTCTAAAATAGCCACCGGCTCCTCCTCCTTTGATAGATCCTTGTCCAACTGGACAGTGCTGAAATCTAACACGTGGGTGGGATCAACGTGATACTTCCAAAGAATGGATACATGAAAAATCAGATGCACAAATGACAAGCTAGGCGGCAACGAAAACCTATAAGCCACATTCCCCACACGGTCCAGAATCTAAAATAGGCCAGTATACCTAGGGCTAAGCTTGCCCTTCTTCCCAAACCTAATCACGCCCTTCATAGGCGATACACACAGCAATACTTGCTCACCGACAATGAAAGAAACGTCTCGTACCTTACGATCTACAACACTCTTCTTCATGGACTAGGCTGACTGAAGTCTGTCCTGAATGATCATGACCTTATCCAAGGCCTCCTATACCAAGTCTGTACCTAATAACCGAGCCTCTCCCGGATCAAACCATCCGACTAGGGGTGAAATTCTATACTCAACTGGACCTGGGTACCCAACTAATGCTGCACCGCTCCCCTGAAAAGAGAGGTAAATTACAGAACCCGATCTGAAATAATAGATATGGGCACCCCATGAAGGCGAATGATCTCCCTGATATATAAATCTCTGCATACCTCTCAGATGAATAGGTGGTGTCAACTAGGATGAAATGCACTGACTTAGTCAGCCTATAAAAAATAACCTATATAGCATCAAACTTCTTCCATGTCATCGGAAGGACATTAACAAAATCCATGGTGATTCTCTCCCACTTCCACTCGGGAAGCTCAATCCTTTGAAATAACCCACCGGGCCTCGAATGCTCGTACTTAACCGCTGACAATATACACAACGAGCCACATATGCAAAAATTTCTTTCTTTGTTCTACACCACCAATAATGTTGCCTCAAATCCTGATATATCTTCATGGCGCTCGAGTGAATAGAATACCGGGAACTTTGGGCCTCCGCTAAGATCGACTCTCGAATACCATCAACGTCAGGCACACGGACTCGCCCCTGCCACCTCAATATGCTATCATCTCTCAAAGTCATCTCTTTGGCACCTCCCCTATGCTGCTCCCAGATACGCTCCATCAATGACAAGCAAGTAACCGTGCAAGCTAACACTCTTGTAGGCTCCGAAATATCCAATCTCGCAAATCTATTGGCCAAGACCTGAAAATCCAAGGCAAGCAGTCCTTGGCTGACCGGAATATATGCAAGACTACCCATGCTGGCAGACTTCCTACTCAATGCATCAGCACTACATTGGACTTCCCTCGGTGGTATAAAATAGAAACATCATAATCTTTTATCAACCCCAACCACCTCCACTGTCTCAAATTCAACTCATTCTGCTTGAACAAGTACAAAAGGCTCTTGTGATCCGTGTACACCTCACACGTCACACCATAAAAATAATGCCTCCAGATCTTTAAGGCATGAACAATGGCTGCCAACTCTAGGTCATGAACTAGATAATTCTTCTCGTGGAACTTCAACTGCCTCGAAACATATACTATGACCCTGCAACTCTGCATCAACAATACGCAAAGCCCAACCCGGGAAGCAACACAATAAAACGTAGGGGATCCTTACCCGATGGGCAAAATCAATCCCGGTGCGAAAAACTATCTTAAGGACACCGAATGCTCTAATCTTCAACTTGTGGTAACCAGATTCCGAATCTATCCTTGCGAAAACACCCTGGTACTTTGAAGCTGATTGAAACTTATCCTCATCGAACCATCCTTCCTTTTTGCAATAATGTTAGGTACGCCCCAAGGCGAAACTCTGGCCTAATGAAACTCTTACCAAGAAAATAGGCTGAGTGCCTGCTGCCAGATCAACGCAAAGATCGATATCCCGATCAGGCAGGTCTGATGGAAAAAAACATCAGGGAAGCTCCCGAACAATAGGAACAGAACCAACGAAAGAAACCTCAGCGCCGGAGTCGCAATCATACGCCAATCGAGCTAAACACTCCTCTTTTAACCATGCGTCGAGCCTACACATACAATATCACACTGCGGGTCGGATAATCTAAAATACCTCTCCACTCTAAATGGAGAAAATAGGGTAAATACAAGATCATGGTTTTAGTGCGACAATCCCAAAATAGCACGGCACGGGGACAACTAATCCATCCCCAATATAATGTCAAAGTCCACCATATCTAAAGTAATAAGTCGACATGGGTCTCTAGACCCTCAAATACTACCACACATGAACGATGCACTCAGTCGACCATTATAGAATCACTCACTGGTGCAGACACATATACAGAAGACCCAAGGCCTTACTAGGTATAACCAAATGGAGTGCAAAATAGGACACGTAGATTCAGGGTAAAATAGCACCGAAGCATCTCTAATACAAATAAGAACGATGCCTGGAAAGTTTTCATATGAAGTCTCAACCTCCAAACTAGCTCTTGGCTGATCCCTACTACTGGCTGGGTAAGCTGTGGAACCTCCGATGCCCGGAGCCAAGCATGATAACTCAGATATTGAGAGCTTCTCAGAGCTCTAGAGCAAGATTTGACCATGTGCCTCGGAACACCACAAGCATGGCAGGACCTCGCCTATTGCGGATTAGCACCCCTCAACCTCAGGTAGGCCCTCCTAAAGTGTCCATACTTGCCACATTCGAAACATCTACACACACGCTGCAACTGAGGAAACTGGGGCTGGCCCGGTCGGCCACCTAAAGTACCATGAGCGACAGGGGAAACTGGCTGAAAGGGCGTGGAAGGATGGCCTCTCTCATAAGAACCTCTACCTCCAAAAGAGGTACCACTAAATCAGCCTACATGGCGGGGCCTCTTATCAGATCGATGACCGCCTCCCTGTGGAAGTACCACCTCAACTCCACGGCGCTCACTGGCCATCTCCTAGAAATGTACCTCACGATAGACTGAGCCGATGTACCCGGCTGACCTACTATCGTTTGATGGGTGGCCTGAGGACCGTCTACTTCCTGAATCATGGGATGAGGACCTTGCTGCAGTGAACTGATGGAAGCTCAAGGGAAATACTTGGCAATGTTCTTTAGGTCGCTGCAAGTGAAGAAAGCCCTCGTCTGCTGAGAAAATCGAAGAGGCTGCTCGGCAGAAGGCTGCGACTGAAAACTACGTCCGCCTGGAATACAATGAGAAACCTGAGTCCGGGGAGCTACCTTCTCCGGTGTACGCGTAGCAGGAGTCTAAACCCCTCCTCCAGCTTGAGAAGTGGCTAGTGCTAGTGGCAGCAAACTCGCTCTAGCGACACTATCCATAAAGCCTGCTACACGGACGAGAGCATCCTGCAGATCCGGGGAAAACATAACCCCTGCTGTGACCTGACTAGGCCCACTGGAGCTGGTGGGACTGGAACCTCCTCATCAAAGTCAATATGAGGCTCCACCTATAGGACTGCGGCTCGGGGCTGAGCTCTGCCCCTACCACAGTATCTGGCATGGCCTCGGCCCCTGCCGATCGTGGAAGCTGTTGTTGGGCGCTCGTGCTGCTGTGCAGTAGAAGAAGACGCATGTGTTCTCGCCATCTGCGAAAGAATAGAGTAGAACAAAAATCAATATTTGGGAAACAGAATCGCACGATAAGAATGAACGGAGTAAAATTTTTCCTAACTCTGCAGCATCTGGGGATAAATACAGAAGTCTATGTACCAATCCCTCAGACTCTATCGAGCTTGTCCGTGAGTTGTGAGACCCAATAACCTAGTGCTCTAACACCAACTTGTCACGACTCGGATTTTTCCCACTATCGGGAGTAGTGATGGATCCTACTGTCGAAACTAGGCAAGACAACTTTTATAATCATTTTTCACAAAACATAAATGTAGAAAAAAGTAAATACTAAAGTAATTAATTAAAACATGCGGAAGTCTTTTAACAACAATAGCGAAAACAAAAGGCGGAAACTAACAACATATCTCTACCCAGTATCTGGTATCACTACTCATGGACGACTAAGAGTACTAAAGCAATAGTCTGAAAGAAATACATCATATGTCTATTTTGATACGATAAAAACAAACTAGAAAAGATAGAAGAGACTTGCGGCTCGCGAACGCCAGCAAACTACCTCAGAGTCTCTGGACTGAAGGATCGCCCACTAACTACTGATGCGGTTCATAGGCTGTGTCTTGACATGTGCACAAAAAGGCACAGAAGTGTAGTATCATAACAACCGACCCCATGTGCTTGTAAGTTCCTGGCCTAACCCCGGCGTAGTAGTGACGAGGCTAGACAGGACTATAATATAAACATGTGTTTTTCAACTTATATGGGCAATAGAAGGGGATACATGAATTTAAAGAAAAAAGGGAGGGGAGCATGTTGTGGGTATAACAGTTCAATTATCTAATCGACAACAACAAAGGGATGGTAAAGGTATAGTAAACATTAATAAAAGGAAACCAGTAAATCAAATGTTGCACGGCACCACCCATCGTGTTTTTACTCTCGTCCTCACCAAGATAATCAATTAAAGTGTACGACATCACCCATCCTACTTTATCACTCTTTCTCACCAATCAGTAGAATACAGTAGTTACACGGCATCACCCATTGTGCTTTATCACTCATCCTCACCCCAATAAATAGAATGAAGTAGTTACACGGCATCACCCATCGTGATTTATCACTCTTCCTTTCAAACAAATTACACGTCATCACCTATCGTGCTTTATCACTCTTTCTCACTCAATAAATAGCATGAAGTAGTTACACGGCATCACCCATGGTGCTTTATTGCTCATCCTCACCCGAACAACATTCACAAATAATATGGAGAAGGTATGAATGAAACTGCAGTAGTATTAACCCCGGCAAGGGGAATACCACTCAATAATGAGTCCCGGCAAGGGAAAACAGCTCAACAATAAGTCCTGGCAAGGAAAAACAACTCAACAATACGTTCCGGCAAGGGAGAAAAGTACCAAAATTTCCTTCTTTAGTTAATTTGCTTCTCAACTATCACTTTATAGTTCATTTAACAAGTAATTAGCATAACTGTTCACTTCTTTTGAAATTTAATAGCAATTATGACTCACGGTCATGCTAGACTCGGGTGCATAGGTAACCGTCACCATACCTATACACTGACTCCACATAGCACATAGCAAATATTAACCTAATCATATTTCCTCAAGCCAAAGTTAGATCAAACAGTTACCTCGAATCCTAAAGTGGCAACCGAAAGCTCAGCAATCGCCTTTCCTCTATAATTCGACCCCGAACCAATGATATCTAACACAATTCGATTAAATATTATCAATAAGAATCCAAAAACTCAATCACATAGCCTAGAAATGCATTTCCTAGCTTACTTTGAAAAATACTAAAATCCAACACCGGGCCCACGTGGTCCAACTCGAGGCTCGGACCAAAACCCAATCCTTTATAACCCCACGAGTTCAAATATATAATTAGATTTTAAATTCGACCTCAAATTGAGGTTGAAATACCCAAAATCCCATAAACCCTAACTAAACCCAAAACCCCTAAATTCTACTTTGATTTCATGTTTTAGAGCTAGGAATTTAATGATTTGATGAAGAAATAGTGAGGAAATAATATTAGGATTACTTACCCAAAGAGTTAGGAAGAATGTAGAGCCCGAAAACTCATGATTTTCATCTCTAAGTTCAAAAGTTTTAAGTTTTTCACTTTTAGTCCGAAACACGTCAAACGATATTCGTTTTCAACCAAACTTTACATATAGAGCTTAACGCCTATTTAAGACTTGCACCAGGCATCGGAAAAAAAACACGAGCCCGATTCCATAACTTTTTGATCAATTTTTCATTTCCATTTTTTCTTAAGCATTTTAAAAAATAATTTCACAAAAAAGCTCTGTACTCGGGTCTGGGACCTCGGATTTTGATTCCGGGTATATGCCCGGGTCCCAAATTTCTTCACGGACCCTCCAGGACCGTCACATCACGGGTTCGGGTCCGTTTACCCAAAATATTGACCAAAGTCAACTATTGCAATATTAGTATCAAAATTCATAGTTTTTAACACAGGAATCAAATATTTTATCATAAAAAGGGAGAATTACGTGATGACCCTTTGGGCCGTCATACTAGGTTCTACCCAAAACATTCAATTTTCCTTGTAATAACCTTTGATTTTAAGGTGAAATCATGCTAAAAGATGTTAATGATTGAAGAAAAACTAGTTTAAAATGATTTACAATTGATTTGGAAGAAAATTGCTCTTGAAAAATCGCCCTAGTGTTTTTATGTTTTGTAAAGATTTCAAAATGAGTTTAAAATTGACTAAGTATTAAAGTTGCCGGACTCACTTATTCGAATTGCGAACAGGGGTTTGTAATTGCGAACCAACCTCCGCTAACTTGGGAATTGAAAAAAAAAGTTTTGGAATTACGAATCTGTGAATTGCGGAAAAAGTTTGGGAAATGCGAACAAGCCTGGAAATTGCGAAAGAAATTTATGAAATGCGAACCTGGAATTGCAAAAAAAAAAAAAGTTTCAAAAAATGCAAACAAACCTGGTAATTGCGAAAAATATTTGCGAAATGCGAAGCTTGCAGGCCTGCAATTCCTTAATTCCCAAATTTAACCCCATGGCCTATTAAAAACTCACCCGAGCCCTCGGGGCTCCAAACCAACTATACACACAACATCAATAAGACCCTATGGACTTATTCGTGTACTCAAATCACAAAAATAATATCATGAACATCGAATTAAACCTAAGTTCAATGAAATTTCTCAAACTTCATTAATCATCAAATTTTGCATTTAAGATCCTAACAACGTCAAATAGATTCCGTTTCTTGTCAAATTTCACATAATTATCTTAAATCATATATACGACCTGTACCGGACGGCAGAATCAAAATACAGGCCTAATACCAATATGTTCTAATCAAAATTCATTTCGAAACCTAATAAATAATTTTAGAAAATAATTTCTTTTAAAAATTAATTTCTCGAGCATAGGACCTCGGAATTCGATTCTGGGCATATGCCCAACTTCTATATTTTCTACGAACCCTCTGGAACCGTCAAATCACGGGTCCGTGTCCGTTTACCCAAAATATTGACCAATGTCAGATTAATTCATTTTATAGTCAAAATCATTTTTCAAAGATTTTTATATTTAGGCTATTCAGTTACGCGGCCAGACTGCGCATGTAAATCGAGATTATATTAAGCAAGGTTTTTAAGGCCTGAGAATACATAATTTCATTTTAAAACTAGTGATGACCTTATGGGAAATCACATTAGGCATGTAACTTATTTGGTACTGTTATGGAATACGCCTTCCCTTCCCTACATATATTTTTTGTGTGCAGATCCATGTACCGCTTATCAGTCATATTATCTGTGAGACGAGACAGGCTTAGAGACTTGAAGGTACATCTTCCGCGTCTGCAGACCTCGGAGTCCCTTTCTACTCTTCCCCGTGTCAAACATTTCTTGTATTTCTCCCTTGTTTAGACTCTGGAGTATTGATTTACTGTTTTCTTTTTGTTGTTTGTGACTTATCATATTTCGGATTTCGGGATAGTTTATGTACAGTTCAAGAGTGATTATTATATTTGCCGAGTGACATCTAAATTTCATATTTAAAATACCTGTTAATTTTTATCTTTCATGTTTCCGTCTCATTTTCGTGAAATGTTAGGCTTATCTAGTAGTAGAGACTTGGGGTCGTCACGACGGTTCATGGAAGGAAAACTTGTGTCTTGCTGAATCGCCTATAGAGTTTTTGGGTTGAGAAATAACGTAAAATGATTTATGTCCAGTTTGTTCCCTCTTTGACCTAGCTAGAGACGTCGCATTTGCGAATACTTCTTCTCAAATGCGAGACACTGATCACAAATTCGATCAGTGCATCAGGCAGTCAAACATCGCAAAACGCAACAAAAATCTTGCAAAGGCGAACCACCCTCCCATCGCAAATGCGAGCTGAGCTTAGAAAATGCGAAGCTGCCCAACACTACTATACTGCATCGCAAAGGCGATGAAAGAGTCCCAAAAGTGATCATCACTATGCAGATCGCAAAAGCAATCCGGACATTGCAGACCCAACCCCAAGTCATGTTGGGAAATGCGATTATTTTAGTGCAAATGAAGCCATGGGAGGTACCGAAACAAAAAAATTAAGGTTAGTAATCAATATGACCTATCAGGTATATATATATATATATATGTGTGGGTATGTTGATACGTTAGTGATATATTCGAGGCTTAGAGTAGAATAACATCATTACAAAAGGAAAATCTTGACCAGAGAGTATTCAAATATTACAAGTACTCAATGTTTGAAGTGAATTTGCTCATGAACCTCGTGTAAGCATAAAATATGGTGAATCAAAGTTGGATAAAAACAATATCAGTACAAATTTCATGTTGTAATCTATGTTTATGATGAGGATTTTAGTGCCTCCTGTTGTACTCAAACCCAACTGGAATTAGACAACCCCCGTTTCCAAAAAGAAATCTGTAAATTGTTTGGAATTTGAACTTTTTTTAGTGATCATTTGTTGAATTATACAATGGATTTTGACTTTTTATACAGATCTCAAGGTAATTGGCGTATTGAAACCAGAATAAACTTTCAATAAGAAGAAACATTATAATAGCAGGAGTAGTCTATTTGTCCAAATGGACCTTGTCAATGACAAGCAGATATTTGGAAAACGAACATATTAAATATTTGATCATAGAATGTCACCTATTAAATTAAATATTAAAAGAACATATTAAATATTAAATATTTGAAGAAGAAGTCAAGAGTTCAAATGTCACCAAAGATAAGTGTTAACGCTTAATTAGACCTTATCCGGAGGAGTTAAAATATTAGCCCATATGAGTTAGCTGATATGAACGTTAAGGTTTGAGGGTATTTTTTTAAGAAATTAGTTTTAGTTATAAGATATTATATATTTAGGTAGAAGTGTTAAAATTGATAATAAATATTGGGGATGACAATTTTATATATATATATATATTCAGAGAGCTAACTTAGTTCCTTTGTGCTACGAGGAAATATACTCCTCCTTCGTGTTATAAAAAGAAAAAAAGGTGGACAGATTTAGTCAAAATTTAGCCAAGTATTTAACTTATACTATAAATTAATCTTTGCCTCATTCCTTACACTACTCCTTTCTTCCTTGAATAGCCAACCACTTGCGTACAGTTTCATTGAATTTTTTGACTAAATCATCAATTGTCAGGCCTTATTATAAATACCTGTCTTCACTCAATGGTTTCCACACAAATAATTTAAGGAAAATAGAAAGTTCATTAGTTACATAAAAATATAGGAATATGGCAAAGTCACTAGTGAGCTACACAACCTTTCTTGCTCTCCTCTTGTGCTTCCTCCTAATTTCATCCAATGGTTTGTACTTGTTTTATCGTCACGACTTTATTTATGAGTATACCTTATGCCTTTGCACACTTGGACCCAACTCGTTATATAAGATGAAATATTTATCGCTATAATCACTATATGTTGGTATCGAAATGAAATTATGCATGCATCCGAATCTATTATTTTTTGAGAAATAATTCACATATTCCAATAAATGATTTTACCAAAAATACTTATATTAGTCGTTGTTCCACGCAGAGATGCAAGCGGCAGAGGGCAAACTTTGCAGAAGGAAGAGCAAGACATTTTCTGGCTATTGCTTTATTAGTGAACATTGCGACGAAGAATGCAAAGAGAAAGAGGGGGCAAAGAGGGGTATGTGCATTAAGAAGAGCATCTTCAGACGCTATTGCTATTGCTACCACAAGTGCAAATAAACATCAGCTGCTCTCAGAATTCTCGATTTTTATGTATTGTAAATAAAAAAGTGAAGTGTTGTCTTGTGTGTGAAAGAATAAAAATACTACCAATTCACTAGAATTGTAGTAAAATAGTACTAAAATATTGAACGGTCTTTTTCTTTGAGTCCGTAATTTATTTTATGGGATCGTGTGAAATAACCTAAATTTATAGAATTTATTTTTTCTTATTCTGATTGAGTTGACTTGGCTATTATGATTCGACAAAGTTGTGATGCAAAATATTGCGTTTTATGATGCAATCGAAAGTCCTGTTTCCACAAAAAAACATTGATGCATGAGGGAATTAAGGAACAATATCAATTTACATGTACCAAATCAGGTAATAAGCAGCTCGTCACGACTCAAATTAGCTAGGGGCCAATGACAGCCACTCAATGGGCTTGGTTCCCTCAATCGAACCATCAGCAAGCTAATTTGTTCCCATAAAACATATCTCTTAATCAAGCTTTAATTTACATGCACCTACCAAAATACAAGGATATAATGTACGTGGTCAAACTTTACACAATCAGAAGATTCTAAGTATATCATTAGACAGAGATATAAATCTAGCAAAACGGTTAGGACAATAACCTTGATCCATTAAAAAAACCTTGATCGAAAGAAACCAGTCTTCTAAGCCTTGAACCGCTCTTTGAATACTTTATTCATCTGAGAGATGGGAAAAAGAGAAAGAGAAAAATTGTGCTCTAACTTCAGGGACCAATCAGAAAAATTATATTCTAACTTTGGGGACCAGCCTTTTTACAGGTTACGTTGAAATGCCTTTTAAAACAAAGGTATATTTTCATATGGTATATGTCCAAGAAGCATATAACAAAAAGAAATAAGTGATTTCTTAAGCTTATATACTAATACTTTATAGAAGATAATGAAATTGGAACCTTTTAATTGATAACATGTGCAAATATATTAATACGAAAGTCCCCCAAAAAGTAATTTTTCTAACAATCTCCCACTTAGACAATATATATGTCAGAAAAAATCGTATATAGATCATTGTAATAAACTGACGGGTTGTTTTGGGTTCTAGCATAACGTTATGCCATTTAAGATTTTCCGAAGGCTTATCTTTTGGAGTAATTTGGCAATACTTGGTTCCTAACAAAAGGCTTGAAGTTGGAAGAGTTGGTCAAAGTCAATATTCTTGGTAAACGATCTCAGATAGGTAGTTTAAAGGACGCTATGCGTTCGTTTAATGATTTTGAACTTATACATAAATTTAATTTTGGATGTTGCTTGAAGGTTTTGATCTTATTTGTCAATAGCTGGTAATTTGAAGGAGCTTAGAGATCCTAAGTTTGACGCAAAGTTGACTTTGATATTATTGGATTCTCATTGATGTTCTGAGCCTATTAGTAGGCATGTACAAGTAATTCGGACTTGTGTACATAGTTTGTGTAATGATCTGATCGGTCATTTTGAGCTCTAGTGTCTCGTTCGATTGTTTAAGGTTACAAGTAGCTTCTCTTTATGTATTATGACTTGCATGCATGATCAATTTTGAGTTTCGTGCATTTCAAAGTTGATATAGAAGGATGATTCTTGTTTTAGAAGTTTAAGTGATAAGAATGACCAGAGATTAACTTTTGTATAGACGGTTCCATAATAATTTTTTTAATAATTCCAATAGATTCGTATGGTGATTTTGGACTTAGGTGTTTATCCATATTTTGATATGGAGCGGAGTTGGATGGGGGTGGTTGATGGTCGCGGGTGCCACGTTAGACTACATCTGCGAGTCCGCAGATGCGGATAAGGACTGCAGAAGTGGAAGAGGGCTGGCAAGGCCAGGGATCACAGGTGTGGAGAAGGTTCACCATAGGAGCAGACCCAAAGAAGCGGAAGGTCGGAGTCATAAGTGTAAAGCGGATATGCACAACTCTAACCGCAGAAGCGGTTACAAAGAAGTAGAAATATGAGGCACATGCACGAAAAGGTTGGACAAGATTTTAATTCGAACGGCTCTATGATTTCTGATTTTTGGAAGTGGGGAACTCGACCTAAGGCCATATTTTGAGAATATTTTATCGCAATTGAAGGGGTATGTGATAGTTATTCAATTTTTGTGTTAGATATTCATTATCCATTTATTATTATGCCTATTTTTCATGAATCTACGAGAATATGGATTGGACTATATTATTGGAGAATGTAATTTAAGGATATAAGGGTCGATTTGTTGTTGGAATTGAATAATTTTTTTATTGTTTGACTCGTAAATAAATGGGTTCGGAATTAATAAATTTCGTCAGGTTATGAGGTACGAGCCAAGGATTGACTTTTTTATTTGAGTTAAAGATCGCAACTTTGTCTTTTGCAATCCTTGTGACGGCCAAAATTTTTCACCTTCGGAACTCGTGATGGAGCCTACTAGTGAAACATAGGCAAGCCAACTACTCTGTTTACTTACCTTTTTCAAGTCTTTAAGTCCTTATAATTTCAAAATAACACATGAAAACAGCAAAAATAATAATATAAAAAAAAACGGAAGACGAAATCTGATAATTTAACTCAATACAAATTGCGGAAGTCTAAATACAACTCAACCCAAAATTTGGTCGCATAATTTCACAGACCATCTATGTTGACTACAACTAAAGTCTGGATAGAAATACACGAATCCATCTCTGAATAAGTAAAAATACAAAGCAAATTATTGAAGGAGATGCCAAGGCCAACGGATGCCTGCAAGACTACCTCAGGTCTCTTGTTGGACTGAAGGCACCAACCTCACTATGGTCCAAATGCTTCGGTACCATTATCTGCATACAATGTACAGTGTAGTATCAGTACAACCGATCCCATGTATTGATAAGTGCCTAGGCTAACCTCGGCGAAGTAGTTACAAGGCTAGGACAAAACTACCAAATAAACATGTGTAGTTAAAGCATACACAACGGAAAATAAAGGCAGATATTCACTGTAAAGATGGGAGGGGGAAGAACATGCTTGTAGGAGTATCAGATAATAATCGAATACCAAAGAGGAGTGTATAGAAACTAAAAATTCAAATACTAGCAAGAATAAGAAAATAAACACAGTATTCACTTTTATTTCTTTCTTGTTGAAGGCGTGCAACCCGATCCCATTTCAAATATTACCATGGAGGCGTGCCATTCGATCCTACTTCACATATCTAGTTGTAGGCGTGCAACCTGATCCCATTTCATATATCACTGTGGCGGCATGCCACCCAGTCCAATTTCATTTATCTTTTTGTAGGTGTGCAACCTGATCCCATTTCGAATATTACCATAGTAGCGTGCCACCCGCACCCATTTATAAATCAACATAAGTCACAAAGAATTCTGGTAATGGCACAAGAGTACCACAATAATATCCTGGTAAGGGATACAATATAGTAAACAATAACATCCCGGCAAGGGAACCGCCAATGATAATCAACATATTAAGCATGAACAAATCACAAAGGAGTCACAACAATTAAAATAAGAAACTCACAGTCATACTTTACAGCGACGTACAGATACTCGTCACCATTTCAATACGTCGTACTCCACAATTAACACATAGCAAATAAGACATAACTCATAATCCCTCAAACTATGATTAGGCCAAATATTTACCTCAAACTTCCACGTCCAACTCAATCCCCAAACACCACTTTTCCTTTATAATTCGCCTCCAAATTACATGTACCTAGTCCAAATTAATTTAACAACATCAATAAATACTGCAGAATTCATACCCAATGCTTAATTATAGGTTTTCTATCATTTTTCCCAAAAAACTAAAAAATTTATCCCAGGCCCGCTTGGTCGATACTCGATGTTCTGACCAAAACCCGATCAACCCTTTAGCCACGAGCCCAAATATGCAATTAGTTTTAAAATCCAACCCCAAAACAAGGTCCAAATTCCAATAATTCAAAAATCTCTAACTCTACCCAAAATCCTAAATTCTAGCATGGAAGAACAATATTTAGGGTGTTGATGAAAAATGAAGGCGATGGGTTTAGGAACACATACATATGATTTGTTGTTGATTTTACTTATCAAATATCTTCTAATTTTGTGGAAGGAGATGTGAGAAAATAATTCATGTTTCTATTACTGTTTAGAAGACCTGAATGATAGTGTTCATAGGTTTCGCATAACACTATCGCGATCACGATGATCTGCCAGGATTGGACATATGCGATCGCGAGTCCTCCTGCGCGTTTGCAAAAGGTTGGCCCCCCTGACCTTCGCGTTCGCGGACCAGGGTACATATTTGCGTAGAATAATGACATCATCCCATACCACCCCCCATTTTACACTACGCATTTGGGGGACAAGGGTCACGCTCACAAAGAGTAGCCCCCTAGTGTTCTGCATTCGTGGCGTTCAAATAGAATAAGTTCACCCCCTGTGTAAGCACAGAATGTATATGCATCAGAAGCAGCATTTCTGCAACATTTCCTAGGTATACAAAGCTTTTGAATCCTATCCGAAACTCATCCGAGCCCTCGGGGCTCCAAACCAAACATGCATACTAACTCAAAAACATCATATGGACTTACTCGTGTAATAAAATCGCCAAATTAACAGATTTAACAAAGAATTTGGCATCAAAATCAAAGAAATATCTCAAGAACACTTAAGTTTTATAGTTCACAACAGAGGGTATGATTCACGTCATTTCGAGTCCGTTTCTTATCAAAATTTACAGGCTCAATACCATCACATTCAAACATATTTAAATTTCTGAAAACTATTACAATTTCAATTAAATAATTTTTTAAGAAATTCATTTCTCGTGCTTGGAACCTCGGCATTCAATTCTGAGCATACACCTAAGTCCCATATTTTCTTACGCACCCTCTAGAACCGTCAAATCACGGGTTCATGTCCATTTATCCAAAATATTGACCGAAGTCAACTTAAATTTATTTTAAGAGCAAAAGTTATTATATTTCACAGATTTTCACATAATGATTTTCCTGATACATGCCCTGGTGGCGCATGCAGATCAAGGTGCGACGAAATGGAAGTTTAAAGGCCTCAGAACACATAATTTATTTCTAAAATAAGTGAAGACATTTTGGGTCATCACATTCTCCACCTCGAAAATTACTATT
Source organism: Nicotiana benthamiana (assembly GCA_034376525.1). Taxonomy (NCBI): domain Eukaryota; kingdom Viridiplantae; phylum Streptophyta; class Magnoliopsida; order Solanales; family Solanaceae; genus Nicotiana; species Nicotiana benthamiana. The sequence goes on from CM067329.1 coordinate 34,349,712, forward strand.
TATCCTCCAATGGACATAAAAAGGAAGTACTTGATTCGGGGAAAATATGGGGATAACGCCTCCTCATATCGAACTTAGACTCACAGGTCGATGCCTGCATAGGCTGACCTTCTACTTAACACGATTAGAATGGAAACTATTCGATCTCAACTGACAAACTTGCTAGTCTAGAAAAGAAACCTGCTCCTCCTCATAGGACAAGTCTTTATCCAACTAGACAGTGATGAAGTCTAACACGTGGGATGGATCGCTGTGATACTTTCGAAGCATGGACACATGAAAAACTGGATGCACAGCTGATAAAATCGGCGGCAATGCAAGTCTATTAGCCACCTCTCCCACTCGATCAAGAATCTCAAATGGGCCAATGGACCAAGGGCTAAGCTTTACCTTCTTTCCAAATCTCATCACACCCTTAATAGGTGACACCCGAAGCAACACCCGCTCGCCGACCATGAATGCCACATCACGAAACTTTACGATCGAGAAAACCTTTTTGATTGGACTGATCTTTACGAAGCCTTTCCTGAATGATCCAGACCTTGTGCAAGGCATCCTATAATAGATCCGTTACCAAAATCCGAGCCTCTCCTGGATCAGACCACCCAACCAGCAACTAACACCGCTTATCATATAAAGCCTCAAAAGGAACCATCTGAATGCTCGACTAGTAACTATTTTTGTAGGCAAACTCCACTAAAGGAAAAAACTAATCCCACAAGCCTCCATAGTGCACTCGAACTGCCCGTCCGTCTTAGGATAAAATGATTTGCTCAACTCGACCTGTGTGCTCAAATCACTACTCTCAAGAAATGTGAGGTAAAGTACGTACCTCGGTCTAAAATGATAGACACGGGCACACCCTGAAGATGAACAATCACCCGGATATAGATTTCAGCTAACCTCTCGGAAGCATAAGAGACTAACACATGAATGAGATTTGCTGACTTAGTCAGCTATCAACAATAACCCACACTTCATCGAACTTTCTCTGAGTCTGTGGGAATCCAACAACAAAGTCCATAGTGATACGCTTCCACTTCCACTCGGGAACCTCAATCCTCTAAAAGAACCCATCACGTCTATGATGCTCGTACTTCACTTGCTTATACATCAAACACCGAGCCACATATGAAAAAATATCCTACTGTATGCTCCTCCACCAATAATGTTGCCGCAAATCCTGATACATCTTATCGACGCCCGGATGAATAGAGTACCGGAAACTATGGGCCTTCTGTAAAAGCAACTATCATATCCCATCCATACTAGGCACACAAACTTGACTATGTAACCTCAAAACCCCATAATCTCCTAATGTAATCTGCTTGAAACCACCGTGCTATACTGTGTCCCTAAGGAAACACAAATGAGTATTATCATACTGCCAATCTTGGATATGCTTTAATAAAGAAGCACGAGCGACTGGAAAGCTAATACATGGATAGGCTCAGAAACATCCAACTTCACTAACTAATTGGCCAAAGGCTGAACATCAAAAGCAAGTGGTCCCTCACCAATCGGAATACACGTATGACTACCCTTACTGGTTGACATCCTACTCAAAACATCATCCACCACTTTCGTCTTTTCCGTATGGTATAATATTGTGATATAATAGTCATTCAATAGCTCTAACCACCTCTTTTGTCGCAAATTAAGATCCTTCGGCTTGAACAACTACAGAAGACTCTTGTGATCCATGAATATCTCACATGCCACGCCATACAGATAATGCCTCCAAATCTTCAACGCGTGAACAATGGATACTAACTCCAAATCATGAACGTGATAATTCTTCTCATTAAACTTCAACTGACGCTAAGCATGAGCGATGACCTTGCTATCCTGCATCAACACCGCACCAAGTCCTATACGAGATGCATCACAATAAAGTGTATATGGCTGAACCTGTGGGCAAAACTAACACCGATGTCATAGTCAAAGCTGTCTTGAGCTTCTGAATGCTCGCCTCACACTGGTACGACTACCTGAAGTGGGCACCATTCTGCGTCAAACTGGCCATCGGGGCTGCAATAGATTAAACCCCTCCACAAATCGACAGTAACAGCCTACCAAACCGAAAAAACTCTGGATTTCTATAGCTGATGCGGATCTAGACCAATTCTTGACTACCTCTATCTTCTTTGGATCTACATGAATACCCTCTGCTGATACAACATGACCCAAGAATGTAACTGAACTTAACCAGAATTCACACATAGAAAACTTACCATACAATTTACTATCTCTCAAATTCTGAAGAACCACTCTCAGATTTTGCTCATGCTCCTTCCGACTAAGGGAATAGATTAAAATATCATCAATGAACATTATCAAGAATAAATACAAGTAAGGCTTGAACACTCGGTTCATCAAATACATAAAAGATGTTGGAGCATTGGTCAACCCAAATAACATCACCAAGAATCCATAATGCTCGTACCGTGGGTGGAAAGCTGTATTAGGGACATCGCATTCCCTAACTGCTGGTAGCCATATCTCATGTCAATCTTCAAAAACCCCTTCGCACCTGAAGATGGTCAAAACAATCATCAATCCTCGGCAATGGATATTTATTCTTGATTGTAACCTTGTTCAAGTGCCTATAATCTATACACATCCTTATCGATCCTTCCTTCTCCTTAACAAACAACACTGCGGCACCCCAAGGTGAGATACTAGCTCTAATGAAGCCTTTATCCAAAAAGCCTTGCAATTGCTCCTTCAATTCTTTCAACTGAGACGGGGCCATACGATATGGCAGGATAGAAATGGGTTGAGTAACCAGAGCCAAATCAGTACAAAAGTCAATATTCCTATCGTGTGGCATACCTTGCATGTCTGAAGGAAACACCTCAAGAAACTTGTGAACAACAAGCACATAATCAATCGAAGAAACTTCAGCACTAGAATCACGAACATATGCAAAATAGGCCAAACACCCTTCTCGACCATAGGCCGAGTCTTCATATATGAGATAACACTACGGGTAAAATGGCCAGGAGGAAGCAGAAGGAGAAACGGAGTGGGGGATGCTCTCGGCGCACGTTAGCGCTTCAATAGAAAAGTGCTATCGCCGGCGCACATTAGCAAGGCGAAATTGTCGCCGGAAATGGCTCGGAAGAGAAGGAATGCTGCTCCGATTGTCCATGCAATCCCTCCTAAGCTCGTTACACCTGACCATGGCATCACAACTACACTTGAATCTCTAACATTTGGAAATTTTCTACCTCTGAAGTACCAATCGAAGGATCAATTGCATGCAGAAGAAGTTGAGAATCGATTGCAAGGAAGAGAAGAAATAAATGATACAACAGCAAGGAGATTGCAATTTTCAGCAGTTATGGAACCAAAGAGTGCAGTACCAGATATTGTTGAAGCTGTTGAGACAAAGAATCGAAAACCTACAATGGCGGAAGTAGTCAGAGGCAACAGAGATGTGCAAATGGGTAAGCCTTTATCATTTGTTCCTCCTACTTTGAGAGATGGTAAAAAGGTAGTGCAGATCTGTGAAGAAGATTTACAACCACAAATGGAGTATTGGAAGAATGCACTGATTGGATTTGTAATTGGAGATTGACCTAGTGAACAAAATATGGAAAACTTTGTTAGTCATATTTGGAATTTTGTTACTAAGCCTCAAATCCTTATGCATGCTGAAGGATATTGTATTTTTAGATTCAACAGTGCTGAAGATAGAGATACAGTCATGCAATCCGGTCCATATACCTTTAGAAGCAAGCCATTGGTTCCAAGGCCTTGGGAAATTGATTTCAACTTTCAGGCTAGTGTGCTTAGCACTATACCTATTTGGATTCGATTTCCAGGTCTACCTGTAGGGTATTGGTCTACAGAGGTGTTGAGTAAGTTGGCAAGTGCGATTGGGAAACCATTGTATACTGATAAGTATACTGCTCATTACGACAAAATCTCATTTGCTAGAATTCTTGTAGAAGTTGATGCTGCATATCAGCTTCCTGATGAACTAGAAATGATACACCTTATGGCTCTAAAATCCGGTCTGTTGAATATGACTGGACGCCTACTTTTTGCAATCACTGCCTTAAGTTTGGTCATGACACAATTGAGTGTTGGTATTCTTCTGGGAATTCAGACAATCATGTGAAGGAGCAAAAAGACATAAGAAAAGGGGAAATTAAACATATGCAGCAGGGGAAGCAAAGGAAGAAGGAATGGATAGTAAAGAAGAATGTAGCAACTGATGGAATCCAAAAGCAGTCTGAGGAAGCTGTTAATCCACCAGTGTTAGTAGTGCAGACTGATCAGGCTTCAAGCAAGTTAGATGATCAAGCTAATGTGCAGCTGTATGAGCAAGTGAATCCTGAAAATCAACTGAGTGAAACAAACACAATGATTACTACCAGCAGTGTGCAGATGACTAGTATGGATACTAGAGGAAAAGGAATCATGGAAGTAATGGGAAGAAGAGGGCAACTATTTGATCCTGGGCCTTCTTATAGTTTGCCACATATTGATCCATGATTGTAGTCACATGGAACATTAGGGGACTTAACCAGTCCCCAAAGCAGAAGGAATTGAAAAAATTCCTTAATGATAACAAAATTGATGTAATTGGTATACTGGAAACAAGAATAAAAAAGCATAAAGCCAAGAAAATATTTGACAAAATTGCAAAGGACTGGATGTGGCAATGCAACTATGCAAAAGCTGTTAATGGGAGGATATGGCTTTTATGGAAACCTCATATTCAGATTCAAGGGGTGTTTCTTTCTGACCAGTTCATTCATTGTCTAGTGGAGGATACTAGAAGTCTAGTAAGATTCCACTTCACTATTATCTATGCTTACAACACTGCAGTTCTTAGAGCACAGTTATGGAGGGATCTCAGAACAATTTCTATTCCTCAGCAAGATGCATGGCTTATAAGTGGTGATTTTAATTGTGTATTAAGCTCTGATGATAGAATTGGTTCTCCTGTAACTAAAGCTGAAGTAAGGGATTTCGAAAGTACAATAGATGAGTTACAACTTACAGCTTTAAGAGCAACTGGATGGCATTTCACTTGGACAAACAAGCAAGATGCTGACTCTAGAGTGTATAGCAAGATAGACTGGGCATTTGGCAATTTCCAATGGTTACAGCAGTTTGGACACTTGGAGGCTGACTACATGAATCCATTGATTTCAGATCATTCCCCTATCCTAGTTAAATTTGGTATATATAGGCCATTACACCCTAAACCTTTCAGACTATATAGCAATGTCATGGAACATGAGCAGTTTCATGAAATTGTGAAACAAGTCTGGGAGAAGGTTTATCCTGGCACTCATATGCAGCAGATTTGGAGTAAATTGAAGGCAGTTAAGCAGCAGCTTAAGGGGTTAAATGACTACTTAGCCAAATATAAGCAGCAGATAATCCAGACAAGAGAGAGGCTTGATATTGTACAGTTCCAAATGCAGGCAAACTGTCTTTCACAAGAGTTGATTACTGAAGAAAGGGGATTACTTGAAGAACTTGATAAGTGGAGCAAAATTGAAGAGCAGGTAATGAGACAAAAATCCAAAGCTACTTGGATTGAATGTGGAGATGCAAATACCAAGTACTTTCATGCACAATGGAGGATTAGGACAGGTCAAAACAATATTACTTCTATTCATACTGACACAGGTATCAAATTGACTGAGCCTACTGCTGTAGAAAAGGAGTTCCTAAAGGTTTTCCAATCTCTAATGGGAGAATCTGTTATTGAACTCCCCTGTGTGGATACTAATATTATGAGAAGTGGCAGATGTCTAACACTTGAACAGCAAAGAATTCTTATTTGTCCAGTTACAATGAAGGAAATCAGTGCAGCAATTAATGAGATGCCCAAGGATAAAGCTCCTGGAGTTGATGGATTTCCCATTGAGTTCTTTACAAAGAACTGGAAGATAGTTCAAGAGGATATTTTTTCTGCTGCAAAGGAGTTTTTTGAAACCTTTAAAGTTCCTCATATGATCAATACAACTGCAATAGCTCTTGTTCCTAAGGTCAAAGCTCCTTCTACAGTGAAGGATTACAGGCCAATTGCTTGTTGTACTACATTATATAAGATCATATCCAAAGTTATAACCAGTAGAATGAAGAGAGTTATTGGAGACTTGGTTGGACCTGCACAATCTGCTTTTATAGAAGGCAGGAGTATTATGGATAACATCCTTCTCAGTCATGAAATCTTTAAAGGATACTCTAGGAAAGGAGCTTCACCTAGATGTGTTCTTAAAGTGGATCTAAGGAAGGCTTATGATACTTTGGAGTGGGGATTTCTGAAACAGATTCTCATTACTTTGGGATTTCCTGCTAAATTTACTGATTGGATTATGGCTTGTGTTTCTACTGCCTCATACTCTCTAGTAATGAATGGTGGTCTTACCAAACCATTCAATGCTAAGAGGGGTATTAGGCAAGGAGATCCTATGTCTCCTTATCTATTTTTTCTAGCCATGAAGTATTTGAATAGGCTTCTGGAACAACTGCATAAGGATGGAAATTTCAACTTCCACCCTAGATGCAGGAAGCTTAATATTTCTCATGTCTGTTTCGCTGATGATTTGTTAATGTTCTGTAGAGCTGATATGATGTCTATTCAAATCTTACACAGCACTTTCCTCAAATTCTCAAATGCTTCTGGACTTCAGGCAAATGTTGGCAAGAGTGCTATATATTTAGCAGGAATTACTCAGGATACTAGAGAGATGATTATTGCTGATCTTGGCTTTACTGAAGGACAACTTCCTTTTAGATATCTTGGAGTTCCTCTGGATTCCAAGAAGCTATCCATTAAGCATTATTTGCCTCTCATTGAAAAGATCACAACTAGAATTACTTGTTGGTCTGCAAAGCTTTTGTCATATGCTGGCAGAACTCAACTGATTAAGGCTGTGATCTTCGGTATGCAGACTTATTGGGCACAGGTGTTTGTAATCCCTAAGAAAGTATTGAAGGCTATAGAGGCAGTTTGCAGATCTTATCTATGGACAGGCAAAGCATCCTTATCCAGAAGAGCACTTGTAGCCTGGGATAAGGTATGTCAACCTATTTCCTCTGGTGGCCTTAACATTGTGAGAATGGAACTGTGGAATCAAGTAGCCATAGCTGAATTGCCATGGGATTTGACAAGGAAGAAGGACTGCCTTTGGGTGAAGTGGGTGCATACCTATTACATCAAGCATAGTTCCATTGAGTCTGTGGCTCTGCCATCAAACTCATCATGGGTAATTAAGAAGATATTGGCTAGCAGGACTTTGATGTTGGAAAATGCTCAGTTGCAAGGCAGTTTATTCAACAGACTTCAATCTGTTTGTAAGTTGGGAAAGTTCCAAATTCATAGACTCTATACTGCACTTCTGCCTATATTTCCTAAGTTTCTATGGAGGAATGTAATGCTTGTATCATCTGCACTACCAAGACATAGATTTACTGTCTGGTTAGCTGCTCATAGAAGTTACCTACCATTGAGAGACTGCAGATCATGGGCATTCAAATTCCATCTCTGTGTGCTTTCTGCAAAAGACATGAGGAGGAGTTTAAACATTTGTTCTTTGAATGTGTCATTACCAGTAGTGTTTGGAGGAGAATTTGTCTATGGTTGGGACATGCTAGAACTTCAGTATGCTGGGAGACTGAACTGAAATGGATCTGTAACAATGCTAAGAGTAAAAGCTGGAAGAAAGAGGTCACTGCAACTGCATTTGTGACCACTGTTGCATTACTATGGAGGAACAGAAATTTGATCAGATTTGAGAATAAGACCTTTGATGAAGATCAATGTTGCAAGGAAGTAACACTGCTATAACATACAAGGAATAGGAATCGAAAGAAGTGGAAGGATAACTTGCAAAATCTCAATACATTTCCTTAGTTGGTTGAGAATTAGCTACTAGAATTGCTATGTATATGATATGAATAGTTAGGAACCAATTGTAACTAGAAGGATAGGAATGAGTAGTAGAAGTCCATACTACTACATTAGGATTCATTGTATATTTTTTTTTATATCAATACAAATTGTGAGTTAAGCTAAAAAAAAAAAAGGGGGCCAGGAGTCTTTTTCCACTCTAAATGAGGCGACCCCGGAAAGGAAAAAGTCACAGTCTAGGCATGTCAGTCCAAGATAGCGTGGTAAAGTTATAACCAGTCCATCCCCAATATAACATCAAACTCAACCCATATCCAAAAGCAACAAATCTATAAAGTCTCAAGATCCCCAATCACAACTATGCATGAACGATGGATATGATCTACAACAATAGAATCACCCACCGGTGTAGACACACATAAAATAGCACTCAAAGAACTACTAGGCATGACCAGATACTTTGCAAAATAAGATTACACATAGGAGTACGTAGCTCCTGGATTTAATAAAGCTGAAGCATACTAGAATAATACATGTGATAACTACATCATAATCCTCAGCCCAGTCTCACCCTCAGACCTAGTTGGAAGAGCAGAACATCGGTGTTAGGCCCTACTACACTTATCTACATCATTGGGATGGCCTCCAGTTGGATGAAATCCACCTCTAGCGGCATGATCTTCACCTCTAATACCTCTACCTCTACCTCCACCTCTGGAACCCCTACCTCCACCTCTAGCTGGCTAAGAGGACGGTGGAATGGTCGGTGCCTAAACCATGGCACGGGAACCCTGGTGCTGAGAATTGCTCGGCGCTCAGAGGAAAAATCTAACAATATGCCTCGTATTCACCACAAGTAAAAGAAGCCCTAAGCTTATTAGGATGAAGACCCTGAAAACTCTAAAGTGGTGCTCAAGGGAAAAATCTAGAATAGGAATTGCTGATGCACTACAGGACTGTTGAACAGAATAATGCATGTGGCAACAACGGCCACCTGCGGCACCATGAGAAGCCTAGAGTGCTGACTCAGATGGACTTGGTGGATGACCCCTTCCAAAAGAATACATGCCTCCAGATGAGGCACCACTAACCATTCCCGAATGACGAGGCCTCTTGTCAAACCCCTATCCACTCTCCTTTGATATAAATATCTCAACTCTCTATGCCACATTGGCCGCATCCTTATAAGAAATCTCACTCTCCGTCTCCTCAGCCATCTGCAATTGATTTGGCTGAACAAGCACCTTAATGAACCTCCTCACCCTCTCTCTCTTTCATTGGGAAGTACAAGAAGAGCATAACAGGCCAAATAAATAAATCTTGTCTCGTACTAAGTAACATTCATATAACCTTGTCGGAGATGCTCAAACTGCCTCTAATAGTCTCCCTCTGAGTGATTGGAAGAATCTTCTCCAGAAATAGCCGAGAAAATTGATCCTATTTCAAAGGTGGTGAACCAGCAAGTCTAGCCAAACAATAATCTCTCCACACAGGATTGTCTAATCTAGACAAGCGAAAAGTAGCAATGTCGACCCCATTGGTCTCTACTATCCCCATGTTCCTGAGAACATCATGACAGATGTCTAAATAATCCTGGGGATCCATCGAAGATGCACATCAAAAAGTGATAGTGAAGAGCTTGGTGAACCTGTCCAATCTCCATAAGGAACCATCAGACATAGCTGTTCCATCACCAGTTTGAGCTACTACACATGGCTAAACTACTCTAACTGGCTGAGATGGGGAGCCATATGCTCTGGAGGGCAGATAGAAGGAGACCGGGCTTCTCCCCCAACCCGATAGACGGCTGGTGCTGCAGGAAGCAAGCTTATCCGGGAAACACTGTCCATAAGGCCTACTAGGTGATCATGGCAGCTACTACTAGGGGATCGTGGTGCTGATTAGTAGATGAGGAAGCACATGTTCTTGCCATCCACAAAAGAACGCAGTAGAAATTCAATTAGCATTGAGAAACAGAAACTGCACGATAGGAGAGAATATATGTGAAGTTTTTTCCTTACTCTATAGTCTCTAGGGGATAAATACAGATGTCTCTGTACTGATCCCTCAGAATCTACTAAGATTGTCCGTGAATTGTCACACGAAAGTAACCTAAACCTCTAAAACCAACTTGTCATGACCCGGATTTCTTATCTTCGGGGTTCGTGATGGCGCCTACTAGTGAAATCTAGGCAAAGCCAACTATTTAATTTTATTTACCGTTTCCAAGTCTTTAGGTCCTTATAACTACAAAATAACATATCAAAACATCATAAATAATAACATAAAAAAACCAAAAGACGAAATCTTATAATTTCACTTAAATACAAACTCCGAAAGTCTAAATATAACTCTATTAGAATTTGGTGTCACAACTTCACTGATTGTCTATGATTACTGCAAATAAAGTCTGAAATGAAATACACAAATATGTCTATTAATAAGTAAAAATAGAAAGGAAATGGTAGAAGGAGATGCCACGGCGCGCAGATGCCTGCAGGACTACCTCGGATCCCCTATTGGAGTGAGGCACCAACCTCACTGCGCTCCAAATGTCAAATACCAGTATCTTCACACAATGCAGAGTGTAGTATCAGCACAACCGACCATATGTGCTAGTAAGTTCATAGACTAACGTCGGCGAAGTTGTGACGAGGCTTTGACAAGACTGCTAAATCAACGTGTGAAGTTATATCATATACAGTGGAAAATAAAGGCAGAAACTCATAATAAAGATGAGAGGGGGAAGAACATGCCACATGGAGCATCTGATGATAACAAAATACCAAAGAGGAGTGTAAATAAACCAAAAATTCTATTACTAGCAAGAGTAAGAAATTAAACAGAGTATTCACTTTCATTTGTTTGTTGTTTCAGACATGCAACCCGATCCCATTTTAAATATTACAGTGGCTGCATGCCACCCGATCCCATTTAACATATCTTGTTATAGGCATGCAACCCGATCCCATTTCATATGTCTCGTTGCAGGCGTGCAACCAGATCCCATTTTAAGTACCACCGTGGTGGTGTGCCATTAGCTCCCATTTCATATATCTTGTTGTAGGCGTTCAACATTATCTCATTTCCAATATTACCGTGGGGGCATGACACCCACTCTTATTAAAAAATCAACATCAATCACAAAGAATCCCTGCAAGGGCACAAGATTACAAAGATAATATCCCAGTAAATGAGACAATATAGTAAACAATAACATCCCTGCAAGGGAACCATCAATGATAATCAACATATTAAGAATGAACAAATCACAATGGAGTCACAATAATTACAATACAAGGCTCGCGGGCATACATGACACAGACGTATAGATACTCTTCACCATGTCGGTAAGTTGTTCTCCATAATTAACATATAGTGAATAAGACACAACTCCTAATACCTTAAGCTAAGGATAGGTTAAACACTTACCTCAAAACTTAAACGGCCAACTCAACCCCCAAACACCATTTTTCCTATAAATTACTTCTATCTAGTCAAAATTGATTAAACAATATCAATAAATACTAAAGAATTCATACCCAACGCTTAATTATAGGTTTTATGTCATTTTTCCCAAAAATTCAATAATCGGTCGGGGCCCGCTCGGTCGAAACTCGAGCTTCAGAACAGAACTCTATCACCCAATCATCCATGAGCCCAGATATGCAATTAGGTTTGAAATCTGACCCCAAAATGAGGTTTTAATTCAACTAATTCCAAAAGCTGTAACTTTACCCAAAATCCCAAATTCTACCATGGAAGAACAATATTGAGACCTAGAAATACAATGTGTGTTGATGAAAAATAAAGAAGATTGGTTTAGGAACATATACCTATGATTTGTTGTTGATTTTATTCTTCAAAAATCGACTAGGTCCTGATTTTGGAAAAGGAGATGTGAGAATGGGGTTTATTTTCGTTTTTCTTACTGTTTAAGAGAGTTGGGCGACAATGTTCATCGTGTTCGCTACAACACTTCGCGATCGCGAAGAGCTGTCACAAGTGGACTTACGCGATCACGAGTCTTCCTGTACGTTTGTGACGGGTTGGCCCCTTCACCTTCGCATTCGCGGACCAGTATACGCATTTGCGTAGAAGAGCGACAACATCCCAGACCATCCCCCATTTTACACTACGCGTTCGTGGGACTACAGTCACGTTCACGTAGACCAGCCCCCTAGTGCTCTGCATTTGCGGCATTCGCATAGAACAAGTTCACCCTATCCCCAATTTTCCTTTCCCGATCGCGTGAAAGACTTCGCAATTGCGAAGCACGGAATGTCTGTAAATCAAAAACATCATTTCTGCAACTTCTCCTAAGTGTAAAAGCCTACCAAAACCTATCTAATACTCACCCAATCCCTCGGGGCTCCAAACCAAACGTACATCTTAACTCAAAAATATCATATGGACTTACTCGTGCGATTAAATTGCCAATTTAACAGCTTTAACAACAAATTTTGCATCAAAATCAAAGAAAAGTCTCAAGAACACTTTAAGATGAAAATTTCACAACCGAGGGATCAATTCACGTCATTTCACATCCGTTTTTTATCAAATTTGACAGACTAAATTTAAATTACATATAAAAGAAACTAAAATACGGGCCCGATACGATCAAATTCAATCATATTAAATTTTTGAAAACTCGTACAATTTCAATTAAACTAATTTCTTTAAAAATTCACGTCTTAGGCATATGACCTCTGCATTCGATTACGGGCATACGCCAAAGTTCCATATTTTTCTACGGGTCCTCCGGGACCGTCAAATTATGGGTCCGAGCCCGTTTATCCAAAATATTGATCTAAGTCAACTTTAATTTATTTTATGAAAAAAAATTATTATTTTTTACAGACTTTCACATAATGACTTTCCAGAAATACGCCCTGACTGCGCATGCAAATCGAGGTGAGAATAAAGGGAGGTTTTAAGGCCTGTGAACAAAAAATTTATTTCTGAAATAAGTGATCACCGTTTGGGTCACCACAATCTCTTCTAATGGATTTTATTGATGATATTGCACTACTTTGACTAGATGCGGATCTTCCGGAGGTTAATACGCATGGGAATGGCTTGTTAGCAGAGTGATTTGACTTTGTTGATGTAAGTATATCGTCTAAACTTGGTTAAGGTACTAATTGCCTGAATTAACTAGGATATATATGTGCTATAATACGCATATGTGTGGAGGTTTGAGCCCATGCGCGAACACTAGGTTATTTATCTATACTCAGGGCAGTGCATAGGTTATGACATGCTTCAAGTTGACTGTTATTAAGCTATAAGATTTCTTATATTTGTGACCTTGTTTCAAACTATTTGAGCAATGTTTTAGGCTACATAGAGGTGTAATCCCTAAATGAACTTGATAATTGCTATTTCTGTGATGAAATTCCTTATTTGATCTATGATAGTACACGTTGCACATCCCTATGTTTTAGCACGTCATGTATGACAGTATAGGAGCATGAAATACGTTATTTATTAATCACAACATGTATTCCTATTTATTTTCTCTTACATGATATAATTGGGAAGGATGCATGTGACCACGCAAGGCAGATTGTGTAGTTATGCCTGTGAGCATATCAGGAGGATATGAAAGTCCAAAGGTTTTTTCAGGAGGGAAGGGATTTTTACAGTTGTATTTAGCTTGTTGATGATAAGAATCGTGCCTAACATTGTGTGTCACGACCCCAATCCCGGTCGTGATGGCGCCTAACACAATGCTAAGCAAACCTGACCAATTCAACAATCTCAATCCCTTTTTATGGAAAGTCAATACCGATTAATAGAATTTAATTACCAAACATATATGAATAGAAACCTGAAATAACATATGTATTTTGCAGAAACCATAACAATAATAATAACCTCTACAACGGTCCACTGATCTGGTGTCACAAGTCCATAGGCTCTATTGCATGAGTTCAATAGTCTAATACATGAACAGTCTAAAATGCAGAAAAAGGTAAAGAAATATAGAGGGAGAAATCGGATCTGCGGACACCATGCAGCTACCTTGATATCTCCGATAAAATTTGAACTGCAAGAAAGCTCGTACTACATCTCAGGAACACCTGGATCTGCACACATGGTGTGAGGAGTAATGTGAGTACTCCGACCTAATAAGTAATAAAATTAAATAATGACTGATAGTATGAAATTACAAAAATGCACTAAGCAGTTCTTTCTCAAAGCAGTAAAGCAATTTAAATAACAAATAATGAAGAAGTCAGGCGAAATCCCTTAAAAGAATGTAGAACATGTAACTTAACAGGTATTAATAAAGTGTAAAATCCGCTCCTCGAGCATATTCTTCACTTATTTGTTACTTTTTTCTCATTAATTAATTCATATACTTTTCACAATAACAGAAATTATAAATATACCGTTGCGGTGTACAACCTGATCTATATATCACTATGGCACACAGCCCGATCCATAACGATAGTCGACAGCGCTCACTGGGGGTGCGCAGACTCTGGATGGGCTCCTATAGTCCAAGGTGGTCAAATATATCACCAATGTGAGGCAATTGATACTTGTTCTTCACTGTTACTTTGTTCAATATTCTGTAATCAATGCACATTCTTATTGTTCCATCCTTCTTTTTGACAAACAGAACAGGTGCACCCCATGGTGACACACTAGGCCGAATGAACCCCTTATCAAGTAGTTCCTGAAGCTTCTCCTTCTTTTCTTGCAACTCTGTTGGTGCCATACGATATGGAAAAATGGAAATGGGCCAAGTGTCCGGCACTAGGTCAATACCAAAATTATGTCCTTGTCTGGTTGCATGCCCGACAGGTCTGCAGGGAATACATTAGTAAAATCCCTCACAACTGGAACAGAATCAATACTAGGAGTCTCAGCTCCAACATCTCGCATAAAATGTAGATATGATAGGAAACCCTTTCCAACCATGCATTGGGCTTTTAAGAAAGAAATAACTCTGCTAGGAACATCATCAGTCATACCACGCCACGTGATCCTTGATACACCCGGCATTGCCAAGCTAACTATCTTAGCATGACATTCTAGAATAGCATGATACGGAGATAACCAATCCATACCCTACAAAACATGAAAGTCCACTATGCTTAATAGCAATAGATCAACTCAAGTCTCCAGACCCTAATTAATCACAACACATGATCGGCACACACAATCCACAACAACAGTATCGCCTACGGAGGTAGATTCATGAACAGGGAAAGCAATAGACTGCCGGGGCATACCCATATCAAGAGCGAACTATAAGGACACATATGAATAAGCAGAATCAGGATCAAATAATACAGAGGCATATTTGTGGAAGACTGACACAGTACCTGTAATGACAACATATGAAGCAATAGCATCGGTCCTGCCTAGAATAGCATAAAAATGAGCCTGGCAACCGCCTAGTCGCCTAATCAACCTCCACCTCTAGAACACCCAAGGCTTCCTGACCTCTAGTGCTAGTTGGGTGTGTGGGTCGTGACGAAACTGGAGCAGAAGACGAGGGTTGACCTCCTGCTTATATTGACCATCTCAAAGTCGAGGACATTGTCTCCTAATATGCCCAAACTCTTTGCACTAATAACAACAAAACGGTGCTAGAGGTAGCAACTGAAGGGAAACCATGGCACCAGAAGGACCAGCTGAAGGACCAGCCATGGAAGAACCTTAGACTGATGGGGCACGAGATGAACTCTGAGCTAGGAGGGTGCTGAGTGATGATTGACCCTGCTGAGCACCCTGAATACCATGGCCCGAAGATGCCCCACGATGCTCTGGACGGGTTAACTAAACGGGCCTAAAAGAATGACCTCCATCATACTGGAACTGGCCCATCGAAGGAGCACTTCTGAAACTGCTGGAACCTCGAGACCTCTTAGCCTCCCTCTCCTCTCCATCCTATCAGTGAGCCGCCTCAATCTCACGAGCGATATCAACCACCTACTCAAATGAGATACTCAATACTCTCTCTCTAGTCATCAAAATATGGAGATGATAGTTAAGGCCATCCACAAATCTCCTAATACTCTCACGGTCGGTCAGAACTATCCAACTGGCATGATGAGCCAACTCTGAATACCTTGCCTCATACCGAGGCACAGTCATATCTCCCTGCTTCGGCAATTCGAGCTATCTACATAGCTCTTTCCGGCAGGATTGCGGTACATACTACTCATAGAATAGAGTGGAGAACTCCTGCCAAGAAAGGGGCGATGCACCAACCGGCCCACGCCGCTCATATGCCTATCACCAATTGAAAGCAGCCCTAATAAACCAAAAAGTGATAAATGTCACCCCACCAGACTCAATAATCCCTGTTGTCCGAAGCATATGCGGACACTTGTCAAGAGAACCCTTGTCTTCTTTGCTCTCAGCACCACTAAATAACGGAGGATGGAGTCCACCAAACCTCTCAAGAAGACACAACTCATCATATGGCATAACTGGCACTACGAACTTCTGGGCTGGTGCAACCAGCTAGGCTGGAGGTGCCTCCGGTGTCTGCGCTGTACCACCTGCTTAGGTGTGCGAACAGCGGGGGTCTAATTTCCTTCCCCAGCCTGTGAAGTAGTTGCTGCCATGGTAGCTGAAACTGCCTGAGCTAGGCTAGTGCAAATTATAAAGATCAAAGCCAAGGTCTCATGTAGACACGGAATCACAATAGGAGCTGCCAATGCCTGAATTAGGACTACTGCAGGAGCCTGATTTGGAGCTGGGGCAACTGGTGGATCAACATGTGTTGCCCTTGCTACTCTGCGTCTACCACGACCATGACCATGTCCTCGACCTCTGGTGGCCTCAGTGACTGGCACTGGTGGTCGTACACCTCATCCGATAGCACGAGTCCTCGCCATCTACAAGAGAAAAGAATAATATAAGTTCAGTTCTCGGATCAACAAAGGCACACGATAAGAATTTAAGTAATATGAATTTTTCTTAAAGGTTTTGTAGCCTCTCAAGGATAAATACAGATGTTTCTGTATCAATCTGCGAGCCTCTACTAATGCAGCTCATGATCGTGATGGCTCCCAACACACCGCTAGACAAACCCGACAAATTAAACACTCACAATGCTTTTTTTACGAAAAATCAATACCGATTACCAAAATTTAATTATAAAATTTATATGAATAGAAGCATGCAATAAAAGATTAATTGTGCAAAAACTAGAATAATAATAATGTTATCCTCTACAATGGTCCACCAATCAGGTGTCACAAGTCAATAGCTTCTATTACATGAGTTATATAGTCTAATACAGGAACCGTCTAAAATGCGGAAAAAAGTAAGGAAAGATAGAGGGAGATATCGGGCATGGAGACGCTTTGTATCTACCTCGATGACTCTAGTGAAATCTGAAGCGCAAGAAACCTCGTACTATACCTCAAGAACACCTGGATCTGCACACACAATGCATGGAGGAGTGTGAGTACTCTGACCCAATGAGTAATAAAAATAAATAACGAATGATAGTATGAAATCACATAAAGGAACTAAGTAGTTCTATATCAAAGCAGTAAAGCCATTTAAACAACAAATAATGAAGAAGTCAAGCGAAATTCCCTAAAACCAAGTAGAACAGGTAGCTTAACAGGTGTTAATCAAGAGTAACATACGCTCCTCGAGCATATTGTTCACTTAATTGTTACTTTTCCTCAGTTCTCAGTTCATATACTTTTCGCAATAACCGAAATCATAAATATACCATTGTGGCATGCAACCCGATCCGTATATTTTTGTGGTGCACAACCTGATCCATAACAATAGTCAACTGCGCTCACCAATGGTGTGCTGACTTCGGAGGGGCTCCTGCACCCCAAGCGCTATATTGCTACGACATTGTCCGGCGTGCATCCTGATCCATATAAGTATATTACTCTAGCGTGCAGCCCGATCTATAATATATAAAACGTCCTCACTATTGGGTTCTCAACCCCTATCTGTCAATATAGTCACAGTCTCTCGGTCATACTCTTATAAAATAGGGATCTCGGGCCACATATTACTTTAATGTAGGATTAGCATTTCAAAACCAGCTCGTATTGTGTAAAACGATTAGAAACATGACTAAGGATATGATTTTTAACAAGTAAAGTTAGGATAATCAGCAAAAATGCCCCTAAAAGTTCTACAGGTCAGCACAACGCCCCAAGCATAGCAACTAGCCCAAATCAGAACGATAATGAATAAGTCCAAACCAAAAATGTGGTAAGAGCATCAATCGGGATAAACCAAGTCACAATCTCTATTGTTGAACGACTGCGCGCTCATGATCAAACGCATGTCTCATCTCAACATAGCACTACGTTGTGCAAATCCGGGGTTTCTATCCCTCAGGACATCATTTATAATCATTACTCATCTCAAGCCATCCGAACCTCTAGCTCACTATGCCCTTGCCTCTCAAATCGGCCTCCTCGCGTGTCAAATTTGTTCCAAACCACAATGAATATGTCACAATATGTTAACTCTATAAAACCCTATAAAAAACAATCAAAAAATATTAAAAACTCTCGAAATGGAATAAAACGTCAACGGGTTCCGTATCTCTTCACGAGTTAATACATATCAAAAACTCCAAAATCCGAGCTCAAATGCTCTCTCAGATACAAATATAAAATTCAAAAACCCAAGCCCTGGTTCTTCCCCTTTTAGCTTAGATTCGATGAATTTCTAGCTAAACTCCATAATTAAATCATGATTTAAGTTCATAGAACTCACCTCCAATCAATACCAGTCAAACCCCTCTTAGATTTCTCTCAAAAAGCGCTTAAAATAATCACTAATGGTGGAAAATAACTTAGCCTTGCAGATAAAATATTATTAAAAACCATTCATCCAGCTGACATTTTACCCTATGCGAACGCGAGGGCTCTCTCTTGTTCACGATGAACAAACTTGTCCCTGACCAAAATTACCCTTTGCGAAAGCGGTCCCCCACCCGCGAACGCGAAACATCCATAACCTCAACTATGCAACGCGTCCCCATGGCCCCGAACGCGATGCACAAAACCAACTGAACCTCATATCCTTCTTTGCGAACATGGGAAACCTTCTGCGAACACGAAGCACCAACTCTCAGACCTATGCGAACACAAGCCCCAGGCTGCGAACGCGAAGAGTAATAACTCAGGCACCCAATTCCTTCTATGAGATCACGAGGGTCCTCCGCGATCACAAAGACAAATAATTAACCTGCACTATTTTTGCATTTTCTACTACATTTCCAAGCTTAAAACTTTCCATTTAGCAATCTGAAATCACCCCAAGGCCCCCGAGACCTCAACCAAAGGCACCAACACATCCTATAACATCATTCAAACTTGTTCCAGTCATCAAAACATCTCAAATAACACCAAAACATTCAAATTATATCGATTTCAAGCCTAAGTTCTTCTAAAACTTCCGAAACACGAATTCGATCAATAACCCAACCAAATCACCTCTGAATAAGCTAACTTTTGCACACACATCCCAAATAACCTAACGAAACTTCTGCAACTGTCAGAATTCCATTTAGACCATCAGATCAAAATCTCACCTATCAACCGGAATTCCCAAAATACTTACTTCGTCAATTCAAGCCTAATTCTTTATCGGACCTCCAAAACCACTTACGATCACACTTCTAAGTCCAAATCATCCTACGAATCTAACCAAACCACCAAAAATAATATCCTAGCCCGCTATCTTATAAGTCAACATCATGTTTAGTTTTCAAACTAAATTTTTTTTAAAGAGACTAAGTGTCTCATTTCCTAGAAAAGCCAAACCAAATCGACTCGATCACTCCAAATACCGAAAAAGAAGCATAAAGAAGCTGAAAATGGGAGAAACGGAACGGTAATAAATTAGAGGACAAGTTCTATCGTCACATTGTGTGCGATAATTATCATTTAGGATTTGACTTAATTCCTTAATTGTGTTATTTGTTAACAATGTGTATACAGGGTGATGAGTTTGTAAACGGGTGTATGTGTTCCTTATGACCGTATTTTACCCATGTTTTGTTTATTGCCTTTTTTTATTATCCATGAATTCTCCAATATGATCGCTTTTGGGAGAATTCTCGATCTCCTAAATTTGACGAACCCCTAATTTGAGAATTGACAAATGTAAAACTAAAATCAGTAGTTATTCATTGATTATTAATTTTCTAAGTGGATAATATGATTCTTATTCATATTTGATCCGTTTTTAAAAAGTTAATCATACAACCCATTTTTTATGGAACAACATAAGTGGATAACTGTATTCTTTAAATCATTTTATCACCACTAATCATAATAGTCAACTAGTCAAGCCAACTCAATCAGTATAACCACACATAATTTCCTGAAATTATTTAGATTATTTCACTTGACATAAAAGATTGCAATATGGATCCCAAGAAAAAGACCGTACAATATGATAAAACACACATCATTGAATACTATTTTATCACAATAACAGCAAATCTAGTGAATTAGTAGTATTTTTTATTCTTTCACACACAAGATAACACATCATTTTTTTTATTTACCATGCATAGAAACTAGAATTCTTAGAGCATTTGACACTTATTTGCACTTGAGGTAGCAGTAACAATAACGCCTAAAGATGCTCTTCTTCATGGACATACCTCTCTTTACCCCCTCTTTCTCTTTGCATTCTTCGTCGCAAACCCCGATCACCCATTCATCCACAAGCCCAGATATGCAATTAGTTTCGAAATCCAACCAAAAAATAAGGTTTTAATTCAACTAATTCAAAAAACACTAACTCTACACAAAATATCAAATTCTATCGTGGAAGAACAATATTTAGGCCTAAAAATATAATGGGTGTTGATGAAAAAGAATAATATGGGTTTAGGAACGCATATCTATGATTTAATGTTGATTTTACTCTTTAAAAATTGCCTAGGTCCTGATTTTGGGGAAGGAGATGTGAGAATATAGTCTATTTCCGTTTCTGTTACTGTTTAAAAGAGTTGGGCGATAGTGTTCATCGCATTTTCTAGAACACTGTAGCGATCGCGAAGACATGTCAGACTTATTCGATCACGAGTCCTCATATACGTCCGTGAAGGGTTATCCCCCATGACCTTCGCGTTCGCGGACCAGTGTGCGCATTAGCATATAAGAACGACAACGTCCCATACCAGCCCCCATTTTACACTATGCGTTCGCGGGACAAGAGTCACATTCGCATAGAGCAGCCCCCTAGTGCTCCGCGTTCGCACTGTTCGCATAGAACAAGTTCACCCCAACCCCTATTTTCCTTTCGCGAATGCGTGAAAGACTTTGCGATTACGAAGCATAGAATGTTTGTGCATTAGAAGCAGCATTTCTGCAACTTTTCCTAATTATAAAAATCTTCTGAAACCTATCTGAAATTCACCCGAGCCATCGAGGCTCCAAACCAAACATGCATGCTAACTCAAAAACATCATATGGACTTACTCCTACGATCAAATTACCAAATTAACAGCTTTAACAATGAAGTTTGCATAAAAATCAAACAATAATCTCATGAACACATAAGTTTAAAATTTCACAACCGATGGTCCGATTCACATCATTTTACGTCCATTTCTAATCAAATTTTAAAGGCGCAACTTAAATTACATATAACACATGTACCGAATACCGGGACCAAAATACGGGCCTGATACCATTACATTCAAACATATTTACCTTTCTGAAAACTCTTACAACTTCAATTAAATAATTTTCTTCAAAAATTTATTTCTCGGGCTTGGACCTCGGCATTCGATTCCGGGCATACGCCCAAGTGCCATATTTTCCTACGGACTTTCCGGACTGTCAAATCACGTGTCCAAGACTGTTAAATAAAAATATTAACTGAAGTCAACGTAAATTAATTTTAAGTGAAAAATGCATCATTTTTCACACATTTTTACATAATAACTTTCCTGATATACGCCCGGACTATACATGCAAATCGAGGTGAGAAAATGTGAAGACCCGGATTTTCCCACCACCTGGAGTCGTGATGGTGCCAATTGTCGAAGCTAGGCAAGCCAACCTTTATAATTATTCTCACAAAACTAAAATGTAGAATGAGTTAAATACAAAAATCATTATTTAAAACATGCGAAAGTCTTTTAACAACAATAGCGAACAAAATGCGGAAACTAACAACATGCCTCTAACCAGTATCTAGTGTTACTACCCACGGACGACTAAGAGTACTAAAGCAATAGTCTGAAAGAAATACATCATATGTCAGTTTTGATACAGTAAAAATAGACTAGAAAAGATAGAAGAGACTCCGGGCCCGCGAACGCCAGCGAACTACCTCAGAATCTCTGGACTGAAGGATCGCCCACTAACTACTGTTGTGGTCTGTAGGCTGCATCCTGGCTTGTGCACAAATCGTTCTTTTACTCTCGTCCTCACCAAGCTAATCAATTTAAGTTTACGGCATCACCCATCGTACCTAAGTACTCTTCCTAACCCAATCAATAGCGTAAAGCGATTACACAGCATTATCCATCGTGCTTTATCACTCTTCCTCACCCAGTCCATAGTCTGGAGTAGATCAATGGTTGCACGGCATCACCCATCGTGCTTTTAATCAATGCTCACACGGCATCACCCATCGTGCTTTATCACTCTTCCTCACCTAATCAATAGCATAAAGTGGTTACACGGCATCACCGATTGTGCTTTTACTCTCAATAAACAGTGCACGGCATCACCCTTCGTGCTTTTACTCTCAAATACATAGTACACGGCATCACCCTTTGTGATTGTACTCTCTATTCCTCACCCAATCAATCGTCACAACCAAACGGGAAAAGGAAGTACAAATCAAACAAATCATCCCGGCAAGGGAGAATAATTCAACAATCAATCGCGGCAAGGGAATACAACTCAACAATAGGTCCTGACAAGGATAAAGTGCCAACAATTCCTCTTTAGTTCATTTACTTCTCAACTTTCACTTCATAGTTCTGATAACAAGTAAATTATCACAGTTGTTCACTTCTTTCGCAATTTTAATAGCAAAAATGATTTCACGATCATGCTTGACTCAGGCGCATAAGTAACCGTCACCTTACCTATACGGCGACTCCACATGGCACATAAAAAATAACAACCTAATCTAATTCCCTCAAACCAAAGTTAGATCAAGCACTTACCTCGAAAGCTTCCAACTCAACTCACGCCTCTAGAATAGCATTACCCCTCAAATTCGCCTCAGGACCGGTCGAATCTAACCACCATTTACATAAATGTATCAACAAATGCTAGTTAAATCAATTTGAATGCATAAAATGAAATTCCCAAAGTTTTGCCAAAAATTCCCAAAATGCCCCCAAGCCCACGTGGTCAAAACCCGAGGTTCTAACCAAGACCGGATTACCCATTCCCCCACGAGTTCATATATGTAATTGGTTTTGGAATGGGACCTCCAATTGGGGTCCAACTCCCAAAATTTTGAAAACTTAGTTTCCACCCAAAATCCCATTTGTCAAAACCTTTGATTGAAGTTGAAATTATGTTAAAAGACGTTAAGGAGTAGGAAAATTAAGTTAGAAGTCACTTACCAATCGTTTTGGAGAAGAAACGTTGTATGGAAAATCGTTTCTTAGGTTTTGAGTTTTTAAAAATGGAAAAATTGCTGAAGTTTCAAACTAATATACCTTTCTGAGGGCCTGGCGCGGACCGCACAAGAATGTGTTGCGGCCGCACCGAGTGGGGGAAATGTCGGGTTCCTCTGAACCTTCCCAGCGCGGACCGCACTGATTTGGTGTACGGTCGCGCTGGTCATGTCAAAATCTCCTGGCCTCTGACTTAGCCACGTGGACCGCACAGAAGAGGCTCGCAGCCGCATGGATCCAGACGGACCGCACAGAAATGGCCGCGGCCGCGCTGGTGTCTGTAATACCTGAACCTGTTTTCTTTAAGCCTAATACCTCCTGGACCTCAGTCTAATCTCACACGAGCCGTCGGGGCTCCCAACCAAAAATGCACACTAACATAGGAACGTTCTACCGACTTACTCATGCGATCAAATCGCTAAAATAACATCATTTAAATAGAATCAACTCTCCAAACACATGATTTTCATTTCAAAGTTCATAACTTTCAAATTTTCCATTTCTAATCTGAAATACGTCAAACGATGTCTGTATTCTACAAAACTTTATAGATAGCACTTAACGCTAATATAAGACCCGTACCGGGCGTCGGAACCCAAATACGAGCCCGATACCATTACTTTTGATCAAATCTCATTTTCATTTTCCTTAAGCATTTTCAGAAATCAATTTCATAGAAAAATTCCTTACTCGGGCCTGGGACCTCAGATTTCAATTCCGGGAATACGCCCGGGTCCCAAATTTCCTTACGGACCCTCTAGGACAACATCATGGGTCCGGGTCCATTTACCCAAAACGTTGACCAAGGTCAACTATAGCAATATTATAATCAAAATTCATAGTTTTTAACACAGAATTCAAATATTTGCACGTAAAAATTTTCCGGCTTCGCGCCCGAACTGCGCACACAAATCGAGGAAACCACATAAGGGGTGTTCAATTCCTCAAAAGCACAAAGAAAGGGAAAATTATGGTGATGGCCTTTTGGGTCGTCACCTCCACCTCGAACTGACAAAAGAAAGAAGTAGCTGAGTCGGGGAATAGATGGAGATAATGGCTCCGCATATCAGACTCGGACTTCCAGGTTGATGCCTTAGGAGTCTGACCTCTCCACTGGACACGCGCTGAAGGGAAACACCATGACCATCACTGTCGAACGTGCCGGTCTAATATAGCCACCGGCTCCTCCTCATATGATAGATCCTTGTCCAATTGGACAGTACTGAAATCTAACACATGGGTGGGATCACCGTGATACTTCCGAAGCATGGATACATGAAAAACCGGATGCACAGCTGACAATCTAGGTGGCAATGCAAGTCTATAAGCCATATTCCCCACACGGTCAAGAATCTCATATGGGCCAATATACCTTGGGCTAAGCTTGCCCTTCTTCATGAACCTCAACAGGCCCTTCATAGGTGATACACGGAGCAATACCAGCTCACCAACCATGAAAGCAACATCCATGACCTTGCGATCTGCAAAACTCTTCTACCTAGACTAAGATGACCGAAGTCTGTCCTGAATGATTTTGACCTTATCCAAGTCCTCCTGTACCGAATTTGCACCCAATAATCGAGCCTTTCTCGGCTCAAACCATCCGACTGGGGACCGACAAAACATACCATACAACGCCTCATATGGAGCCATCTGAATACTAGACTGGTAGCTGTTGTTGTAAGCAAACTCTGCTAAAGGAAAGAATTGTCCCACGGGCCTCCAATGTCATTAACGCAGGCTCGGAGCATATCCTCAAGAATCTGAATAGTCCTCTGGACTGACCATCTGTCTGGGGGTGAAATGTCGTACTCAGCTGGACCTGGGTGCCCAACTCATGCTGCACCGCTCTCTAAAAATACAAGGTAAACTGCTAACCCTGATCCGAAATAATAGTTATGGGCACCCCATAAAGGTGAACGATCTCCCTGATATAATTTCAGAATATTTCTTAGATGAATAGGTGGTGGCAACTGGGATGAAATGCACTGACTTAGTCAGCCTATCAGCAATAATACATATAGCATCAAACTTCTTCCGAGTCATCGGAAAGCTAATAACAAAATCTATGCTGATTCTTTCCCACTTCCACTCGGGAAGCTCAATCCTCTAAAATATCCCACCGGGTCTCTAACACTCGCACTTAACCTACTGACAATTCAGACATGAGCCATATATGCAATCATGTCTTTCTTTATCCTACCTCACAAATAATGTTGTTTCAAGTCCTGATACATTTTCGTTGCGCCCGGGTGAATAGAATACCGAGAACTCTAGGCATCCACTATGATCGACTCTAGAATACAATCAAAATTGGGCACACAAACTCGCCCCCTACAACCTCAATACGCCATCATCTCCCAAATTCAACTCTCTGGCACCTTCCCGCTGCACCGTGTCCCTTAGGACACACAAATGGGGATCATCAAACTACCGCTCCCAGATACGATCCATCAATGATGAGCGAGCAATTGTGCAAGCTAACACCCTACTGAACTCAAAAATATCCAATCTCAAAAATATATTGGCCAAGGCCTGAACATCCAAGCAAGCGGTCTCTAGCTGACCGAAATATATGCAAGACTACCCATGCTGGCAGACTTTATACTCAATGCATCGGCCACCACATTGGCCTTCCTTGGGTGGTATAAAATAAAAACATCATAATCTTTTAACAACTCCAACCACCTCCGTTGTCTCAAATTCAACTCTTTCTTCTTGAACAAGTACTGAAGGCTCTTCCGATCCGTGCACACCTCAAAGCGTGAATTATGGCTGCCAACTCTAGGTCATGAACTGGATAATTCTTCTCGTGGATCTTCAATTGCCTCGATGCATCTGCTATAATCTTTCCATCCTGCATCAACACTGCTCCTAGCCCGATACGAGAAGAATCACAATACACAATATTAGGCTCAGATCTCGTGGGCAAAACCAATACCGGTGCCGTAGTTAGAGCTGTCTTGAGCTTCTGGAAGCTCACATCGCACTCATCTGACCACCTGAACTGGGCACCCTTCTGAGTCAACCTAGTCATCGGGGCTGGGATGAATGAAAACCCCTCCACAAAACGTCTGTAGTAAGCAGCTAACCCCAAGATGCTCTGAATATCTCTAGTTGAAGCTGGTCGAGGCCAGTTCTTGACTGCCTGTATCTTCATCGGGTTTACTTGAATAGCCTCTGCTGACACGACATGACCCAGGAATGCTACTGAACTCAACCAAAATTCGCACTTTGAAAACTTGGCATACAACTAGCTATCCTTCAAAGTCTGAAGAACCACTCTAAGGTGCTGATCATGCTCATGCTTACTGCCAGAGTATACCAAGATATCATCAATGATTACAATCACAAATAGATCCAAGTACGGCCTGAACATTCGATTCATCAATTCCATCAATGTTGTTGGGGCATTGGTTAACCCAAAACTACATGACCAAAAACTCATAATGCCCATACCAAGTACGAAATCTGACTTTGGGACATCAGACACCCTAATCCTCAGCTAATGATAACCAGACCTCAAACCTATCTTCGAGAACACCTTAGCACCCTGAAGCTGATTAAACAAGTCGTCAATCCTCGGCAATATATACTTGTTCTTTATTGTCACCTTGTTCAACAGTCGGTAATCAATGCACAGCCTCATCGACCCATTTTTTTTTTCATAAACAACACTGGTGCACCCCAAGGTGATACACTAGGTCTAATGAAACCATTATCAAGCAAGTTCTGAAGCTGCTCCTTCAACTCTTTCAACTCTGGCGGGACCATACGATACGGTGGTATAGAAATAGGCTAAGTGCTCGGGGCCTGATCAATACAAAAATTAATATCCCTTTCGGGATGCATACCCGGAAGGTCTGAAGGGAACACCTCGGGGAACTCCTGAACAATGGGAACGGAGTCGATAGATGGGACCTCCGCGCTAGAGTCGCGAACATATTCTAGATATGCTAAACACCCCTTCTCAACCATACGTCGAGCCTTGACATACGAAATAACACTACGGGTGGTATGACCTAGGGTCCCTCTACACTCAAGATGGGGCAAGTCGGGCAAGGCCAAAGTCACGGTCACAATCCAAGATAGCATGATATGGGGGCAACCCGCCCACCCATAATATAACATCAAAGTCCACCATGTCTAAAATCAATAAGTCGACATGGGTCCGAAGACCCTCAAATACCATCACAAGAACAATGCACTTGGTCGACCACTATATAATCACCAACAAGTGTGGACACATATATATGAATACCCAAAGCCTCACTATGCATGATAAAATAGGCTGCGAAATAGGATGACACATAAGAATAAGTAGATCCCGGATCAAATAATACTGAAGCACCCCTATCACAGACTAGCATAGTATATGTAATCCCAGCTGAGATTAATCGGCCTCCGGCCTAGCTGTAATGCTTGTTTGAGCTGCCATTGTTGGCTGAACCAATGGAACCTGAGCCTCGGGATCTACCTACTGCGGAGTACGTGTAGCAGGAGTCCGAACCCCTCTCCAGCTTGAGATGTGGTTGTTTCTGTTGGAAACACGTTCTCAAAGCATTATACTAAAACGTGTGTTCATATGTGTAGGTTTTGATGAATGACAAACGATGCGCAAATTGATATATGACGAAGTTCAAGTACAAGCGCACAATTGATATATAACGAGATTCAAGCACAAGATCAAGTTTTATTGTTTTACATGAGTCGTTCTTAACTGTGATCTTGATCCGACAACTTGACTCATGACATGGCTTCTCTCGTAAAATTATTTTTACAAAATCATGCATATTTAAGTTAATGCTAATTGATTTTAAATCAGGCATATTTACTTTAGTCAAAATGATTTTTAAACATGCCTCTAAAATCTGGACTAAGATAATCGATTATGTACTTATGATAATCGATGATGTTAAGCCAAGACTGCATGACAATCGATTGTGAACTAATGACAATCGATTGAATTAAGGCAGTGAGCATCAGGTTTTTCAAACCTACATGACAATCGATTGTGAACCTTATGACAATCGATTGTGATTAGGCAGTGTCCATCAAAGTTTTTCAACGCTCAAAATAATCGATTGAGAAGTTAATGACAATCGATTGTGAAGAGACAGTGTCCATCAGATTTTTCAAAGTCACGAAATAATCGATTGTGAACATATGACAATCGATTGTGTTGAGACAGTGTCTTCCAGACTTTTTCAAAGTTATTAAATAATCGATTGTGAGTATATAACAAACGATTGTCACGAGGCATTGTCTAAATTGATTTTTCAAGACTGATATATAATCAATTGTTAACTTAGTATAATCGATTGTATAACTAACCGTTGCCAAAATATTTTCAAATACCGTCAGGTAATCGATTGTTCATTTTGTACAATCGATTGTTGAAATTAAAATCTGGAAAAGATTTTTTGAACGTTGCTGAATAATCGATTGTTGATTTTGTACAATCGATAGTTGAAATTAAAATCTGAAAAGGATTTTTTGAACGTTGCTGAATAATCGATTATTGATTTTGTATAATCGATTGTTTTACGTAAAATCTGGAAATGATTTTTTGAACATTGCCAATAATCGATTGTTGACCTTAGATAATCGATTGTTAAGCGTAAAATCTGGGATTGATTTTTGGAACGATTGGCAAACAATCGATTGTGGATTCTTGACAATCGATTGTCACTGAGTAAAATCAGCAGTTCTTAATTGGCAATTAGGCAACGGTAATGCCAAGTTTTTCAACTATAAATACAGCTTAAATTCAGTCTTTTGAGTACACAATAACACATAACAACTTATCATTCAATTGTTAAAGCTTGCATACTCTATTGCTTATTATTTTATATTCATTACATAAGTTTTTGAGAGCCAAAATATTGTTCAAAGTTGTTGTGATCTTGAGCGTATTCTTTTACTCATCTCTACTCATTAAGGAGTGTCTTGTTTGAGTGCTTAGTGTATTGTACACTTGAAGAGAATTGTTATTCTCTTGTTGTAAGAAGGAACTTGTGTTTCCTTGGTTGAAGTCTTGGAGTGTTGTATCTCCGAGCAAAGGTGTTGAGGCTTGTGTCCTCAAGTTGTAAAGGTTTGTTAAGCACCCGGAAGCTTGACAAGTTAGTGGAAATCTCGAGAGAGTCTCTCGGGGAATGGACTAGCCACGAGTTGTGGTGAACCAGAATACTTCGGTGTGTTCTTTCGTATTTATCGCACTTATTTATTTCCTGCAAATTTTAAATTCCGCAAGTTTACGCTAATTTTTATTATAACGCTATTCACCCCCCATCTAGCGCTAAGCGTATTATCTAACAATTGGTATCAGAGCCCAACTCTCTGAAGACTTAACAGTTTGAGAGAAACTTCCATGGCTTCTACTCGTGACTCTTTTGCAGGAATAGAGGAAGGACAGTGGTCCACCCGACCACCACTATTCAACGGTACAAACTATACGTACTGGAAGGAGAGGATGAAAATCTTCGTTCAAGCAAACAATTTTCATCTTTGGAAGGTGATAACAAAGGGAAATCAAATTCCAACCAAAAAGGTTGAAAACGAATGGGTTCCCAAGTCCGAAGAAGAATATGACACGGATGATGTCCGAAAGGTGCAAAATAATGCTAAAGCAATTAATTTATTATATTGTGCTGTAAATGCTGACGATTACAGGAAAATATCGTGTTGCACAACGGCGAAGGAAATGTGGGGCAAGCTGGAAATTACGTACGAAGGTACGGACCAGGTAAGGGAAGCCAAAATTGATTTCCTAACCCATGCTTATGAATTATTTCACATGAAGGAAGGTGAAAAGGTAGATGAAATATTTGAACAATTTTCAATAATCGTAAATGACCTACATGCTCTCAAGAAGACTTTCACGGATAGGGAACTTGTCCGAAAAATCCTTAGAAGTCTCACTCCGGCATGGCGATCAAAGGCCGACGCGATTCAAGAGTCCATTGGCGTCTCAAATGTTACCATCGACGCATTAAGAGGTAATCTTAAGACTTATGAATCTACTATACTTAACCCTCTTGTTGATGATCAAAGGAGGCAAAGAATCGCTCTAAAGGCAAGCACAAGCCAACCGCAAGTTGATGAGGACGGAGACAACGAGTTTGGACTCGTCATCAAAAGATTTCAAAAGTTCATGCGAAAAGAGTATGAACGAAAGGGCAAAAAGCAAGGAGAACAAATAAAGTGCTATGAATGCGAAGAAACCGGGCACATCAAATCAAATTGCTCAAACATCAAAAAGGAAAAGAAACCTTTCAAAAAGCAACGTGCATATATATCTTGGGGAGGAGACTCCGGAGATGTGTCAAGCGAAGGAGAAGAAGAGGAAAGCGCAAACCTTTGTCTTATGGCACAAGAAGACAAGCAGGATGAGGTATGTCAAATCTCTTCTAAAAATTTCTTTTCCCTTGAAGAAATGCAAAATGCTTTTGATGAGTTATATAGTGAATTTATTAAAGCTTCAAAAACTGTTAAATGCATAAAGGAAAATGCTTCTTCAAAAGAAAAAGATTTTCAAAAACAACTCTCATTGAAAGAAAAGGATTTGGAAAAACTTGTTTTAGAAAATGAGAAGTTGAAAGAGGAAAACAAGTTTTTCGGAAAAAGAAGCGCCGACAAGCCCGAAAGCTCTATTAGAAATTGTACTTCTTACATGCATCTCAAAAATGAAGTAGAAAGGCTTAAGGGCACCTTAGATAAGTTTAATTCTTTTCACAAAAATTTGAATGAGGTCCTTGTTAGTTTGAAGTCAACCAAGCATGGCATAGGTTTTAAGAATGAGCCTAAAGAAAAGGTTGAAGCCAAACCCCAACCACCTAAGGCTCAACCTAGGATTAATAAAACAAATGCTCATCCTAGAAATAACAACCCTAGAACCAATATGCATGCTAGACCAAATGTTGAACACTTTAGAAGACCTAGAAATGACTTACCACCTAGAAATAACTACTCTAGAAATGATGCATATTCTAGGCCACACACTAGAAGGAAGTTTGAACCTTTTAGAACACCTAGAAATGGCCCTCAACCTAGAAACAATTATTCTAGAAATGCTGCTCATAATAGTAGGAATGACTTTCATGAAATGCGCAATAGCCATAGTGTCGAAAATAGAGTGAACAATTTTCGTCCGTCTAATTACTATGAACCTAGAAGGATGCATAATCCCAACGTGACTTGTCATTATTGTAGACGAATTGGTCATATTGCTCCTGCATGTTTTACACGACAGACATATCACTCAATCGCATCATTATGATATGCCTAACCCTCAAGGACCCAAAATGGCATGGGTACCTAAAATGCATTAATTTGTTTTGTAGGTGTGTTTGAAGGGATCAAGTGTACTATGGTACCTTGATAGTGGATGCTCCAAGCACATGACGGGAGACGAATCCAAATTCCTTCAACTAGAACACAAAGAAGGAGGAAGTGTTATTTTTGGTGACAACAATAAAGGAAAGATTATCGGCATCGGATCGGTCGGTAAGGATGAAAATTCTTCTATTAAGCATATATTACTTGTTAAAGGTTTAAAGCATAATCTCTTGAGCATAAGTCAATTATGTGACAAGGGAAATCTTGCCTTATTTGATTCGGATGAATGCTTAGTATTTAGACGTAGTGATTTCAAAATTATCCTTCGTGGTTTTAGAGTGGATAATATTTATATGGTTGATCTTGCTAATTCCTCACCCGAATATGTGGATTGCCTTATGAGCAAAGAGGATGATACTTGGCTATGGCATCGTAGAGTAGCACATATAAACATGCATCTTTTGAACAAATTGATTTCACAAAACTTAGTTATTGGTCTTCCCAATTTGAGATTTGAAAACGACTCTATTTGTGATTCTTGTCAAAAAGGGAAGCAAACAAAAGCATCTTTCAAATCAAAAAACATTGTTTCAACTACTAGACCATTGCAATTGCTTCACATGGATTTATTTGGACCATCTCGCATTGAAAGTCTAGGAAGAAATCGTTATGCTTTTGTGATTGTTGATGATTATTCTAGATTCACTTGGACTTTATTTCTTGCCCATAAAAGTGATGCTTTTCAGAATTTTAAATATTTCCTTAAACGTGTTCAAAACGAAAAGGAAACAACCGTCACTTCAATTAGAAGTGATCATGGGGGAGAGTTTGATCACAATCTCTTTGCGGACTTTTGTGACGAACTCGGTATCAAGCATACCTTTTCCGCTCCACAAACACCACAACAAAATGGGGTAGTGGAAAGGAAAAATAGGTGTCTCGAAGAGATGGCTAGAACCATGCTCGAAGAGGCTAAGATTCCCAAACATTTTTGGGCGGATGCCGTGAGTACCGCATGCTACATCTTAAATAGAGTAGTTATAAGGCCAATACTCATGAAGACCCCTTATGAACTCTACAAGGGAAGGAAACCAAATATCTCCCATCTTAGAGTATTCGGTTGTAAAGTTTTTATTCATAACAACGGAAAAGATCAATTGGGAAAATTTGATGCTAAGTCCGATGAGGGAATTTTCATTGGTTATTCTTCACGTAGCAAAGCATATAGGGTTTTTAATAAAGGAACCGAAACTGTGGAGGAATCCCCTCATGTTGTATTTTCCGAAAATAATGCTCGCTTGGCGAGAAAGGATTCCGATTTTGATCTTGCAGGTATCTTAGATAGTTATAAAGACAAAATACAAGAGGAAACGCCTAAGGAAAATCAAGACAAATTTTTGAAACAACCAACGGAGGAAGCGCCACAATTGGAGAAAGAAACGAAAATGCCTAACGAATGGAGGACAATCAAAGATAACCCTCTCGAACAGATAATTGGCGACGTTGGAGAAAAGGTAAGTACCCGAAACTCCCTTAAGAACACCTTAGGACATACTGCTTTTGTGTCTCAAATTGAACCAACAACTATCTCCGAAGCAATTGGGGATGAATTTTGGACCTTGGCAATGCAAGAGGAGCTTAACCAATTCAAACGGAATGACATTTGGGATTTGGTGCCAAGGCCCGAAAATCATACCATAATTGGTACAAAATGGGTTTTTCGAAACAAACTAGATGAAAATGGTGTAATCACTAGACACAAATCTAGGCTCGTAGCAAAAGGCTATAACCAGAAGAGGGTATTGACTATGAAGAAACATATGCTCCCGTAGCTAGATTAGAAGCTATTCGTCTATTGCTCGCATTTGCCTCTTCTATGAATTTCAATTTATATCAAATGGATGTGAAAAGTGCTTTTCTAAATGGTGTTATTCAAGAAGAAGTTTATGTTGAACAACCCCCCGGTTTTCAAGATTTTAAATCTCCCGATCATGTTTTCAAACTCAAAAAGGCTCTTTATGGTTTAAAACAAGCTCCCCGAGCTTGGTATGAAAGATTGAGTAAATTTCTATTGGAAAATGATTTCATTAGAGGGAAAGTTGACACCACTCTTTTTGTTAAGCATAAAAACAATGATATGTTATTAGTTCAAATCTATGTGGATGATATTATATTTGGTGCTACTAACAATGTCTTGTGCAAGGAATTTTCCGATTTAATGACAAGCGAATTTGAGATGTCTATGATGGGTGAGTTAACATTCTTTTTGGGATTACAAGTAAAGCAAATGAAAGAAGGTACGTTCATTTGCCAAGCCAAATATTGCAAAGAATTGCTGAAACGATTTGAAATGAACAATGCAAAAGCAATGGCGACTCCCATGAGCACATCCGATCATCTAGACAAAGATGAGAAAGGTAAGGAAGTCGACAATAAGAAGAATCGAGGTATGATTGGCTCTCTTCTTTATCTTACTGCTAGTCGTCCGGACATCATGTTTAGCGTGTGCTTATGCGCCCGTTATCAATCGTGTCCGAAGGAGTCTCACCTTACTGCGATAAAACGGATTTTGAAGTACCTTGTTGGTACTACAAATGTGGGTCTATGGTACCCCAAAGGTTCTTCATGCCAACTCGTTGGCTATTCCGACTCCGATTTTGCTGGATGCAAATTAGACCGCAAGAGCACTAGTGGCACTTGCCATTTGCTCGGTAGCTCTCTCGTTTCTTGGTTTAGCAAGAAACAAGTAAGTGTTGCGTTGTCCACAACCGAGGCTGAATATGTAGCCACGGGGTGTTGTTGCGCTCAAATCCTATGGATGAAACAACAACTCTTGGACTATGGCCTAAGTCTTGATCATATCCCTCTTAGATGTGATAATACTAGTGCCATATGCTTGACTTGAAATTAGACATCATTTTATAAGAGATCACGTTCTCAAGGGCGATGTCGAAATCGAATTTGTTGAAACCAAAGATCAATTGGCCGACATCTTTACAAAGCCCTGAGAGAAAGAGTCCTTCTTCCGAATTCGTAGTGAACTCGGGATTCTTGACTCCACGTTGATCTAAGTCATGCATTGCATCTTTTTTTTTACATGATTTCTAACTTGAGCGTCAGAGACGTCTAACGAATTTTTGCAGGTATCGCCCTAAAGGTAAGGGGAATTAAAAAGCATGACGCGCAATAATCGAGTCTTCTTCAGAAAAATCGGTTTCTGTCGTCTAATAATCGATTATCTCGTATCAATAATCGATTGTACTGCTATTATTGAGTTATTGTACTTTCTTTAAGAAATCACGCTTTATTTTCAATAAATAAACAAGTTTTTTTTAATCCTTGCCATCTTATTACATTTTTTTTGCAAATGGCAAAAGGGGGAAGATAACGGGGTATGCACTCTCAATACTTATCAGCATAAATTGAGGGGGAATTCATATATTGAGGGGGAACAAATTGCATATCCATATACTTGTTGCATATCTTTACTTGTCTTGAATCGTCATTATGAATTGTTCAATTTGCATATCCCGCTTAAAGTTTGCCATTATCAAAAAAGGGGGAAATTGTTGGAAACACGTTCTCAAAGCATTATACTAAAACGTGTGTTCATATGTGTAGGTTTTGATGAATGACAAACGATGCGCAAATTGATATATGACGAAGTTCAAGTACAAGCGCACAATTGATATATAACGAGATTCAAGCACAAGACCAAATTTTATAGTTTTACATGAGTCGTTCTTAACTGTGATCTTGATCCGACAACTTGACTCATGACATGGCTTCTCTCGTAAAATTATTTTTACAAAATCATGCATATTTAATTTAATGCTAAATGATTTTAAATCAGGCATATTTACTTTAGTCAAAATGATTTTTAAACATGCCTCTAAAATCTGGACTAAGATAATCGATTATGTACTTATGATAATCGATTATGTTAAGCCAAGACTGCATGACAATCGATTGTGAACTAATGACAATCGATTATGTTAAGGCAGTGAGCATCAGGTTTTTCAAACCTGCATGACAATCGATTGTGAACCTTATGACAATCGATTGTGATGAGGCAGTGTCCATCAAAGTTTTTCAACGCTCAAAATAATAGATTAAGAAGTTAATGACAATCGATTGTGAAGAGACAGTGTCCATCAGATTTTTCAAAGTCACAAAATAATCGATTGTGAACACATGACAATCGATTGTGTTGAGACAGTGTCTTCCAGACTTTTTCAAAGTTATTAAATAATCGATTGTGAGTATATAACAATCGATTGTCACGAGGCATTGTCTAAATTGATTTTTCAAGACTGATATATAATCGATTGTTAACTTAGTATAATCGATTGTATAACTAACCGTTGCCAAAATATTTTCAAATACCGTCAGGTAATCGATTGTTGATTTTGTACAATCGATTGTTGAAATTAAAATCTGGAAAAGATTTTTTGAACGTTGCTGAATAATCGATTGTTGATTTTGTACAATTGATTGTTGAAATTAATTTCTGAAAAGGATTTTTTGAACGTTGCTGAATAATCGATTATTGATTTTGTATAATCGATTGTTTTACGTAAAATCTGGAAATGATTTTTTGAACGTTGCCAATAATCGATTGTTGACCTTAGATAATCGATTGTTAAGCGTAAAATCTGGGATTGATTTTTGGAACGATTGGCAAACAATCGATTGTGGATTCTTGACAATCGATTGTCACTGAGTAAAATCAGCAGTTCTTAATTGGCAATTAGGCAACGGTAATGCCAAGTTTTTCAACTATAAATACAGCTTAAATTCAGTCTTTTGAGTACACAATAACACATAACAACTGATCATTCAATTGCTAAAGCTTGCATACTCTATTGCTTATTATTTTATATTCATTACATAAGTTTTTGAGAGCCAAAATATTGTTCAAAGTTGTTGTGATCTTGAGCGTATTCTTTTACTCATCTCTACTCATTAAGGAGTGTCTTGTTTGAGTGCTTAGTGTATTGTACACTTGAAGAGAATTGTTATTCTCTTGTTGTAAGAAGGAACTTGTGTTTCCTTGGTTGAAGTCTTGGAGTGTTGTATCTCCGAGCAAAGGTGTTGAGGCTTGTGTCCTCAAGTTGTAAAGGTTTGTTAAGCACCCCGAAGCTTGACAAGTTAGTGAAAATCTCGAGAGAGTCTCTCGGGGAATGGACTAGCCACGGGTTGTGGTGAACCAGAATACTTCTGTGTGTTCTTTCTTATTTATCGCACTTATTTATTTCCTGCAAATTTTAAATTCCGCAAGTTTACGCTAATTTTTATTATAACGCTATTCACCCCCCCTCTAGCGTTAAGCGTATTATCTAACAGTTTCTACTGGCAGTAATCCCGCTCTAGCAACACTGTCCATAAAGACTACGATGCGGACAAGAGCATCCTCAAGATCCGAAGAAAACATCACTACTCCTAGGACCTTATCTAGGCCCACTGGAGCTGGTAGAGTGGGAACCTCCTCCTCAAAGTCAATGTAAGGCTCCACCTTTGGAACTGCTGCCTGGGGCTGAGCTCTGCCCCTGCCACGGCCTCGGCCCCTGCCCCTCGCGGGAGCTGCTACTGGGGGCTCAGGCTGCTGCGCGAAAGAAGAAGACGCACGTGTTCTCGCCATCTACGAAAGAATAGAGTAGAATGACAATCAATATTTGAGAAACAAAATCGCAATACAAGAATGAAAAAAGTGAAATTTTTTCCTAACTTTAAAGCCTCTGGGATAAATACAAACATCTTTGTATGATCCTTCATACTGTACCGAGCTTGACACTGAGTTGTGAGACCCAAGTAACCTAGAGCTCTGATTTCAACTTGTCACGAACCAGATTTTCCCACCATCAAAACTCGTGATGGCGCCTATTGTCGAAGCTAGGCAAGTTAACCTTTATAATCATTCTCACAAAACTTAAATGTAGAACGAGTTAAATGCTAAAATAATTAATGAAAACATGCGAAAGTCTTTTAACAACAATAGCAAATATAAAATGCGGAAACTAACAACATGCCTCCACCCAATATCTGGTGTCACTACTCACGGACGACTAAGAGTACTAAAGCAATAGTTTGAAAGAAATACATCATATGTCTGTTTTGATACAATAAAAATAGGCTAGAAAAGATAGATGAGACTCGGGGACCGCGAACACCAGCGAACTACCTCAGAATATCTAGACTGAAGGATCGCCCACTAACTACTGATCCGGTCCGTAGGTTGCGTCTTGACCTATGCACAAAAGGGCACAAAAGCATAGTATCAGCACAACCGACCCCATGTGCTTGTAAGTGCCTGGCCTAACCCCGGCGAAGTAGTGACAAGGCTAGACATGAGTATCATATAAACATGTGCATTATAACATATATGGGAAATGGAAGGGGATACATGAATTTAAACAAAAAAGGGAGGGGAGCATGATGTGGGGTATAACAGTTCAATTATCTAGTCAACAACAACAAAGAAATGGAAACGGTATAATAAACATCAATAAGAGGTAACAAGTTAATCAAATGTTGCACTACACCACCCATCATGCATTTACTCTCGTCCTCACCAAGATAATCAATTAAAGTGTATGGCATCACCCATCGTACTTTATCACTCTTCCTCGCCCAATCAATAGCATAAAGCAGTTACACGGTATCACCCATCATGCTTTATCAATTTTCTTGACCCAGTCCATAATATGGAGTAGATCAATGGATGCACGACATCACCCATCATTCTTTTAATCAATTATTACACGGCATCGCCCATCGCGCTTTATCACTCTTCCTGACCCAATCAATAGCATAAAGTGGTTACACGGCATCACCCATCGTTCTTTTACTCTCAATAAACAATACACGATATCACCCTTCGTGATTTTACTCTCAAATACATAGTACACGGCATCAGCCTTCGTGCTTTTACAATCTCTTCCTCACCCAATCAATGGTCACAACCAAACCGGAAAAGGAAATACAAATCAAACAAACATCCCGGCAAGGGAGAATAATTCAGCAATGAATCCCGGCAAGGGAATATAACTCAACGATAGATCCTGGAAAGGGAAAAGTACCAACAATTCCTCTTTAGTTCATTTACTTCTCAACTTTCACTTAATAGTTCTTATAACAAGTAAATTATCACAATTGTTCACTTTTTCGCAATTTTAATAGCAAAAAAGACATCACGGTCATGCTTGACTCGGGCGCATAGGTAACCATCATCATACCTATACGCGGACTCCACATAGCACATAACAAATAATTACCAAATAATATTCCTTCAAGCCAAAGTTAGATCAAGCACTTACCTCGAAAGTTTCCAACTCAACTCACGCCAGTAGAATAGCTTTACCCCTCGAATTCGCCTCAAGATTGGTCGAATCAAAACACAATTTACTTAAATGTATCAACAAATGCTAGTTAAATCAATTTGAATGCATAAAATGAAATTCCCAAAATACCCCTATCCCACGTGGTCAAAACTCGAGGTTCGAATCAAGAACGGGTTACCCATTCCCCCACGAGTTCAAATATGTAATTGGTTTTGGAATCGGATTTCCAATTGGAGTCCAACTCCCCAAATTTTCAAAAATTAGTTTCCACCCAAAACCCCAAATTCCAATTAGTGAAAACCTTTTTATTTAAGTTGAAATTATGTTAAAAGACGTTAAGGAGTAGGAAAATTAAGTCAGAAATCACTTACCTATCATTTTGGAGAAGAAAAATTGTTTGGAAAATAGTTCCTTAGGTTTTAAAATTTTGAAAACTTTAAAAATGGCTGAAGTTTCGAACTTATATACCTTTCTGAGGACCTGGCGCGGACTGCGTAAGAATGTGTTGCAGCCGCACCGAGTGGGGGAAAATTCAGGTCCCTCTGAACCCTCCCAGCGCTGACCGCACTGATTTGGTGTGCGGGTGTGCTGGTCATGTCAATATCTCCTGGCCTCAGACTCAGCCACGCGGACCGTACAGAAGTGCCTCGCAGCCTCATGGCTCCAGCGGGGACTGCACAGAAACGGCCGCGCTAGTGTCTGCAATACATGAACCTATTTTCTTTAAGGAAAATACCTCTCGGACCTCACTAAAAAGTCACCCGAGCCCTCGAGGCTCCCAACCAAAAATGCTAACTAACTCAGGAACGTCCTACTAACTTAATCGTGCGATCAAATCGCTACAATAACATCATTTACATAGAATCAACTCTCCAAACACATGATTTTCATTTCAAAGTTTATAACTTTCAAATGTTCCATTTCTAATCTGATACACGTCAAACGACGTCCTTTTTCAACCAAACTTTACAGATGGTGCATAACGCTCATTTAAGACTCGTACCGGGCGTCAGAACCAAAATACGAGCCCGATACTATTACTTTTGATCAAATCTCATTTTTATTTTCTTTATGCATTTTTAGAAAACAATTTGACAGAAAAATTTCATACTCGGGCCTGGGACCTCGGATTTTGATTCCGGGAATATGCCCGAGTCCTAATTTTCGTTACGGACTCTTCGAGACCGTCACATCACGGGTCCGGGTTTGTTTACCAAAATGTTGACCAAGGTCAACTATAGCAATATTATTATTAAATTTATAGTTTTTAACACAGAATTCAAATATTTTAAAATAAAAATTTTCCGGTTTCGTGCCCGGACTACGCACGCAAATCAAGGCAACCAAATAAGTGGTGTTCATGGCCTCATAAGCATAAAAAGGGAGAATTATGGTGATGACCCTTTTGGGTCGTCACAGAAAAAAGAGAGGTTTCAAGGCCTCGGAACACATAATATATTTCTAAAACAAGTGATGACTTTTTGGATCATCACAATCTCTTCCTATGAATTTTATTGATGGTATTGCATTACTTTGACACGGTGCGGATCGTCCGGATGTTAATACGCATGAGAATGGCTTGTTAGCAGAGTGATTTGACTTTCCAGAGGTATGTATATTATCTAAACTTGATTGAGGCAGCAGTTGCCTGAATTATTTGTTGTGATAGCTATGTGCTATCTTGTGCGTATATGCGGAGGTTTGAGCCCATGCCCAAGCACTAGGTTATTTATCTATATTTAGTGTTGTGCGTAGGCTGTGATATGCTTCAAGTTGACTGTTAACCTTTAAGCTATAATATTTCTTATATTTGTGACCTTGTTTCAAACTATTTGAGCAATGTTTTAGGCTACATAGAGGTTAAATCCCTGAATGAACTGTATAAATGCTATTTCTTTGATGAAATTCCTTATTTGAGTTATGACAGTACCCTTTGCACATCCTGATATCTTAGCATGTCATGTATAACAGTCTAGGAGCATGAAATATGTTATTCATTCATCACAACATGTATTCCTATTTATTTTCTGTTGTATGATATAATTTGAAAGGATGCATGTGACCACGCAAGGTGGATTGCATGTGACCACGCAAGAATCATATTATCCCTGTGAGCACGTCGGGAGGATTTGAACCATCTGAAGGTTGTTTCACGCAGGAGGAGTTGTTTTGTGTTTTTATTCAGCTTCTTTTTAAGATAAGTATCTTGCGTAATATTGTGTGCAAGAATTATCCCCTAGGATTTGACTTAATTGCTTAATTGTGTTATGTGTAAACAATGTGTATACGGGGCAATGAGTGTGTGCACACACGTATGTGTTGCTTATGACTGGATTTGACCCCTTGTTGCGTTTATTGCCTTATTTTATTATCCATGAATTCTCCAATATGGTCACTTTTGGGAGAATTCCTGATCTCCTAAACTTGAGAAACCCCTAATTTGAGGATTTATAAATGTAAAAATTAAACCATTAGTTATTCAATAATTATTCATTTTCTTAGTGAATTATATGATTCTTATTCATATTTGGTCCGTTTTAAAAAAAATTAATTATACAACCCATTTATAAGGAACAATATGAGTGGATAACGGTATTCTTTAAATCATTTCATTACGATTAATCATAATAGTCCACTAGTCAAGCCAACTCAATCAGTATAACCACAAATAATTTCTTCAAATTATTTAGATTATTTCACTTGACATAAAAGATTACAATATGGATCCCAAGAAAAAGATCGTACAAAATGATAAATCACGCATTATTTAATACTATTTTATCACAATAACTACAATTCTAGCGAATTAGTAGTATTTTTATTCGTTCACACACAAGACAACACGCCACTTTTTATTTATTATGCGTAAAAAGGAGAATTCTGAGAGCATTTGATGCTTATTTGCACTTGTGGTAGCAGTAACAGTAACGTCTGAAGATGCTCTTCTTAATGCACATACCCCTCTTTGCCCCCTCTTTCTCTTTGCATTCTTCGTCGCAGTGTTCACTAATAAAGCAATAGCCAGAAAATGTCTTGCTCTTCCTTCGGCAAAGTTTGCCCTCTGCTGCTTGCATCTCTGCATGGAACAACTTATCATAAGTATTTTTTGGTTAAAATAAATTTATTTGAATTATTATATATATATATATATATATATATATTATAAGTTATAACAATGATGATAATCATTTTCTTATTCGCGAGTTCGTATATGATTGTTCAAAGGCACACCTAGGTGCTAGCTGCCTGTACTATGAAAGGGTTATAGCAACTTAACAACTAGCGTAAAATTAATCAATTTAGAATGATTTTTTGCAATTTTATGTAATATTGGATTGTAGTTTTGCGTCCAAATCTTTATAGAGAGACCAACTACAAGTAGCTTGGAATGCGAGTATATATACCGTTATTTTGTTGCAAAAACACTAATCCCTTAGAATTTAAAAATACGCACACAATATTCACAAATGGAATGACAATGAAAGAAGTACCAACCATTGGATGAAATGAGGAGGAAACACAAGAGGATGGCAAGGAAAGTTGTGTAGCACACTAGAGACTTTGCCATATTGCTATACTTTGGAGGTAAAATTATCTTTCAATTTTCTTTGAAGTGATTTATGTGTTGAAACTACTAAGGGAAGATAAGTATTTATAGCAATAGGCCAGGCAATTTTTTTAATGGTTGAGTCAAAATTCCAATGAATTATTAGTGATTTAGTCAAAATATTCAATAAACCTGTTTTACGCAAGTAGTTGGCTATCGAAAGAAGAAATGAGTAGTTTAACATTCCTCATTGCACAAAACTGAGTTTGCACTCTCAAACCAACGACAGCAACAACAAATCCAGCTTAATCCCATGTCTGGAAGGATAATATGTATGCAATCTTACCTAATAAAAACAAAAAAAGTGTTTTTGATAGACTCTAGGATTAAGGAAAAGTAAAAATAAAAAGACAAATAATAAAAACAATATTATAATAAGGTAATGAAACGAGTGGCATAACAAGTAATAAATTGAACTAGGAATTCTCTTGATGGCTCCTTCTTCTGTTTAACACCTCGCGTTGTTAATTAAATCGACTTTCAACTCATAGTTTAAAACTTTAGGCATGTTCAAATTAAAATATAAATTTAACTAATTCATTATACAAGGTATGTTACATCTATAATTGCCCCACACAGTGATGGAATCCTACAGTGATCTCAAGTTAAGAAACAGAAAATTCCAGAAAATCATAAGGTGAATTAGGAAACAGAAAATCATTCTTACGGAATATAAAGGTTCATATCAAGAAAGTTTACTTATTAAGACAATAACTTGAATATAAGCACTGTAGATAATTCTTTTTGGAAGAAATGTCGAACGGAAGCCTGGAGTAATAATAAAGTTATTTTCCTAGCATATAGGTCACAAGTTCAAATTGTAAAATCAGCCGTTGGCTCTTGTATTTAGGTATGCTGTCTATAATATATTACACCTTTTAATAGGAAACATTGAAGTATTGTGAAACAACATTATAATAGTGCGATTAGTCAAATTTTCCAAATGGAGCATGTGAAGGACTAGCTGATATATAGGAGAAAAACGTAATTAAATTGTTTGATCCAACCGCTAATTAAAAGAAGTAAAAAAATTCAATGTACCCAAACGATTAATATAGAAAATTAAATATAATCCTGATCCAAAGAAGCCTTCATCTCCAAACTGGGGATACGAATGATATAGTTTTTTGTCTTACTTTTTCTAATTAGAAGGTTCAAATAGTAAAACACAGAGTATAATACCTGTGAACACGTGCATCCAATAAGATTGAAGTTTATTGTTCTTTTTCTATTTATTAGTTTTGCCACTTTGTCTGTCTACTTGTTAGAAAACGAAGATAGACTCATTTACATTGAAACTTTCCCTTATTTACCAAGTCTCCTTCTCAAAAAGAGACGAGGCCACGAGGGAAAGAGAAAGGGAATATAAAAGTCTCTATCAAGAAAGAATATTTATTGATAAAATGGTGATACTTTGAATAATATGCAAATCAACATTTTATTTTGCGGAAACTTGAATGAAGTCAAATAACTCATGATCATTACTTAGTCAAACAATTAAGAAATATAATCATGTTTGATTTTTAAAGCATATCATCATCGTATACTCGTCGTTATTGTAGATGGACATGGCCGGGGCGGGTTTGGATGAATTTTGTGATTTGGTATAAATTGATAGTTTCTCGTTTGGAATTGATCCCTTGGCCTATATTGATCATATTCTATTTCTTTTAATTAGATTCGGAACGTTCGGAAGCCAATTCCAGAGGCAAGGGCATTGCGGAACAGGGATTTGACCTGTTCTGTAACAACTTGACACGTCGTCCCGTGAATTATTGCCCCGTTTTTCCGTTTTATGCTGTTATATGTTTCAATATATGTATTGGTAGAGTTTGAGATAATTCGGATGGAGTTTGGATAGAAATGAAACAATTAGTCTCGTTATGAGAAGGTATTTTGGAAAAGTCAACCCAATGTTGACTTATGAGTTAGAGGGCTCGAAATTGATTTCCGATGATTCGACTAGTTTCGGATGGTGATTTATGACTTAGGAGCGAAATTAGAACTGAATTTGGAGATCCGGTGCAGAATTAGG
Source organism: Nicotiana benthamiana (assembly GCA_034376525.1). Taxonomy (NCBI): domain Eukaryota; kingdom Viridiplantae; phylum Streptophyta; class Magnoliopsida; order Solanales; family Solanaceae; genus Nicotiana; species Nicotiana benthamiana. The sequence goes on from CM067329.1 coordinate 34,394,538, forward strand.
CTTGAATTGGCTAAGTTAGAATTTTGGCGAAGTTAGGTTGATGGGTGAGATTTTGATCTGAGGGTCAGAATGGAATTCCGACAGTTACAGTAGCTCCGATAGGTGATTTTGGATATGCGGGTAATTTTTCAGATCATTCGGAGGTGTTTAGGTTGGGATTTAGATCAAATGGAAGTTTCGGAAGTTTTAGTTTAACATTGGCTTGAATCCGTGGTAATTTGATGATTTTGATATTTATGATAGTTTTTATTTGTTACGAGCAAGTTTGAATGAAGTAATAGAATATATATATATATATATATATATATATATATATATATATATATATATATGTGTGTGTGTGTGTGTGTGTGTGTGTGTGTGTGTGTGTGTGTGTGCGCGCGCTTTTGGTTGAGGTCCCGAGGGCCTCGGGGTGATTTCGTATAGCTAACGGGAATTTTTGAAATTTAAGAGTGCAGCAGAAAATTGCAGCAGACGTTTATCGCATGAGCATCATTGCGATCGCATAGAGGAAAGAAATGGGGCTCAGAAATTGGTCTATGCGATCGCGTAATAGGGGATGCGATCGCATAGGTTGGGAAGGTTGTTCTATGCTATCCCATAGGTTTGAGTGCGATCGCATAAGAGGTAATTTAGGATGTCAGAAATTGTTCTATGCGATCGCAATAGTGGCGATGCAATCGCACAGAGGAAATCACTGGGCAGACAGAATGTTTTAAGGGTTATTTCACCCACAATATAAACATATTTTCCTCCATTGGTAAGAAACCAAAGGAGCTATTTGAGCGATTTGAAGTATGTTTTCAGCGGGTATCGATTGGAGGTAAGTCTCTTGAGTTAAAAACATAATTTTGAGGACGAATCAACCCTTAATTCCATGAAATTGTGTAGAAAGTGTTAAGAACTAGGGCTTAGTTTTTAGAAACAAATTTTGGGGATTTGAAGGGTCAAACGGACTCCCTTTTTTGTGAACTTTATATATACGGACTCGTGGCGAGAGGGGGATTCCAAAGATATGATTTTCAGAATTTTTTAAGAAGTAGGCTCGGGGCTCGGGTTTTACCAACTTCCTGATTTTTAGTGTTTTTGCGAATTATTACGATTAGTTTATGTTTATTTAACCTATAATAACATATTCGTTGTGGTTATGACTACAATTAACGCTCGTAGATTGAGATTCAAAGGTAAAAGGCATTGCAGACCAACCTACGATCGGTTAGAGGTGAGTAGTTTGTAAAGACGATGGTCTGAGGCTTTGAAACCCCGGCTTATCACATCGTGACACTATGTTAGGGCGTGAGTCGCACCCCATGCCAGGTGCGTGAAGGTATATTGTTGTGGATTGTGACTTGTTCATCCGGAGAGCTGAATATAAATTATTAGCGGTTGATACGCATATTGTGTTGTTGATAATTGGGCTTAATGCCATGTTTGGGTCCTTGTGCCGACCGGTAGTACCCGACTAGGGTAAATATCTGTGTGATGATATGATTTGCATAATCATTGATCTCAGTCGTATGCTTAATCCCTGTATTAAATGCTAAGTCACCTTATTTCTAAAATTGACTAACTAAATTATATTCACCTTGATAATTGAAAACTGGCAAAGAGTCAGATTGAATCTGTTATGTGACTTACATGCATACTGTGGACTGAGGATGGCTCGGCTGCACGCTGCAGCGGTTATATATTGATATTGCGCTTGGGTTGAAAGAGCTCCTCCAGAGTCTGTACACACCCCCAGTAAGCGCTGGCGATGATAAATAATTATGGATGGCTCGGGCTGCACGCGTATTCATGTGCATTGCATTGCATTTTTATCTTATACTTGACTATTATATTTGATATTGGTTGTTGTTAGTTCGTAGCTAAGGTATAGGACTTTTAGATTTAGCTTTTCTTTGTGGCATTTCATGGATTTCTTACTTTCAGACATTTTTCTATGATTATTATTCACTGAGTCGGTAGTATTCACCCCTACTCCCTGCACCTTGTGTGCAGATTCAGGTACACAGGAGGCCTAGCTGACACTCATTGTCTCCAGATATTTCTAGAGTCATTGAGGTAGTTGCATGACGTTTGCAGGACCTGGCTACTCTTCATTTTACTTTTTAGTTCACTATTGTTATATACTTTCCAAGATTTTTATATTGTTATTCAGACATTATTATTACTACCCAATTTAGTTTAGACGCTCTAGACTCGTGACCCCATATCCTTGGGAGTGATTATTCGGATTTCGTAATATTCTATAAATATTATTATCGAATCATTATTCTAAATTACTATAATATTCTTATACTGTCGGTTTTGAGACTCAGTATTTAATAGAAAGTGATTGTTGGTCAGGCTTACCTAGCCTTAGGGTCGGGTGCCATCACGACTGGGTTTGGATCGTGACAAGTTGGTATCAAAGCCTAGGTTACTAGGCCTCACTAGTCATGAGCCGGTTTAGTAGAGTCTTGTGTATGGGTGTGTCGTGCACCACACTTATAAGTTGGAGGCTACAGAATCTTTAGGAAACACTCCATTTTCTTGAAATTTTATCGTGCGTTCTTGATTAAGCTTGAAAGAGTAACTCTTGAAATTCCTTCCACGTGTTCACATGCATGCATGAGCGCTCAGTATTATATGTGCTTCGATGGCTTGAGATTCCCCGATCGAGGGGTGAGGTGTAATCTTCGTGAGGTTGATGTTGGGCCAGTCTTGAGTACTTGAGGCTGGGCCTTGCCTAGGGCTGAGCATTGAGGTGTTGATCGTATGATCAAGTGTTTTGAACGTAGATGTTCGGTAATGTCGCTATTAGCCGGAATGGCAGTTTGTTATCTGTGAGATGAGTATGTTAGTACTACGAGATGCAATTATGTGACTTTGTAGTGAGGAAGAAGTCAGCTGGATAATAGATGAATTGTCAAGTGATTCGTTTCCAAATGTGGTTCGATGGGTATCCCGAGTTATGGGCGCATGAAGAGTCTTTTTGAGTATCCTAGTGGGGGGTGAAGTAAATTATACGATATTCTATGAGTTCAAACTCAAGAAGACTAAGTAACTGTGTAATGTTTATGATGGTGGAAGGTATACAGAAATTTATACTGAGGCGAAGCGGGTGGGCTATCTCTGCGAGATGATCTAAAGTGATGTGATTCTTATACTGTAATTGAAAGGTACTTTCTATGCGTTATGATTCGAATGGGTGCAACGCATGTCCATGTATTAATTTTGATAATTGAATACAGGTAGTATTGAGATTAATATTGTTGATATACATTGTGATGCTTTGTCAAGTTGTGGACGTGTTTTTAGGATGGTTTTGGTGATTCTCTTGTAGGTGGATAGGCTCGATTACAAAGAAAACTCTGCCGAAATTTTTGAAAATTTTGGGAATTAGTAAAACTTTTGTTGCCTATAGAGTGGGCTTAACTGTTATGTGAGTGAATGCAAGAATTGCAGAAGAGTTAAAAAATTCTGATGGTTCGTGTTTCCACAAGCTTATAAAAGAGTGAGTTTAATCTTACCATGATATTACGACAACAATAGAGTATATGCGTTGTGATATATATGGCTTCGAGCTAACTTGGGGAGGTTGCTATTGTTTAGGTGATTGTACGGTAATGTACTATGTTAGTTTCGATTTGATGCATGCGGGTGAATCATATCTGGTTGTAGAATTGAGCCGAGGGTGGCACGAGTGAAGCAAAATTTTGACAAAGGTTATATGGTGCTTAATAGATGTGAGAAAAATAATAGGATATCTTCAGTTATTGATAAAAAATGCTTAGTGTAAAGAGAAGGAAGTGGTTTGGTAGTATCGGAATGAGATGATGTCTTGCGGTGTCAGAGTGCAGATAAGGCACGAGCGGTTCGCTTGGTTAAGTTGAGTAATTTGCAGGGTGTATAAGAGTGGATCACTCTTGAGAATGGTTTTGATGTGTTTAGGATTCTATGTGTAACACTTAGGCGTCTTAAGGTTGAGTATGTAACCACGTCAGTTTTTCCGTCAAAACAAGTAGAGACTAGTGGTATTTTACGTTAATTACAGGATTCTAGAAGAGGTGTTTTTGGGAACGTTTGACAGAGTGTGTAGTGGCCTATTGGTCTTAGACAGTGTGGTCTTACATTCGAGTCTCGTGTGGTAAGCCTGGATTAATGCATTGTGGTGCTACCGCAAGAGAGTATATCGAGTTGAAAATGAATCATAATGAAATCTATACAAATTAAGTAGTTTGTTAGTGGACCGAATCGGTATGGCAAAGATATGATCAATTTATTGTTTATGTTCGAGGTAATGAGCCCTTACGGGTATAGGGCGACAGAGCTTTTGAGTTCAGATGGCTTGCTTAAACTGGTGTGGATAGAAGGATTTAGTCCTAGCAGTTTAGCTTGTGGTTAGGAAAAAAGAGATGGAATTCTCATGTTATACTAGTATTGTATGGTATGTGCGGTCTGTTGTGGAGGATTGGGGTTTGTGTGTGTAAGGTACGGTTCAGTTCCGAATGGAAAGTCATTAAATTCTTAAGCAACACGGGCATCTGCAAGTAATTTAAGAATCGACCCTCAAACGATTAAGGAAATGGTATAACTATTCTAGTGATTTGACGGGAGTATACGTTCAGTAAAAAGGGGTAAGTGATGTAAACTGATAACACTTCGGTGGGACTTCGATAGTTTCTTGTTGAACCGACTGTTGGCATTTGAGTTTGTTGATGGCACAGGGAAAATTTTTAGAATATCTTTCTTGGAAAATGAATGGGCACTTGATGTGTAATATGTATTTATATGGCCGAATGTGGGACCAGGTATACTGATTTGTGTGTTATATGGAATTGGAGACTCTGAGTTCTCCGATATAGTCTATGTCGCGGTTGTGGATCGTGAGTATTCGACACCGTTTAGTGGCAATTAGGAATTGGAGGCTAGAGTGGAGCTTTATTTGTTGATGCGATAGATTTTGGACATGATGCTGGGGGTAGACTGGTTGCCTCAGTGTTAGGTTAATCTAGATTATAGTGTTATGGGCTATGCCGGAGAATGCCACATGTTGCGTGGCGAGGTGCATCGGACTATGTTCTAGCAGAATGGTTGGGTTCCGAGGACCATCTGACGGCTGGTAGGAGTTTTTTTCCGTAATTTGGCTTTTGAGGCGGGAGGCAGTGTAGAGGTTTCTACCAGTGTTTCAGTTCCGGTATTAAGGGACTTTTAGGATGCGTGTTCCAGTCTTAGTCGACTCGGTTAGCTCCGAGTTGTATTATCGAGGGATAAGTTGCCTCGACCATTGCTAAGCTCATCAGCGATTTGGAGAGATCTATGCGTTTTTTTTACATTGCAAAACGTTATGATTTAGGGACTAGGGGCACATATGGTGCCGCGCGATCGAAATTCATAGTGGAAGTTGAGTTTTGTAGCTTACATCGCCATAAGTAGATATGATTAAGCATACGGTGTGCTTGCCACCAATACTCGGTACTCTGTAATTATGAGCAAAATCGGCTCGATGTGCATCTCCCTATGTTAGATAGTTGAGTGGATCGGGTGGCACGCTGCCACATAGTATGTTATCTGGATCGGGTTGTGTGCCGCAACAGTGTGACGTTGAGGATAGTTTTTGTGTGTTACTTTGTATGCCTTGTTTCCTGGTTTCTGAGGAAAGTCTGTATTTGGAATTGCTTGGCGAATAGCGCATATTGACTCGGTTCCTTCAGAATTGAATGATGTACATAACTCGCTTCGCCGAGGGTGTGATGGATTGCTTATTTCAGACATCAATTTATGCGTGGTTGTCAAGTTCGAGTATAACGACTCGAGGTACTTCATGTGGAATGGTGTTGGATGAGATCGCGCATTATAGCGAGGCTACATGGAGATTATACCCTTCGGGAAAGATTCAGGTATTCTATTCCTATGATGTGAGACGAGGTCTCAGCCTTGTGTTGTAATGGTATTGATGAGCGTAAGGTACAATTCTTTCGTTTGAGTCATTTTCATGACTTGAGTATGTTTAGACCGTCTCTTATTGGTGTGTGTGTTATGTAAGTTATGGCTTAGGCCGTATTGAAGTGTCATGTCACCATGATGGTGTGTTTGGTCAGAAGAGACCTGTGGGGTCATTAATTGGTACGAAAAGATTTGGTTTCATCTTGTTGGAATATAAATATCGGTGTTTCGGCTCGGAGATCTGTTGTGGTAATAGTAAAAAGGGAAAAAATTTCTTCGTGAATGGTTGATATGAGGAATGCTTATGGTCTACTGCGTGCTAATTATCATTAATAGAGTATAGAAGTGTTGGGAAAAGACCTTAACTAATAAGAGATTCTTATCTATAATTTAGTAATTTGGGCAACTGTTATGAATAGAGCCTATCGTTTCGAGGGTCGAATTTTGTGGTTTGTTGCATGGGTTCACCTGAGTTGCAGGTATGGGCTACGACAGGCGGTTCAGGCTAATTCTGAGTATTGATGGGAGGTTCTGGTCTTGTGTATGGTTTCAGAGGTGCAATGTGACTCTACGGTTTTGGTCTAGAAGACCTGTGAAATTTTAGCTGTGTTGTATTGTCGGGCATATGTGAGTTAGGTGATGTGGGATCACCCCGGGTGTATGCTTGGTAAGGTCATTTGGAGATTGGTTGGCTCCTAGTACAACTTTGGGCACGCTCGAGGAGGAGCGGTTGTTTACGTTGGGGAGGATGTAACGACCTACCCTGTTATCCCGTGATTTATTTCCTCGTTTTCCTTGTTTTATGATGTTATATGTTTCATATATGTATTGGGAGAGTTTGAAGTAATTCGGATGGAGTTTGGATAAAAATGAGACAATTAGTCTCTTTATGAGAAGGTTATTTTGGAAAAGTCAACAGAATTTTGATTTATGAGATAGAGGGCTCGAAATGGATTTTCGATGATTCGACTAGTTTCGGATGGTGATTTGTGACTTAGGAGTGAAATTAGAACTGAATTTGGAGGTCCGATGTAGAATTAGGCTTAAATTGGCTATGTTAGAATAGAATTCCGACAGTTGCATTAGCTCCGTTAGGTAATTTTGGATATGCGTGCAAATATTCAGATCATTCGGAGGTGTTTAGGTCGGGTTTTAGATCAAATGCATGTTTTAGAAGTTTTAGTTTAACTTTGGCTTGAATCCGTGGTAATTTGATGATTTTGATGTTTATGATAGTGTTTATATGTTACGAGCAAATTTGAATGATGTAATAGAACATATCTATGCTTTTGGTTGAGATCCCGAGGGCCTCAGGGTGATTTCGGAAGGCTAACGGAAAATTTTGAAGTTTAAAATTGCAGTAGAAAATTGCAACAGACGTTTGTTCTGTGCGATCGCATGAGCATCATTGCAATCACATAGAGGAAAGAAAGGGGGCTCAGAATTTGGTATATGCGATCGCGTAAGAGGGGATGTGATTGCATAGGTTGGGAAGGCTATTCTATGTGATCGCATAGGCTTGAGTGCGATCGCGTAAGAGGAAATTTAGGCTGTCAGAAATTGTTCTATGCGATCGGAATAGTGGTGATGCGATCGCATAGAGGAAATCACTAGGTGGACAGAATGTTTTAAGGGTTATTTCACCTGCGACTTAAACATATTTTCCTCCATTGTTAAACAGACAAAGAAGCTATTTGAGTGATATGAAGTGTGTTTTCAGCGGGTATCGATTGGAGGTAAGTCTCTTGACTTAAAAACACCATTTTGAGGAAGAATCAACCCTCCATTCCATGAAATTGTGTAAAAATTGTAGAGAACTAGGGCTTAGTTTTTAAAAATGAATTTTGGGGATTTGAAGGGTCAAACAGACTTCGTTTTTGGTGAACTTTATATGTACAGACTCGTGGTAAGACGAGAAATCCAAAGATGTGATTTTCAAATTTTTCAAGAAGTGGGCCTAGGCTCGGCTTTTACCAACTTCGTGATTTTTAGTGTTTTTGCGAATTATTTCAATTGGTTTATGTTTATTTAGTCTATAATAACCTATTCGTTGTGGTTATGACTAGATCTAATGCTCGTAGATGGAGATTCGACAGGAAAAGGTATTGCAGGCCAGTCTACGACTGCCTAGGGGCGAGTAGTTTGCATAGATGATGGCCTGGGGGTTTGAAACCCCGGCTTATCACATTGTGACGCTATTTTAGGGCGTGAGTCACACCCCATGAAAGGTACAAGATGGTATACGGTTGGGAATTGTGACTTCGTCCATCCCGAGAGCTGAATATAAATTATTGGCGGCTGATACGTATATTGTGTTGTTGATAATTGAGCGATGTTTGGGGCCTGGTGCCGACCTGTAGTACCCGACTAGGGTAAATATCTGTGTGATGACATGATTTGCATAATCATTGATCTCATGTGCTTATTCCCTGTATTAAATGCTAAGTCACCAAATTCTGAAATTAACTAATTAAATTATATTCACATTGATAATTGGAAACTCGCAATGAGTCAGATTGAATCTGCTATGTGACTTACATGCATACTGTGGACTGAGGATGGCTCGGGTTGCATGCCGCAACGGTTATATATTGATATTGCGCTTGGGATGAAGGAGCCTCTTCAGAGTCTGTACACACCCCCAGTGAGCGCCGTCGACGATAAATAAATATGGATGGCTCAGACTGCACGTCGTGGCGTATTCATGTGCATTGCATTGCATTTTTTATGATACTTGACTGTTATATTTGATATTGGTTGTTTTTAGTTCGTAGCTAAGGTATGGGACTCTTAGATTTAGCTTTGCTTTGTGGAATTTCGTGGTTTTTGTTGCTTTGAGACATTTTTCTATGCTTATTATTCACTGAGTCGGTAGTACTCACCCCTACTCCCTGCACCTTGAATGCAGATTCAGGTACACATGAGGCCTAGCTTACACTAATAGTCTCCAGATATTTCCAGAGTCGTTGAGGTAGCTGCATGACGTTCGCAAGACCTGGTTGCTCTTCATTTTTTATTCCAGTTCATTATTGTTATATACTTTCCCGGATTTTTACATTGTTATTCCGACATTATTGTTACTACCCAGTTTAGTTTAGAGGCTCTAGACTCGTGCCTCCGGATCTTTGGGAGTGATTATTCAGATTTTGTAATATTCTATTATTATCGGATCATAATTCTAAATTACTATAATATTCTTACATTGTCGGTTTTAAGACTCAGTATTCAATAGAAAGCAATTGTTGGTCAGGCTTACCTAGCCTTAGGGTTGGGTGTCATCACGATCGGGTTTGGATCGTGACAAGTTCAAGGAAAGTAAAGATTATAAATATTGTCCAGAGTGTACGAAGGCCAGGATTACACATCCTTTCACTATTTTCAGGTGACACACATGCTAGATGATGAGCGTGTCGCGTCCATTGCTGGGGATTGTTACTTGGTCCGGCTCGTAGCGACTATCAGGTTGCGTATTTTACTAAAAACTATACGATACTTTTGTATTTTAGAGAAGAATCTATAGTTTGGGATGAATGCCATATTTGGTATCAAGATCCGAATTTTCCACCTTCAGGAGTCGTGTTGGCGCCTACTATTAGGAGCTAGGAAAGCAAAACATAATTCCTTTTTCATTAAGAATACAAGTCCTTTTAGCCATTAACAACAATAATATAAAAGAAACAGATTTACCAAAATAAGTGGAAGTCCTTAATTTAGGGAAAAAAACTGAATAGAAATGCAGAAACTTTCAACATAAGCCTCTACTAAAGACTTGTGTCACAATACTTACGAACATATAGGAATATTAATTATAATATCTAAAAGAATATACATATGTTTGTCTCAAATACAATGAGATAATAGTCCAAAGTAAAGGATATAGAAGACGCCGTGCATGTGGACGGCTGCAAGGCTACCTCGGTATCTCTCTAGACTGAAGGCCTTCTCCCACGCTACTGTTGTTGCGGTCCAAAACATGGATATGTGCAAAATAACACAATGTAGCCCTAGAACAACCGACCTTATGTGCTGGTAAGTGCCTAGCCTAACCTCGGCGAAGTAGTGACGAGGCTAGGACTACACTACCAGAGAAACCTGTGCAGCTCAAAGATATATATACAACGAAAAGAAGTACAGGAAGTAACAAGTCAACAAATGGAAGGGGGAACATTTTGTGGGGAGATAACAGTTTCAAATAGGAAATCTCAAATAAAGATAGAAGCAGCTAAAACGATAGTATCAATAAGAACCAGAAATCACAAACTTGCACGGTATCACCCTTCGTTCTTTTACTCTCACCCTCACCAAACTTTTACTCTCATCCTCACCAAATCAATCGTATCAATAATCATATTCACGGCATCACCCTTCGTTCTTTTCCTCTCTTTCCTCGCAATAGAATCAAATACTATCAGTACGGAATGGTACATCATACGGCATGGCATCACCCTTCGTGCTTTACTCTCTTTCCTCACAATATCAAACAATACATGGCATCAGCCTTCATGCTTTATCACTCTTCCTCACACAAATAAAAATCATAAATAAGGGACAAGGAAGTAGGAATTATTGATAGAAATTTGAACAAGGGAATGCAATTAAACAGTTAAATCCTGGTAATTGAATAATATCAATAAAACAACAAAACATCCCGGCAAGGGAATAAATCGATAACTCTTTCTCTTTCTTTCATTTCTTACTTTATAATTCACTTTATCACTTGAGCCAATGCTCCAAAAATCCAATTATCTCTTGTAACTTCACAACTCGTATTACAACTCTAGCCAATGTTACTCAGAGTTTAATGATCACAATCTTGTTTACATCCTCTTTACAACATATGGAAATCATCAAATAAGCATGGAAGTTACAACAAATTTAGAATTATCGTAATATTAGGACTCACAGTCATGCTAGACACCAATGTATAGATACTAATCACCATGCCTATATATCTTACTCGATAACTTAAAAGTAGCAAATAAGACTCAACAGTTATTCCATCAAGCTAAGGTTATACCAAACACTTACCTCAACTTCCATGGCCAAATCAATCTACAATTTGGGTATTAATCATAGAGGAGTTAGGAATTGTTATCCAATCATTGCCTCTGAAAATCCCTCAAAAAATCTCTCAAATTCGAGCTCTCTAGCTTGAGTTTTGTTAAAATTGAATAACCCTCGTTTTGAAATGTTTATATCTGCCCAGGGGTTTTGTCCAATGCGATCGTATAAAAGGGGATGCGATCATGTAGGGTAAAAATTCATGGGCCCAAAAAGTGTCCTATGCAAACGCAGAAGAGGTCCTACGATCGTAGATCGGATAAGAAGAACTGCGCGATCGCATAATGGGTCCTGCGATCGCATAGAGGAAATGGGACCTCCGAGCCACCTGCTCGAATTGCTCAGTACGAACGCGGGAAAGGATGTGCGAACAAGAGAAGGGGGAAACAGAACTGTGCGATCGCATGAAGGGTTCTACCATCGCGTTGAAGGAAATATGCCCCCCCCCCTCCCCCATACTAAAGGCACTATGCAATCATATGAGTAGTGATGCGATCGCAGATCAGAAACAACAAAAATTAGATGCAACTTCACAGCAATGTCACTCAATCACTCAACGCTTAACACTCAACACTCAATACACTCAACACTTTGCGCTCACTGGAGGTGTGTACAGACTCCAAAGGGGATCCCAAATCCCAAGCGCTAAGCACGGACAACTCACGTGCCATCTTATTAATACCTGGATCTGCACGGTCAACTCACGTGCAACGCGGACAACTCATGCGATATGGCATCAATACCTGGACCCGCATGGTCAACTCACGTGCTACGCGGATAACTCACGCACTATGGTATCAATATCCTCACAACCTTCAGGCCCTCGGCCTCACTATATCATGTACCTAACTAGCCTCACAATCATCGACAAATAAGGGAACACACCCCACATCACATATCACATCATATTATCAATTAATAGACACTGAGGTAACTACATACAATAATTTTTATAATTGAGTACAAATAATGTGACGATAAATAAAGCCTAAGCATGATCTCTAGCATAAAGGCAAACAAGTTCAACAACAAGTAAACACATAATCACATATAACAATCATTAGGCCCACAGCCTCACGGGACCGACCAAGTCTTAATCCCTCGCGGTGCAAATCCACATGCCCGTCACCTAGCATGGGTATCACCACCAAACAATCACATGAAATTACTTTCTCCGGGTTTATACCCTCAAACCCAGAGTTGAAACTGTTACTTACCTCAACCGCATAAAATCCTACTCCGGGATTCCCTCGTCTATGGACTCAATCTCCAAAAGCTGTGAATCTAACCATAATCAAATTACTACTATCAACATAGTCTAAAGAATCGAATTCCACAATAAAAACTACAAACTATAAAAATAATCCAAAATCGGCCACAACCCGACCCTCGGTCCCATATCTAGGAATTAGTCAAAAATAATATAATCATCAACCTCGTTCTCTCCTGAGTCTAACCATATAAAATTTATCAAAATCGAACTTTGTTTGGCCCCTCAAATCCTCAACTAAAGCTCTCCAAAACTCAAACCCTAACTCCCTCAATTTCACTTTGAAATTACCAATTTAATTCCAAAAACAAAGATGGATTCATTAAACGTACCCAAAATTGAGTAGATAAAACTTACCCCCAATCTATATGGTGAAAATCGCCTCAAAAATCACCCAAATCCGAGCTCCCCAACTCAAAATATGATCGAATGAACAAACCCTAATTTTATATATTTTTCTTCTAGATATTCTGCCTAGTTTCTCGTGCCAAACAACCCCAAAACTATTATTCTATGCCTCCAATAGATTTATTGTGAAATTAGTCAAGTTAGGCTTTTGAATCACTCCATTTGACCTTATAACGAATGCGATATGTAGGTTTTATTATTTGCAAATAGTGCAGATTTTAAATACGCTGCTAGTGATAATTTCATAATTAAACTGAAAAATCTGGCAACATAATTCTTAGTAAAATAGCCCTAAAATCATCATACGATGTTTAAATTAGACCATTCATTTTGCTACGGGTCCGTAATTACGATACGGATCCAATGCTTCAATCAAAAAAGAAATAGGAGCTCGTTTGTTCAATATGATATCATTTATGCTTAGAAACCCAAACCTTTCCCAAACTCACCTAAGACACTCAAAACTCCAACCAATAATTCCAACGAGTCATATATCAATACCCGAACTTAGTTGAACCTTCGGAACACCCAAAACAACACCAAAATACCAAATCAACCTCGAATTCAAGCATAATAACTTCTAACTTTCGCCAATTCAAGCCTAATTATACCACGGACCTCCAAATTTTATTCCAAACACACTCCTAAATCTAAAATCATCCAACGAAGCTAATAGAACCATAAAAATCCAAATCCAAATTCCTTTACTCATAAATCACCTTCCGAATGACTTTTCTAACTTAGATTTCTAATTAAGAGAGTAAGTATTTATTTCACTCCAAAACTACTCCAAACCCAAACTTACCAACTCGATATAACTCAACACGGGTGAACAACACATAAATAAGCATAGATGGGGTAAATGGGGATATAACTCTCAAAATGACAGGCCGGGTCGTTAGATCCTCCCAATCTTAAATAGACATTCGTCCTCCAACGAGTCTAGAAATATACCTGGAGTCTCAAATAGGTGAAACCTTCACTAATACCTTATTGTCACATTCAAATCATATGAACTAATCTCGCGGTCACATCATACTCGTCACGTACCCACCGAGGGATTCAAAATCCGTCGATGCACAACTAATACCGAGCGCTCATGTGCGCATACGAATGCGTGGAAGAAATTTAAAGAGTTACAATCCAAGATGAATCGATACCACACGATAAGAATTCGAGAAGGTGAAGTTTACCTAAAGGTTCTGCGACCTCTTGAAGGTAAGTACAAACGTCTCCGTACCGATCCACAAGACTCTACTAAACCTGATCGTGACCCGTGAGACCTGTGTAACCTAGGATCTGATACCAACTTATCACGACCCAAAATCTAATCATGATCGTGATGGCGCCTATCATGTTACAGGGCAAACCAATTCCCAAAATATTACTACTAATTTGATTATAAGAATTTAATAAAATATTTTCAATAATTTAATTTATGATAAACTAAACCAATTCTAAATATAAATAATATAAAATACAAAAATGAGTCTCAAACATCGGGGTTTTACTAAGTCATGAACGTCTAAAACTATATACTAAGATACATAAACTGTCTAACTGTCCAAAAGAAGAAATGACAAAAGAAGTAACATGGTCATGTAGATACTAGCAGCTACATTGCAATCTCCATAGATAATCGGCTTGAAATCAACGATCATCGCGCTCTAACTCACCATGATCTGCACATAAAGTGCAGGGACTATGAGTACTACCACCTTAGTAATAACAAAAATAACTCAGGAACTGAGCAGTAGTGATGAGCTAAGTAAAACAGTTCCATTATTTATTTTCACAAATTAAAGATAAACAAGTAATTTCCATAACTCAGTAAATATAACAAATAATTTTAACAGATAAATGCAGCAACTACAAAAGTAGATGCAACTTTACAGCAATGTTACTCAATCACTCAGCACTCAACACTCAACACTCAATACACTCAACACTCTGCGCTCGCTGGGGGTGTGCATAGACTCCGGAGGGGCTCCCAAAGCCCAAGCGCTAAGCACGGAAAACTCACGCGCCATCATATTAATACCTGGATCTGCACGGTCAACTCACGTGAAACGCGGACAACTCATGCGCTATGGCATCAATACCTGACCCGCACAGTCAACTCACATGCTACGCAGACAACTCACGCGCTATGGTATCAATATCCTCACAAGCATCAGGCCCTCGGCCTCACTCAATCATGTACCTCACTAGCCTCACAATCACAGACAAATAAGGGAACACACCCCACATCACATATCACATCATACTGTCAATTAATAGATACTGAGGTAAATATATACAATAATTTTTATAACTGAGTACAAATAATGTGAGCATAAATAAAGCCTAAGCATGATATCTAACATAAAGGCAAACAAGTTCAACAACAAGTAAACACATAACCACATATAACAACCATTAGGCCCACAGCCTCACGGGACAGACCAACTCTCAATCCCTCACGGTGCAAACCCACACGCCCGTCACCTAGCATGGGTGTCAACACCAAACAATCACGTGATATTACTTTCTCTGGATGTATACCCTCAAAACTAGAGTTGAAACGGTTACTTACCTTAACCCCATAAAATCCTACTCCGGGATGCCCTCGTCTCTGCACTTAGTCTTCTAAAGCTGCGAATCTAACCATAATCAAATTACTACTATCAACATAGTCTAAATGATCGAATTCCACAATAAAAACTACAAATATAAAAATAATCCAAAATCGGCCAAACCCTGGCCCCCAGGCCCATATCTCGGAATTAGTAAAAAATAATATAATCGTCAACCTTGTTCTCTCCCGAGTCTAATCATATAAATTTTATCAAAATTTTACTTCGTTTGGTCCCTCAAATCCTCAGTTAAAGCTCTCCAAAACTGAAACTCTAACTCCCTCAATTTCACTTTGAAATTACCAATCAAATTCCAAAAACAAAGATGCATTCATTAAACGTAACCAAAATTGAGTAGAGAACACTAAACCCAGTCTATATGGTGAAAAAGGCCTCCAAAATCACCCAAATCCGAGCTCCCCAACTCAAAATATGATCGAAGGAACAAACCCTAGTTTTATATATTTTTCTTCCAACAATTCTACCTCGTTTCTCGTGCCAAACGACACCAAAACTCATATTTTATGCCTCCAATAGAATTCTTGTAAAATTCTAATCAAGTTATACTTTTGAATCACTCAATTTGACCTTATAATAAATGCGATATGTATGTTTTAATATTTGCAAATAGTGTAAACTTTTAAATACGCTGCTAGTGGCAATTTCGTAATTAAACTGAAAAATCTAACAACATAATTCTTAGTAAAATAGCCATAATATCGTCATATGATGTCCAAATTAGCACATTATTTTTGCTACGGGTTCGCAATTACGATACGGATCTACTGATCATATCAAAAAAGAAATAGGAACTCGTTTGTTCAATATGATATTATTTATGCTTGGAAACCCAAACCTATTCAAAACTCACCCGAGACCCTTGAGACTCCAATTAATAGTTCCAATGAGTCATATATCACTACTAGAACTTATTTGAACCTTCGGAACAACTAAAACAACACCAAAACACAAAATCAGCCTCGAAATCAAGCATAATAACTTCTAAACTTCCAACTTTCGCCAATTCAAGCCTAATTCAACCACGGACCTCCAAATTTTATTCCGTGCACACTCCAAAGTCTTAAATCATCCAATGAATCTAATAGAATCATAAAAATCCAAATCCAAATTCGTGTTCATAAGTCAACTTCCGATTGACTTTTCTAACTTAGCTTTCTAACTAAGAGACTAAGTGTTCATTTCACTCCAAAACTACTCTGAACCCAAACTTACCAACTCGATATAACTCAACACAGCTGAACAACACATAAATAACCATAAATGAGGTAAATGGGGCTATAACTCTCAAAACAACAGGCCGGGTCGTTACATCCGGTGTAGAACTAAGCTTGAATTGGCGAAGTTAGTATTTTTGCAAATTTCGGGCGATGGGTAAGATTTTGATCTGAGTGTTGGAATGGAATTCCGAGAGTTGATGTGGCTTTTTTAGGTGATTTTTGATATGTGTGCAAAATTTTAGGTCATTCGGACATCGTTTGGTCGGGTTTTTGATCGAATGCGTGTTTCGGATTTCTTTTTAAGAACTTAGGCTTGAATTCGGTGCCAATTGAGGGTTTTTGTGTGGTTGGATGTGATTTTATGATTGAAACAAGTTTGAATGATGTTATAGGAAGTGTTGTTATTTTTTGTTGAGGTCCCGGGGGCCTCCGGGTGATTCCGGATTGTTATCGGGAATTCTGGAGTAGAAAATGCTGTAGAAATGGCGAGAAATTTAAAAATAGCTAGATTTACCAGTGTCGTTGAAAAATAGCCAAGTTTCAAAAGTTATCGAAATTTATCCACTTTAAATCTGAGCGAAAACATTGTCCAAATCCAGAAAAAAATTAAATTTTACCGGATTTCCAGCATAAGTATGTTTGAACTCCCAATAATTTTACGGGAGTTCCAAGATAACTATGCTGAAACTCCCGCAAATTTTACGGCAGTTGAAGCATAATTATGCTGGAACTCCGGAAAATTTTATTGGAGTTCCAGCAAGTATAATTGTCGAGTATCATATACTGTAGTTTGGAGCACAGAAGCTCCAGTCTCCCGCAAATTTTAGAGGAGTTAGCAAAGTGTACTAGTGCAGTATAAGATGCTGGACTTCATACACAAATGCATCAGAACTCCCGTATATTATACAGTATCGGTCCCTATCGCAGCAAAATATTGGCTATTTTTCATTGACTTGGTAAACGCTGGTTGTTTTTCATTGACCAATGTAAAAATTCTCTATACAATGATATTTAATGCAGAAATGCAGCAGTCAATGAAGAAATATTTTACTCTATATGATTGCATAAAAAGGGTTGCGATCACGTAGAAGAAAATTATAGGGGCTGTTTGGTTTTGCTATGCGATTGCATGAGATGTGTTGGTGTTGTTGTATGGTGCATTGCGTTTGCATGGTATTTATTGCAATCGCATAAGACTAATTTTTGAGGTGTTAATATTTGTGCTATCCGATCACAATAGCAAAGGCTGCGATCGTATAGGTTTAGTTAGTGACCTGGGCAGAATGCATTAAAATATTTCATCTGCGATTTTGGGGCTCATTTACTCCATTGTTGATATTTTCAATAACTTTTTGAAGGAAATTGAAGAGAGATTCAAGGAGAAATTGGTCTAGAAATTCATCGAAATTTAGCTAAATGGGTAGAACTAGGGCTTGGGATTTTGAGATTTTACATTGAGGATTTGAGGGGTCATTTGAACTCCGATTTTGGTATTCTTGATATGTATAAACTCGGGACGAGATGAGGAATCTGATTAGGTAAAACTTTTTGGGTTTCGAGAAGTGGGCCCGGGGCTCGTGTTCTGGTATTGTCAGGATTGGTGCCCGTTATAGATTATTTTCGATTAGGTATTGTTCCCTTAGCGCATTGTGACGTCTTCATTGTGGTTTTGGTTAGACTTGACGTGTGTGGAGGCCGATTTTAGGAGCAACGGCATCATGTGCAAGAGATTTCGCCGGTTCGAGGTGAGTAATGATTATAACTGATATCCTGAGAGTTTGAAACTACGGATTGCACATCGTAGTGCTATATTAAGGAGAGACACATGCTGGATGACGAGCATGGGGTCTTTTACTATTGGGAATTGTGACTTGGTCCGTACCGAGTGATGTTTTTACCGTGAATTTGATTAGAACTTGTTTAAGAATCATCCTACTTGGATTAAATTGTGGTATTTGGGCTTCACGCAAATTATTTGAATCCTTCAATGACTACTATCACCGTTTTAACATTATTTGGCATATTATTTGATCTCAGCCCTAAGTTCTAATATTGTTTTGCAAACTCAGCTATCTTTCGATGATTTATAAACATAAACGATGTTTTATTGACTTTTTGAGCTGAGAACTACGATTTTAATATTTTCCGAGCGGCGGCTTATATAATATCTGGACTGTGGAAGGCACGGCTGCGAACCGCAGCGGTATTATATTGATATTGAAGCCGAGCCCGATTGATGCTACAAGATGGCTTGATATTGCGCTTGGGCTGTAGGAGCACACCGGAGTCTTACATTCCCACAGTGAGCGTTGTCGACAATAAATAAATGGGTGGATCGGGTTACACGCCGCAGTGGGTACCACAGTATACGGTCATATGCATTGCATTGCACCCATGCATTTGTTCATTATCTGTTGTTTGTGCTATTTTCTTGAAATTTTTACCTGTTGTTCTGACATTATCTGGTCACTGAGTGTTGGGCCCGAGGGGCGGATTTCTCTGCTTATTTGCACTATTTTTACTGCATTCATTTGCATAAGTGTTGAAAAAGGCAATTCCAAAAAAGTATTTAGCACGGCGGATTTGTCGCAGGAGATGGCGAGAAAGAGAAGAAATGTTGCTCCGATCGTTAATGTTGTCCCTCCTAAGCTCGTTACACCTGAGCATGGCATCACAACTACTCTAGAACCCCTAACATTTGGAAATTTTCTTCCTCTGAAGTACCAATCGAAGGATCAATTGCATGCAGAAGCAGTTCAGGATCGATCACAAAGAAATGAAGGGATGAGTGATACAACAGCAAGGAGATTACAATTTTCAGCAGTTATGGAACCAAAAAGTCCAGTACCAGCTGATGTTGAAGCTGTTGAGATAGAGAATCCAAAACCTACACTCGCGGAAGTAGCCAGAGGCAACAGAGATGTGCAAATGGGTAAGCCTTTATCATTTGTTCCTCCTACTTTGCGAGATGGTAAAAAGGTAGTGAAGATCTGTGAAGAGGATTTACAACCACAACTGGAGTATTGGAAGAATGCATTGATTGGATTTGTAATAGGTGATAGGCCTAGTGAAAAAAATATGGAAAACTTTGTTAGACATATTTGGAACTTTGTTACTAAGCCTCAAGTTCTAATGCATGCTGAAGGGTATTGTATCTTTAGATTCAACAGTGCTGAAGATAGAGATACAGTCATGCAATCTGGCCCATACACTTTTAGAAGTAAGCCTATGGTTCTAAGGCCATGGGAAGTTGATTTCAATTTCCAGACTAGTGTGTTAAGCACTGTACCTATTTGGGTTCGATTTCCAGGTCTTCCTGTAGGGTATTGGTCTGCAGAGGTATTGAGTAAGTTGGCAAGTGCGATTGGGAAACCATTGTATACTGATAAGTATACTGCTCAATGACAAAATCTCATTTGCCAGAATACTTGTAGAAGTTGATGCTGCTTATCAGCTTCCTGATGAGATAGAAATCGATACACCTTATGGTTCTAAGGTTCAGTCTGTTGAATATGACTGGAAACCTACTTTTTGCAACCACTGCCTCAAGTTTGGTCATGACACAATTGAGTGTTGGTATTCTACTGGGAATTCAGACAAACATGAGGAGGAGAAAGAAGACATAAGGAAAAGGGAAGTCAGACAAAAGCAGCAGGGGAAACAAAAGAAAAAGGAATGGATTGTAAAGAAGAATGTAGCAAATGATGAAGGCCAAAAGCAATCTGAGGAAGCTGTTAATCCACCAGTCTTAGTTGTACAGACAGATCAGGATTCAAGCAAGGTAGATGATCAAGTTAATTTGCAGCTGACTGTGCAATCGAATCCTGAAGATCAACTTAATGAAGTAAGCATTGTTATCACTACTAATGGTGAACAGATGGCCAGTATGGGTATTAGAGGGAAAGGAATCATGGAAGTTATGGGAAGAAGAGGGCAACAGTTTGATCCTGGGCCTTCTTATAGTCTGCCAGATGTTGATCCATGATTGTAGTCACATGGAACATTAGGGGACTTAACCAGTCCCCAAAGCAGAAGGAATTGAAACAATTCCTTACTGATAATAAAGTTGATGTGATTGGTATACTGGAAACAAGAGTAAAAGAGCATAAAGCCAAGAAAATATTTGACAGGATTGCAAAAGGCTGGATGTGGCAGTGCAATTATGCAAAGGCTGTTAATGGAAGGATATGGCTATTATGGAAACCTCATATTCAGATTCAAGTGGTGTCTCTTTCTGACCAGTTTATCCATTGCCTAGTGGAGGATACAAGAAGTCTAGTCAGATTTCAATTCAGTGTTATATATGCTCAAAACACTGCAGTGCTTAGAGCACAGTTATGGAGGGATCTCAGAACAATTTCTATTCCTCAGCAAGATGCATGGCTTATAAGTGGTGATTTCAATTGTGTATTAAGCTCTAATGATAGAATTGGTTCTCCTGTGACTGAGACTGAAGTAAGGGATTTTAAAGGCACAGTAGATGAGTTACAACTTACAGCTTTAAGAGCAATTGGATGGCACTTCACTTGGACAAACAAGCAGGATGCTGATTCTAGAGTATATAGCAAGATAGACTGGGCATTTGGCAACTTTCAATGGCTACAACAGTTTGGACACTTGGAGGCTGACTACATGAATCCATTGATTTTAGATCATTCCCCTATCCTAGTAAAATTTGGTGTATATAAGCCATTACATCCTAAACCATTCAGACTATATAGCAATGTAATGGAACATGAGCAGTTTCATGAAATTGTGAAGCAAGTCTGGGAGAAGGTTTATCATGGCACCCATATGCAGCAGATTTGGAGCAAATTGAAAACAGCTAAGCAGCAGATAAAGGGGTTAAATGACCATTTAGCCAAATACAAACAGCAGATCATCCAGACAAGAGAAAAACTTGATATTTTACAGTTACAAATGCAGACTAACTGTCTTTCACAGGAGCTGATTATTGAAGAAAGAGGTTTGCTAGAAGAACTTGACAAATGGAACAAAGTTGAAGAGCAGGTAATGAGACAAAAATCCAAAGCTACATGGATTGAATGTGGAGATGCAAATACCAAGTACTTTCATGCACAATGGAGGATCAGGACAGGCCAAAATAACATCACTTCTATCCATACTGACACAGGTATCAAATTGACTGAGCCTACTGCTGTAGAACAGGAGTTTTTAAAGGCTTTCCAATCTCTAATGGGAGAATCTATTGTTGAGCTTCCCTGTGTGGATACCAATATTATGAGAGGTGGAGGATGTCTTACACTTGAACAGCAAAGAATACTTATTTGCCCAGTCACAATGGAGGAAGTCAATGCAGCTGTTAAGGAGATGCCTAAGGATAAAGCTCCTGGAGTTGATGGTTTTCCTATTCAATTCTTTACAAAGAACTGGAAGATAGTACAAGAGGATATATTTTCTGCTACTAAGGAGTTTTTTGAAACCTGTAAAATTCCTCATACGATCAATACTACTGCAATAGCTCTTGTTCCTAAAGTCAAATCTCCTACCACAGTGAAGGACTACAGGCCAATTGCTTGTTGTACTACAGTATACAAGATCATATCCAAAGTTATAACCAACAGAATGAAGAGAGTAACTGGAGACTTGATTGGACCTGCTCAATCTGCTTTTATAGAAGGAAGGAGTATCATGGATAACATTCTTCTAAGCCATGAAATCTTTAAAGGATACTCTAGGAAAGGGGTTTCACCTAGATGTGTTCTAAAAGTGGATCTCAGGAAAGCTTATGATACATTAGAGTGGGGATATCTGAAGCAGATTCTTATTGCTTTGGGCTTTCCTGCTAAATTTACTGATTGGATTATGGCTTGCATCTCTTCTGCCTCATACTCTCTAGTAATGAATGGAGGTCTTACTAAACCATTCAATGCTAAGAGAGGTATAAGGCAAGGGGACCCTATGTCTCCTTATCTATTTGTTCTAGCCATGGAATATTTGAATAGACTGCTGCAACAACTACATAAGGATGGAAATTTTAACTTCCATCCTAGATGCGGGAAGCTTAATATTTCTCATGTCTGTTTTGCTGATGATTTGCTAATGTTCTGTAGAGCAGATGTGGTATCTATTCAAATTCTTCACAGCACTTTTCTCAAATTCTCTTATGCTTCTGGTCTTCAGGCAAATATAGGCAAGAGTGCAATCTATTTGGCAGGTATTCCACAAGATACTAGAGAGATGATTATTGCTGCTCTAGGTTTCACTGAAGGACAGCTGCCTTTTAGATATCTTGGAGTTCCTCTGGATTCTAAGAAGTTATCCATTCAGCATTATTTGCCTCTCATTGAAAAGATCACAGCAAGAGTTACTTGTTGGTCTACAAAGCTTTTGTCTTATGCTGGCAGAACTCAACTGATAAAGGCTGTGATCTTTGGTATGCAGACTTATTGGGCACAGGTGTTTATAATTCCTAAGAAGGTATTGAAGGCTATAGAGGCAGTTTGCAGATCTTATCTATGGACAGGTAAAGCAATCTTATCCAGAAGAGCACTTGTGGCTTGGGATAAGGTGTGTCAACCTATTTCCTCTGGAGGCCTCAATGTTGTGAGAATGGAAGTATGGAACAAAGCAGTTATAGCTAAATTGCTATGGGATTTGGCAAAGAAGAAGGACTGTCTTTGGGTGAAATGGGTGCATACCTACTATATCAAGAATAGATCCATTGAGTCTGTGGCTGTGCCATCAAACTCATCTTGGGTAGTAAAGAAGATATTGGACATTAGGACCTTGGTGTTGGAAAATAATCAGTTGCAAGGGAATATACTCAACAGACTTCAGAGTGTTTGTAAGTTGGGAAAGTTTCAGATTCATAAACTCTATATTGCACTGTTGCCTATATTTCCTAAGATTGTATGGAGGAATGTAATGCTTGTGTCATCTACACTACCTAGACATAGATTTACTGTCTGGTTAGCTGCTCATCAGAAGCTTCCTACCGTTGAGAGATTGCAGCTTATGGGCATTCAAGTTCCACCTTTGTGTGCATTCTGCAGAAGGTATGATGAAGAGTTTAAACACTTGTTCTTTGAATGTGACATTACCAGTAGAGTTTGGAGGAGAATCTGTCTATGGTTGGGACACACAAGAACTACTGAATGCTGGGAGAATGAATTGAAATGGATCTGTAGCAATGCCAAGAGTAAAAACTGGAAAAAAGAGACCACTGCAACAGCATTTGTGACTACTGTTGCATTGCTGTGGAAGAATAGAAATCTGATCAGGTTTGAGAATAAGATTTTTGACGAAGAACAATGTTGCAGAGAAGTAGCACTGCTATTACATGCAAGAAATAGGAATCGCAAAAAGTGGAAGGATGGTTTACAAAAACTCAATGTATATCCTTAGTTTTTGGTTGAATTTTAGCTGCTAAGTAGTGATATGTATATGATATAAGTAGTTAGAATTCAAATGTAATTAGAATGATAGCAATTGAGTAGTAGAAGTCCATACTACTACCTTAGGATTACATTGTATATTTTTTGATATCAATACAAAGTCGACAGTTAAGCTTAAAAAAAAAAGTATTTAAGCTGAGCTAAAATGTTTCTTTTATGATATCATAGCTTCACTGCTTTTTCTCAAAAAGGGTTTTTCGCTGCTTCTATACAGCATGATGATCTGTTATACGTGATTTCTTACCGCTTAGTTCTTATTTACTTTTATTACTCACTGAGCTGGAGTACTCACTTTACTCCCTGCACCTCGTGTGCAAATGCTGGTATTTGTTCACCGAGTAGCAGATTTTGAGCTGATTGGAGATTTTGCTATCGTAGCTGAGCAAGGACGCCAGCGGTCGCGGCACCGGATTTCTTCATTTGATTCTAAATTCTATTCTGTATATTACTTGTCTTGTAGTTTTATTTAGATTCTTGTAGATGCTCGTGACTTATGACACCCTTGTTTGGGTTGTGTTTGGGTTGTACTTCCGCTAAATAATATTATTAAATCATCATTAAAATTATTTATTCATGTTTATCACCATTTGAAAAAGGAAATTAAAGTTGGTTAGCTGGCTTTGTCTTAACGAGAGGAGCCATCACGATCGGAGCAAGGTTTGGGTCCTGACGATAAGTAGTGTAGATAATTGTTTTTGGTAGAAAAATCGAACGAAACCTGAAGCAACAATAAAGTTATTTTCCTAAGACGTTGGTCATAAATTTGAATTGTAAAATCAATCGTTGACTAGACAATCTTAAATTGCTCATATTCTATATCTCTTAACAAGAAGCATTTTAAATATTGTGAAACAACATTATAATAGTGCGATTAGTCAAATTTTTCAAAATGGAGCATGTAAAGGACAGGCTGATATTTGGGAGAAAAACATATATTTAAATTGTTTGATCCTACCACTAATTAGAAGAAGTCAAAAAATTCAACCTACCCAGACGATAAATATAAAGAATTTAAGATTGTCTTTATCCAAAGAAGCCTTGATCTCAAAATTGGGGATAAGAATGATATAGGTTTTTTTGTTTATTTTTTTGTTTTGTTTTTACTTTTGTTAATTTGAAGGTTCAAATAGTAAAGCACAGAGTATAATACCTGTGTACACGTTCATCCAATAAGATTGAAGTTTATTGTTCTTTCTCTATTTGTTAGTTTTGCCACTTTGTCTGTCTACTTGTTAGAAGAGGAAGATAAACTCATTTAAATTGAAACTTTCCCTTATTTACCAAGTCTCCCTCTCAAATAGAGACTAGGGAAAGAGAAAGGGAATATAAAAGTTGCTACAAAGAAAGAATATTTATTAGTAAAATGGTGATATTTTGAATAATATGCAAATCAACATTTTATTTTGGGGAAACTTGAATGAAGTCAAATGACGCAGGTTCATTACTTAGTCAAGCAATTAAGAAATATAATCAACTTTGATTTTTAAAGCAAAATCATTAAAGTATAATCGTCGTTGTCAACAACAAATCTTGAAGTCAACTTTCTCCGCATAAATAAAAACACTTATTTTTCCTTAGGAATCAGTGACAATGTTTAACTAGCATCTAATTTAGTATTCCCTCTGTCCATTGTACTTGTCCAATTTATCAAAAATAATTTGTTCGAAATATGTCATTTAAAAAGATCAAGATAGTTTTAATTATTTTTTTCACCATTACCCTTATTCTAATAAATATGGAGAGAGATTAATGTAGTAAAATTAGGAGTAGTATTAAATTGAGATCAAAAGATAAATAGGGATAACTTAGTCAACTTATCCTTGTGTTTAAGATTTTTGTAAGGGCATCTAAAAGAACATGACAATTAACATGGAGTGAAGGGGGTAATGAGAAAATAATATTCTGTTAGAAAATGTAGCTCAAAGTAACAATACAAAACAAGTATAATAAGAGAAGAAGAGATAACGTTCTTATTTCATCAAGTGTTCAAGTGTGTCTCATCTTACATTACATGCCTCTATTTATACTATTACATATGAAGATTACAAAATGATTGTCTTAAACATGGCATTAACTATTGAGATCATGGAGGAAGATCATGGGGAGGATTATCGAGTTGTGGGAGTTTCAATCATAATGGTGAGGAGTAGTGGGAGGTTACATCATGGGTAAAAGTAGTAGGAGTAGTGGACATCCACATATACTAAATGTTTTGTAACACTCCCCCTTGGATGTCCAAAAAATAGATAATATGCCTCGTTAAAACCTTACTAAGAAAAAACCTTGTGGGAAAAAATCTTAGTGAAGGAAAAAGAGTACACATATCTGTAATACGCTTTATTTGCCGGCTCGTTAAAAACCTTACCAATAAAACCCAGTGGGACAAAATGTAGGCTAAGGGAAAAAGAGTACAACGCGTATGTTACTCCCCTTCATGAAAATATCACTTTATTTCTCGAAGACGTCGCATTTCAATCTTCTGTCTCAACTTCTCAAATGTTGAGGTTGGTAAAGCCTTAGTGAATAGATCAGCCAAATTTTCACATGAACAAATCTGTTGAACATTAATTTCACCATTTTGTTGAAGATCATGCGTGAAAAAGAACTTTGGTGAAATATAATTTGTTCTGTCCCCTTTGATGTATCCTCCTTTCAGTTTAGCAATACAAGCAGCATTGTCTTCATATAGTGTTGTTAGATTATCCTTTTTCATAAGAAAACCACACATCTCCTGAATATGCTGAGTCATTGATCTCAACCAAACACATTCCCGACTAGCTTCATGAATGGCTATTATCTCAGCATGATTCGAAGATGTGGCACCTATTGTTTGTTTCATTGAACGTCGTGATATAGAAGTACCTCCATATGTAAACAAATAGCCTGTTTGAGATCGGGCTTTATGTGGATCAGATAAATAACTTGCATCGGCATAGCCAATCATTTCTGACTTGGATTCATTTGAATAAAACAATCTCATATCTATGGCTCCCGAAGATATCTAAATATATACTTAACACCATTCCAATGTCTTCTTGTTGGGGAGGAGCTGAATCTTGCTAATAAGCTCACTGCAAAAGCAATATCTGTCCGAGTATTGTTGGCAAGATACATCAGTGCCCCAATTGCACTAAGGTTGGAGTTTCATCACTAACGAGCTCTTCATTATTTTCTTGAGGCCGAAATGGATCTTTATTTATATCAGGATATCTCACAGCCATTGGGGTACTCAATGGATGTGCATTATCTATGTAAAATCGCTTTAAAACCTTTTCAACATATGTTGATTTATGGACAAAAATTCCATTTGGTACTTGCTCAATTTGTAGGCCAAGACAAAATTTTGTCTTACCAAGATCTTTCATTTCAAACTCTTTCTTCAAACACTCTATAGCCTTTGGAAGCTCTTTAGAAGTGCCAATGATATTCAATTCATCAACATATACAGCTATAATGACAAATTCAGATCCATGTCTCTTAATAAAACTACAAGGGTAAATAGGGTCATTTTTCTACCCTTCCTTTAGCAAATACTCGCGAAGTCGATTGTACCACATCCTCCCGGATTGCTTCAATCCGTATAAGAATTTCTGAAGTTTTATTGAACATGTTTCTCTTGAACTTTTATGTGCTCCAGGAACTTTAAATCCTTTAGGGATTTTCATAAAAATTTCACTATCCGGTGAGCCATATAAGTAGGCTGTGATAACATCCATCAACCGCATATCAAGCTTTTCATGGAATGCCAGATTTATTAGATACCTGAAGGTAATTGCATCTACCACAAGAGAATATGTCTACATATAATCAATGTCAGGTCTTTGCGAAATCCCTTGTGCCACAAGTCGTGCTTTATATCTTACGACTTCACCTTTCTCATTTCGTTTTAGCACAAAACCCATTTGTACCCCACTGGCTTGACAGCTTTAAGTGTTCGGACTATTGGTCTGAAGACTTCACTTTTATTGAGTTAAGCTAATTCCGCTTGAATTGCCTTTTTCCATTTTGGCCAATCATTTCTCTATCTACATTTATCGACAGATTTTGGCTCAAGATCCTTATCTTGTTGCATTATTTTAACTACAACATTATATACAAAATTGTTGTTAACAACAATGTTGTTTCTGTTCCACCTTTTTCCTTTAGAGACATAACTTATTGAGATCTCTTCATTTTTATCATTTCCAGGTAATACAACCTCCTATGAGATCTTACCAATTGCTATGTATTTATGTTCCTCTTGAGCTATTGCCTTCATGTTATGATCGACTTTATCATTTGCTCCTTTCCTTTTTGGGGGATTCTTATCCTTGGAACCAATTGGTCTACCACGCATAAGGCGTAGCCTAGACTCATTTGCATCATCATATTGTCCAGCTGGGACATCAACTTGAATTGGAGCATTCACAGCTGGAATATACGATTTACTAACCCGTGGAGGTTAGTAAATGCATATGGCAATTGATTTGCAACATTTTGCATATAAATGATCTTTTGAACTTCTTGTTCACATTATTTTGTACGAGGATCCAAATGATATGGAGATAATAAATTCCAATCTATCTCTTTTTCTAGCTGTTTATTTTCTCCCCCTAATGTTGGAAAACTGATTCATCAAAATGACAATCAGAAAATCTGGATGTAAACAAATCTCCTGTCATAGGCTCCAAATATTTAATAATAGAAGGAGATTCATAACCAACATATACTCCCAACCTTCTTTGGGGACCCATCTTTGTGCATTGCAGTGGAGCAATTTGAACATATACCGCACATCCAAAAATTCTTAGATGGGAAATATTTGGCTCCTTACCAAAAGCCAACTGTAATGGGGAGACTTTGGAATAACTGGTTGGCCTTATGCGCACAAATGCTGCTCCATGCTAAATAGCATGTCCTCACACTGAAAAGGGGGAGTTTTGTCCTCATTAGCAACGGTCTAGCTATTACTTGAAGTCGTTTAATCAATAATTTTGCTAGACCATTTTGAGTATGAACATGAGCTACCGGATGCTCAACTTTTATTCCAGTGGCCATACAATAATCTGTAAAGGACTGAGATGTAAATTCACCAGCATTATAAAGACGATTGTCTTAATTGCATAATCTAAAAATTTTGCTCTTAACCTTATTATTTGGGCCAACAATATCACAAATTCCATATTACGAGTTGACAATAAGCACACATGTGACCATCTTCTAGATGCGTCTATCAATACCATAAAATACTTAAATGATCCACATGGAGGGTGTATAGGCCCACATATATCACCCTGTATAGAAATGCAGGGGATTCAATCCCAACTTTAACTTCTGATGGTTTAATAACCAATTTTCCTTGAGAACAAGCAGCACAGAAGAATTCCTTAAATTGAAGAATCTTCTTATTCTTCAATGTGTGCTCATTTGAATTCTTTATTGTTCTGCGCTTCATGTTAGAACCGAGATGGCCCAACCGGTCATGCCAAATGATAAAATCATTAGAAATAGTAAACCTTTTGTTTACTATGGCATGTGATTCAACCACACCAATATTTGTGTGGTACAACCTAGAAGAAAATGCGGGTGATTTTTCGTGCACATATTTTTCCCCCGCCTTTATTGTAGTAATATAAAGGTATTCAACATTTCCTTCGTTTGATGTCTCAACATGATAGCCATTTTGGTGAATAGCTTTGAAGCTCAACAAGTTTCTTTGAGACTTACTACAATATAATGCATTATCAATAGTTAATATCGCTCCTCCAGGTAGTAATAAGGCCGCTCTTCCAGAGCCCTCAATCAACTTTGTACTACCGGATATTGTATTAACATATGCCTTTTTCATAACCAAATAAGAGAAAAAATTTCTTCTCTCTTAATATAGTGTGAGTTGTAGCACTATCCAAAAGACATAAATCTTCATTACTCATCTTGAATCCAATTGAAGACTGGGGAATTTTAGTTTCTTCATAAAAAAATAAAAATACATCATGAGAAATACGGAAAAAACTAACATTACCAATGACAACATAAGAAAACTTAAGTACTACTTGAAAATAAAAAAAAACTTCAGACGAGACAAAATACTGAAAATAAAAATAATAACATAATTGCATTCCCCAGTAAAATGATCAAACTTTAGTTTTGATCTCCAAAGAACTATTCAACTTCCAAATGAGTAAGATCATCGAGGCCTTGAAAAAATCATCATCATTCAAAGCAAGATTTGCCTCGGCATTGTCATCATTTTTGTTTGAAGGCCCTGCCTCAAAATCATTTTTAAAGGTCAAGTGTGACTCCACTGGGGCATTAGAAGAAGATGCTCCAACATAATTTGCCTTTCTTTTGATGGAGTTTTGATAAAGCCTAACAAAATGCTCAGGTGCACGGCAATCAATTTTTCAATGACCTTTCATGCCACAGCGGTGGCAGTTACCGCTTTTGCCTCTTGAAGGATTATTTTATGAACTCATAATGTTCTCTCGTTTTTCATAACCACCACGATGACGACTATTATATCGTCTCTTATCATTGCCATGCCCATGTACATTCATGTGGCTATGATTATTATTCTCGGACTTATCACGTCTAGCTGCCATATTCTCTTCAGGAAGCAGAGCTGACCCTATGGGACGGGCTTCATGATTTTTCAGAAAAAGGGTATTATGTTGCTCAGCCACAATAAGGCATGAGTTTAATTCAGAATAGTTTTTAAACCCCCTTTCCCGGTATTGTTGTTGTAATACCATATTTGATACATGAAAAGTCGTAAGAGTCTTTTCCAGTAAATCCTTATCATTTACAACTTCCCCACATAATTTCAATTGGGAAGTTATTCGAAATACAGTAGAGTTATACTAACTTACAGTCTTAAAATCTTGCAACCATAAGTGTATCCACTCATATCGAGCCCTTGGCAATACCATAGGTGATCATATCTTTCCTTCAGGCTAGTCCATAATTGAAGTGGATCTTTCACTGTTAAATATTCAACCTTCAAGCTTTCATCCAAGTAAGGCTGTATCCGGTTCCGGTTCTGGGTCTATTTGGGTAAACGGTTCTGGTTCTGGCGGTTCCCGGTTCTGGCGGTTCCGGTTCTGGCGGTTCCGGAGCCGGAACCGGAACCATACGATTCCGGAACCACCCAGTTCCGGTTCTGGCGGTTCCGGAACCGCGGGTCTGGCGGTTCCAGGCGGTTCCAGGCGGTTCCGACCTTTTTTTTTTTTAAATTAAATACCTTGTATAGTAGTGATTAGTATATTGTAGAATATATTTTTATATGGTGTACTATGTTGTTACTATAGCATATATTGTGTTTGGAAATTAGTATATATTCAAAATAAGTAGTGTATATTTTGTATATAAGTAGTATATGTTGTAGTAAAGTAGTATATATTGTATATAAATAATGTATATTGTGTAGTAGTTAGTATTAATAGTATTATGTGTTGTATGTTATATATTATATGTTATATAAATATTTTATATTCAAGGATTGATATAGAAGTAAAGACAAAGAAATATTGAGACAAATATATTCAAGTATATGATAAAAAGCATATTTATTGACCAAAATGGCATATCTTTCTTAGTCTTCCTTCCCCCAATGGAATGAGCACAACATGGTACTAATACCACCATTAAAAGGAAAAAAAAACTAAAAGAAGACATGCCAATGTACAAGTTACATCATAATTTATGTATTATTTCTAACAAATCTCATAAAACCTTCAAGGTTTGGAGGTGGTTGTGTTGGCGGTGGTGGAAATGAAGCTTGTTCATCACCACTTTCCGGGTGAAGACGATTCTTGAGCAATTTCTGCTAGCATTTCTTCATAGCACTCATCTATTTCGGGTTGAGATTCAGCTAGCCCAAAGTTTCTTCTTTCAGAGCGGATCCAATCTCGGAAGAGCACTGATTTTTCCAAGCTGTCCCGCATCGACGCTCTATGATCTCCTATTTGTAGTCTGGCTTGAATAAATACGCTCTCCGATGCAACGGTTGACGCTTGAATGGACAGAACATCCCAAGCCATCCTTGCAAGAACGGGAAAATGCTTTTCCCTTGTCTTCCACCAATCCAAAAGGTCGAAGGATCCGTCTGGATTATCATTCTCTAGCCCATGCGACAAATAAACTTGAAGTTCTCTAAGGCCACTTTCGTCACATTTTTTATAATATTCTCTAAGTCTACTTCTACGGTTTGAATAAAAAAGCCAATTAAGAGCGAATTTAACTTTTTCAATTTCTATGTTTAAAATTCTCATACCATCTCCAACAATTAAATGATAAATATGGCATATACATCTAACATGGAAAATATTTGTAAAAGCAGGATTAAGTTTTCTAGTTAAAATACCTATTGCAGTTGTGTTGCTACTACCGTTATCCATGGAAATTGACATTATTCTATCACTCAAACAAAAATATCTACAAACATCATAAACAGTGCTAGCAATAAACTTACCTGTGTGCCGTGAATTAATTATTCTATATGCTATAATGCGTTTTTGCATGGTCCAGTCTTCGTCTATCCAATGACTGGTCACGGTTAGATAATCACAATCATTTCCACTTCTACCAATATCAGTTGTAATAGACATACGATTACTTATATGAGTAAATAAATAGCGCAAGTACTGTTCATATTCATGCTTATATTTATAAATGCCGGCCTTAACTGTGGCGCGAGGCCAACCTTTATATGTAGGATTAAATACTCGTCTAATATATTGAATCCAAGCAGGATTAGAAGCAAAAGAATAAAGTAAACACATAACAGTAATCATTTTAGCTAATTCTTCACGATCCTTATTAGGATCGTAGTACAATATACCTCCGGTGACAGTGTTTATTCCTGGTTGAACCATGTTAGAACCAGTACTTTGGTTAATTGTAGTATCAGGACTTGACTTCCCCTCTTGTTCCGCTTTCATTTGAAAATATCTAGCCTTATCGCTAGGATGTATATATATATGTTTAATTAAACTACCTGTTCCGCTACGATCACCCGTATACCTATGAACAAGTTCTTTACCACAAGTTTTGCATTTAGCCCTATCTTTATCTCTTAGTTGAACAAAAAAATGCCAAACTAATGAAGTTTCTGTACGTTTCCGAGGTTGTCTACTAAAAGTGGGAGTTTGTACGGGTGGGTGTTCTGGGTCATTAGGAGCAGGACTAGTAGGTGTATCATCTAAATCTACCGGAGGTTGGGTTTCGTCATCATCATCACCCTCATTTCCCTCCGATATTGGTGCATTAGGATAGAGCAAATTCATAATATCATCATCTATTCTATCACCGACTGCTATATCATGTAGAAAATTAACATCGCTAAATTGAAAACACGGGTGATCACTATCAAGTATTCCTAAGTTTTCATTAGTATTTCTAGGTTGGCTACTAGTTTGAACTTGTTTATCTTTTCTAGGTCTGGGAGCCGGGGGAGGGATAGGATTTTGGCTACTACTTTCACCGGATTTAGATGTACCTTTTCCGAACATTTTTTTCAATGAAAATGCCATACTAATTATAATTAAGGAAAATATCAACACACAACAAATATTCTTAGCACGTAAGAGTTGAAACGAGTTTACCGGATTGACGAACAACTTCTTGAAAATTGACAATCGTTGTAATTGAACACTTGAAAACTTCAATTCAACAACTTCACAATGTTTCACGAATTTGCAACAAAAATTAAGCACTTGCACATAAAGATTGTAAGAGAGCTTGAGAGAGATTGAGAGAGATTGAGTAAGATTGATGAATTGGTGAATTAAAATGAAATAATGAGGGGGTATTTATAGTTGAGAAATGGGAAATTGTGTAATTATATAAAGTTTGGGGTTAAATTAAATTTGAGGGGTCAAATGGCTAAATTTTAAAAATGCCAAACGGCTATTTCTGCAATACCAACGTTCTGATTTTCAGAATTTAAAAAAAAAATTTTAGTTGGGAACCGGATAGAACCAGATAGAACCGGAACCGGAACCGGATCGGTTCCGGCGGTTCTAAACGGTTCCAAATGGTTCCGCCAACGGTCCGAATTTAAAAAAAAATTTGTTTTTTAATATCGGAACCGTTTAGAACCGCCTGAACCGGTCCGGTTCCGATTCCGGTTCCGGTTCTGGCGGTTCCGGTTCCACGGTTCTAAAGGGTGGAACCGGCCCGGAACCGCGGAACCGGAACCGTTTAGAACCGCGGAACCGCCAGAACCGCGGTTCCGGTCACGGTTCCAGTTCGGAACCGTTATTCGTACAGCCTTACATCCAAGTGATGATGAAGGAAAATCATAGCCTTCCCTTTGTCCTGGCTTGATGCCTCATTACCTTGAGTAATGGTGTTACTAAGGCCTTTAGCGGCTAATTGAATCTCAGCATCGAGAACCCATGATAGGTAATTCTTTCCAGAAATGTCAAGTGCCACAAACTCAAGCTTTGACAAATTCGACATTGTAAAATCTGAACAACGAAAAGAACTCAACTTCGTGTTGATAACAAGTTAGAAAATGTAGCTCAAAGTAACAATATAAAACAAGTAGAATAAGAGAAGAAGAGATAACTTTCTTATTTCATCAAGTGTTCAAGTGTGTCCTATCTTACATTACATGCCTCTATTTATACTATTACATATGAAGGTTACAAAATGGTTGTCTTAAACATGGCATTAACAATTGAGATAATGGAGGAAGATCATGGGAGGAGTTATGGAGTTGTGGGAGTTACAATCATAATAGTGATGAGTAGTGGGATGTTACATCACGGGTAAAAATAGTGGGAGTAGTGGATATCCACATTTACTAAATATTTTGTAACATATCCCAGTATTTTAAACAAAAAACTAAAGTTGTCGCCGGTATAGTTGTCAAACAGAAGCTAGCAGGTTACATCTGAGAAATATATTAACTGCAAGGTAAGTATTTCCAGAGCCCTCGGACCCTTTTTCGATAACTTTATTGTTAAGGCTAGTACGCGTGCACCTGATAACCATGCTAAAATCATCCAAATGCTGGACGAGAGACCAGCTTTTAAGCATGAATTCTTCCGCCATTTTCCAACATATTCATCAAACTGAAGTAAAATAGAATCATAACACACATAGAAAATTTAGAGTAACTGTAATGAAAGAAGTTTTTATTAAATAGCCTATTTTTCTTAAGAGGGCAAATCAAACAAAGATAATGAAAGAAAAAGACTAAATTATTGGAGTGATTCCACAAATTGTGCTAGAAATTTGTACGTCGTATAGAATTTCAAACTTTTTTCGAACTCTAATAACAGGAAAATTGCTCAATTTTCCGAACCCCTTGCTTCCTCGCTATTTTCAAAAATTCAAAGCAGTAATATTTGTTATTCCATCCGGTTCATAATAAGTGTCCAGTTTGCTTTTTTATTTTGGTTCAAAATAAGTGTCTAGCTATGTAATCAAGAAAGAATTCAATTTGTTTTTACAAAATAGCTCCTACGTACATATCCGTAAAAAGTTTTCTTACTCCTTACATTAAATGTTTAATTAGGAGTAGTTTAGTCATGCTAGGTATTTTTGTATAAGATTTAGTATATTCTTAATGGGACTGTTAAAAATAAATTGGACACTTATTATAAAGCAGAGGGAGTATCCATTACATTTTTCTCCTCTCTTTTTTTTTCCCTTTTCTAAGAGCCATTTTTCATGGGAGAAATTGAAAGTTAGAATCGACTAGGAGGTTGAGATGAAACTCAAAAAAATATCAATGGCTATGGGTCTAATGGTATTTTATATGCTAATTTCATGTATGAAATGCTTAAGGTGATACCATGCTGTTACATTAATGATATTACATGTTGAGGACGCGAGTAAAAGTACGAAAGGTGATGTCGTGCCATTACATTCATATTATTTCATGTTGAGGACGAGAGTAAATGTACGAAGGGTGATGTCGTGCCATTAGATTCATAATATTGCATGGTGAGGGAGAGAGTAAAAGCACGACGGGTGATGCCGGGCCATTATCATATCATTGATTAAATTGATTTTCGATTTTGGTGATTTACTTGGTTATATTATTTCTTAACTCGAAAATATAATTTCATGATTTCATACTTGTCGTATTTATTATATCTTCCCCTTTTCGCATGTCCCCTTCCCGTTAGTATTTCATCATTCTTCTTATTATTTTGTTGCTTTATATACACGTCTACATGTTTATTTACGTAGGTGTCGTCTCATATCCTTGTCACTATCTCGTCGAGGTTAGGCTCAACACTTACTTTGTACATTGAGTTAGTTTTATTCATACAATACTTTTGCACTTCTTCTGCAGATATTGGAATTGGTCCCACCGATGCTTCATGTATGTCGGCTTGGATTAGTTTCATATGGACATTCGAGGTAGATCTGCTGACATTCGCAGACCTTGAAGTCCCCTTCCATTTCCCACTTTTACTGTTTATCTCTTTCAAACAGTTATATTTACTTTAGGCTATGTTTGTAGACTTCTAGTCGCGCATGTACTCGTGACTCCAGATTTCTAGGAGTAGCTGTTATCACGTTATTTATATTAGCACTTCTATTAGATTTGGCATTTATCACTCGCTTAATATCATTATTTTGTTTTAACTGTTAAAATTAGTTAATTATTTATTTCACGTTGGCTTGCCTAGCAAGTGCATGTTAGGTGCCATCACAACCCTAAGGCTGGGATTCCAGATAGTGACAATTGCACTCCACTATACCCGTGTTGCACAATACCTTATGGCCATAGTCCAAGAAATCCTGGGGTTCCTTAGAAGGCGCACCACCAAAAAGAATAGGAAACTAATTGGTGAACTTGTCCAACCTCTTTAACACCTTGGACGACATCGTGAGTCCCTCCACGAATTGTGTAGCAATAACAGGCTAAACTGCTCCAGCTAGTGGAACTGATGGAGTCTGATATCCTTGTGCCATCTGCTTTAGAATGTAAGTAATGGTAGTCTGGGCTCTTCCCCAAATATGAGAGACTACTAGTACCATAGGGAATACGCCGGCATGGATTACAATCTCCTTAAGCCCAACAAGGAAGACTATGATATCCTGAAGTACTGGGGTAGTAACGAACCCCTTTAGGACTTGATCTGGTCCAACTGGAATGGACGGAATATGGATCTCCTCCTCCTGCTCGATCTGAGTCTCTAGAATAGGTGTTTTTGCACGTGCTCTACAATGAGCTCTGCCTCGGCATGCACCCCTAGTAGCGACTGCAGCGCGGGGCTTTGGCTTCTGATCAGTTGTGGATTATATACGTGTTCTCACCATCTGTGAGAGAGAATAAGAAGAACGATATAAACTCGAAGATATAATGAAATAGCACGTTATAAGAACAAAGAAAGTAAAATTTCCTAAAACCTTATTGTTAGATAATACGCTTAACGCTAGAGGGGGGGTGAATAGCGTTATAATAAAAATTGCGTAAACTTGCGGAATAAAAAAATTGCAAGAATGAAATACGTGCGGAAATTAAATAAGTAAGGAGAGAACACACCGATATATCCTGGTTCACCACAACCCGTGGCTAGTCCAGTCCCCGAGAGACTCTCTCGAGATTTCCACTAACACTGTTAAGCTTCCGGGTGCTTAACAAACCGTTACAGTTGCTCAAGGATACCGCACCTTAAGACTTCACTTGCTTGAGGATACCTCACCTCAAGACTTCAACCACTAAGACTTTGGGTACTTAGCAAACCCAACAAATGAGAAGATATGTTCTTCTCAAACAACTCTCTTTTACAACAAATACTCTCTTAATAGAGTGGATAAAGAGAAACAATTTTAGCTCTATGAACAACACAAAGTTGTCTATCAAATGGCTCAACAAAAGCTCTAAAAATGATGCTTGAAAATGATCAATATGTATATCAATATATGCAGGAGTTGTGTGTTTAAAATCAGCTCAAAAGACCTCTTTTTATAGGTGAAAAAGTAGTGCTGACCGTTGCTTAATTGACAAATCAAATCCCTGATTCTGTGCTCAAACAATCGATTGTTTGGAGGTGACAATCGATTGTCTGACCAACGTTCAAAAAACAGATTCCTGATTTTAGGCTAAGCAATCGATTGTTAAACCTGAATAATCGATTGTCATCAACGTTCAAAAATCAATTTAGGATTCTGTGGGAACGGTCAAAATATAATCGATTGTATGAAGGGACAATCGATTGTTAGACAATCGATTGTTTTGATATTTAAAAACCGGTTGCACTGTCTCAAAATAATCGATTGTTAAAGTAGACAATCGATTGTCAACAATCTATTGTTAAAGTATACAATCGATTATGTTGTTTCAGTGTTCAAAACTTTGGCAACGGTCGATTATATACACTTGATATACACTGTGTATACCAAAGTATACCAGAATTGAAAACTTACTTCAAAATCCATTTTGGTTGAAATGAAAACGTTAAAATCATTTTGTTTGAAGTATATATTAAAAATATTTATGATATATATAATTTAATAAAGTGATTTTATGCATGTTTATGATGACCTAATGTTGAGCCAAAGGATAAGATAACTTAAACGTTGTCCTTACATTGGTTCTACCAAACGACCTACGTCTTGGGTCTTCGGTCTTGAACTTCTTTGGCTCGTTCATGCAATTCCGTCATCAGTATGCTTCTCGCCATTTGATTATATCGTTGTTTGACACTTGACTTCATTGTTTGTCATTCATCTAAACCTATACCTGAAAATCATGCTCATACAACCAAAGCGCACATATCAAAGGTATACATGATTTCCAACACTTATATCCTCTAGAAGACCAGTACAGACGTCTCGACACAGATCCTGAAGACTTTACTAAGGTTGTTCATAACTCGTGAGTCCTAGGCAACCTAGGAAACTGATACCAACTTTTCATGACCAAAAGTCCCAACCACAGGAACACGACGCGCCTAACATCCACTTGCTACGTAAGCCAACATTAGCTAAAGAAATAACTAATATTAACAATTTAAAGGTAGAATACTAATAATTAACGACTAAGATACTCTAAAATACATATAGTGAATTTTTAAATAACGTGGTCTAAACTAATCCCAAAAATCTAGAGTCACAAGTACATGAGTGGCTATAACACTAAAAATATAGTAT
Source organism: Nicotiana benthamiana (assembly GCA_034376525.1). Lineage (NCBI taxonomy): Eukaryota > Viridiplantae > Streptophyta > Magnoliopsida > Solanales > Solanaceae > Nicotiana > Nicotiana benthamiana. Next base: position 34,433,578 of record CM067329.1, read on the forward strand.
GAAATAAGATACAATTGTTCGAAACAATATAGAAGGGGACTTCAAGAACTGCAAACATCGTGCAGCTCTACCTAAAGTGCCCTGGATAGGTCTGACCCGATCAATCTCCTCTATTCACCACTAGGACCAACACTGGGATATGCACAAGAAGTGCAAAAGTGTTGTATGAGTACAACAGACTCAATTTACTATTTATAGGTCGAGCCTAATCTCAACTAGGTTGTGACGAAGCTAAGACAAGAAACCTACAATAAACTTGTACAATTATATATGTGTATAATAGAATAACAACTAAACAGTAAAATGAAACAACATAAAATGGCCAAGATATCACGACCCAAAATTTAACTAGTCCTGATGGCACCTAATCTAACCCGCTAGGTAAGCCTATTAATATCTATCAAATTCCAATAAAATTTAATGAGATAAATAATAAAAGAAAAATATATGAACCTTATTCATTTTTTAAAGACTAGTAGTAAAAATCATGAGCTTCTAAGATTAGAACTTACAAATCTAATAAGAAATAAACATATCATCTGTTCGAAATATACATAAACAGATTTTAACTGATCTAAGTCTACCATGAACAAGAGGTAGTTGTAATCAAAACGCAAGTACATCTTCAAATATAGCTCCCCTTGATCATTGTAACGTCAGCAGGCAACATCTGCATACAAGGCACAAAAGTGTAATATGAGTACAACCGACCTCATATCCTCAATAAGTTACAAAGCTAACCTTAGGTTGAAATTACTCACAATCTAGAACATAGGTCGGAGTCAAAGACCAATAACCAACAATTGTTCATCACAACATAATGGACATAATAAAAGAAGTAACAGAGATAAAATGCTCATCTCATTTACAGTTCTAGAAAATAGTTCTGCTTTTAAAAACTATCTGTGAAAACCAAATCTTTTACCGAAATCTCCATAAATATGAGTAAGTTTGAAATCTGTAATTTTTCCCAAAAAAATTTCCACAGCTAAATGTTCCATTTTCAAATGGAATTAGGAAAATACATCGCTATGCCTATATGTCAATATATGTGAGAAGTCACGAATGAAGTGATCTCGTACAATATGAGGAAAATGCATCTCTATGCATGTATGTCATGTGTGCATGTCAATACAACATATCTCAGAGATGAACTCATGTACTCACACTCTCAGAATACTTAATCTCATTGTCTCCAAATATAAATGCTTCAGGCAAGATCCATCCCAGATATAAATGCTTTGGGAAAGATCAATGCCCAGGAAAGATCCATCTCTAAAATAATTCAACCGCGGTCACTAGGGTGTGTGTAGACTCCGAAGGGGCTCCTTTAGCCCAAGAGTCATAATAAGCCAGATCCATACATAAATCAATATAACATGTTGCAGCGTGCATCCTGATCCCATAATATCACTCACACTCAGTCCCATGGCCTCACTCGGTGATCAATCACCAGTCTCTCGGGCTCAAAATACCATGAAAATAGCCCAAAATGATGATATAATATGTCAATAATAGCAATAGAGACTGGATATGATATGAAATGAATGAACTTGACTGAGTGTGAAATTGTAATTTGAACAAATAATTCAATAGCAATATGACCCCAGTAGGCCCCAACAAATAAGCATGAAGTCAAGATATTTTTTCTAACCTGGTTCACAGCTCCATAGCTCTAGTACGTACAGATTTCATAGTTACAGAGAATATCAAGTAACTACATGTACCACAGCAATAACAGAGTCATGATTCGCACGGTGCATGCCCACATGCCCGTCACCTAGCATTTCTATCGCCTAAACACCAAATACATAACACGTAATCCGGGATTTCCTACCCTCAACACCAAGTTTAGAAATGTTACTTACCTCGAACAAGAAAAATCCAATACCCAGCAAACCAAATAATGCTCCAAAAAGGCCATCATGCGTGTACCAACCTCCGAATGGCTCAAAACTAGCAAAAAGCAACACAAATGCATCAAATATTGCCAAAAATAACAATCAATAAAGGTTGAATCTTTAATCAAAATTCAAAAATCGACCAAAAAGTCAAAATCGGGCCCACACCTCAAAAACCCGATAAAACTCATAAAATCCGATAACTCATTCAATTAAGAGTCTAACCATCCAAGTTTCATTCAACTTCGACTATGAATTGATTTTGAAAACTCAAAAATTCACTTTATAAAATTTTAGACAAAACCTACAAATTTCACTTTGAAATCATTAATTAAATGCACAAAATGAAGATTTATTCATGAAATATAATAATAATCGAATATAGAACCCTTACTCAATTCCACATGGTAAAACTCACCTTCAAAAAGTGTCCAAGTCCGAGCTCCCCAACTAAAAATATGACCAAATGATCAAATCTTTGACATAAAGTATTTTTTCCTAGCTATTATGCATTTTTTTGTGTCCAAACAATTCCAAAACTTGCTTTTAATGCCTTCAATGGTTTCTTTGTTAAGTTTCAGTCAAGTTAAACTTTTAAATCATGAAATTTAACATGTAATAAATGAAACAATGATATTACAAGCAAGGAATCCTAGTTAAAGATCGAACTAGGAAAAAATAAGAAGCATGTATTCTACTAAGCATTTTGTACAAATTTGCAATAAAGATATGATACCATGTATGCATGAGAAATTAGGCTAATCATGATGATTACACGTGCTAGAATAACTCAATTAAAGAATAAAAAGGAAATTACGTAGCAAAAACAAGAATTTTAACATTTTGCTTGTGCATGCACTCGTCACCCCGCATGCACGGCATTCGCATATCATAAATTGTTAAACAATAATAAATCCTAAGGAGGTTTACCCCACAATATTTTAGACTAGTCACTTACGTTAAACTTTGCTCAATCAATCAATAAGAATACCTTTCCCTTGACTATCCGATTCCGAACGGCCCAAATCTCGCCAAAAGCAATTATATACTATAAATATACTATAAGGTATTAATCTAAATAATGAAATCATGACCTTAACAAAAGGCAAAATACATAGTTTACCCATCCACTTTGCACCCAAGTTCCTGTTATACACATGTTGACTACGGATTTAACGTTACATAACAAACCTTCTAAAAGTATGTCAATGACATACCACTTTTGACCAGCCTAGTTAATACTTAATGATGTGTATACACACGCTTATGTATGTTAAAAACAAATGATTATTTAAATAAAAAATGGACAACCCGATCCAAACTTAAAATAAACTCCAATTTACAAGCTTAAAAAAAATAAAAATAAAGTAGGTATGTGTCTTCCTCAACTTCCCCATCCCCTGAGTTTATCCTCTTCCCCAATCCTACCTTCACACTGGCTCCTCCTCCAATATCAGTTGTACGTTTGCTTCCTCCAACCCACCTTCCATCCCTATTATCTTCCCAGTAATTTTCAGATCCAGCGGTGGCCATAAAAAGACTAAAAAAGGTACAATTAAACCCAAAATTTCACTAGAAAAAAATAAAAATAATCATTCAGGCAGGCTTTGATGATGGATTTCAACTCTAACTAGTTTTAATCCCAAAGATGAGAACTCATCCGACGGTCGAGAAAACCAGGCTGAAAATTACTAAAAGACTACTGTTTCACCTAGAATCGGTATTTTGCTAGTTTGATTTTCAATCAATTTTGTTAGTGTTTCATTTGAATTTATGTTTATTGCATTCTAAGTGTAAAGAAATTTTATATATTCAGATGTTAAAAATCAAGCAGTCTTAAGTTTTAATATTCAGATCTTAATACACATATTAATACATTCAGGTGTATATTCAGTTGACTTAATCTTAATACACATCTAGATATTCAGATGTGTATTAAGATTCGGACGTCTTAATCTATAGAAAAACAAATGAGGACTTAGTCTAGTCTTTTTTTCTCTCAATAGTAAATGAAATTAAAATCCTTTGACATGATAACATTAATCATAATTACAGGTAAAAAATGGGCGGGTCACGACAGCTAATATAAAAATGGATGAATTATCCGGACTGATCCATATTTAATACACAACGCACTAGAGTGAGACTAGACAGTTAGGAGTTAGGCCTAGGATGATACTGATCAGCTACGCATGCAGGGCCTTATATCCTAGATATTAGTATACTTTCCTCTTTCTCGTATTTTCTATATTCCTTATATTGTTGTTATTTGTTATTTGATGTTATTTTATGTTATGTTGTGTATTTTATGTTATTTATTATGAGTCTATTGCTAGTACTAATATATCGTCACTTGTTTCTGTCATTTGTTTTCTTCTTGAGTTGAGGGTCTCCTGGAAACTGCCTCTCTGCCCCTCGGGGAAGGGGTACGGTCTGCGAACATATTACCCTCCCTAGACCCCACTTGTGGGAATATACTTGTTGTTGTTGTTTTGTTGTTGATCCATATTTAATACGGATAAAAAATGAATTAACCAACGAATAATATGTATATTGATATTATTTATGACTTCTTGAACATGGTCACTTTTGGGGAATTTCTAGTCTCCCAAGCTTGTGGAACCCCCAATTTGAGGCTCTGTAAATATAAAAGGTAAACCTATTGGTTATTCATTACTTATCTATTTTCTAGGGATAATGCATAAAATTCACCTCATCCTATGACCCATTTACCAACTGCACACATTTTTTTTCGGGGGGTCCTATTATCCCCCTGAACTTATTTATACCATAACTGATTTAACATTATATGATGTTAAATCAATTAATTTAGCATTATTTTTTCCATAATTTATTTGACGTATCGGGTTTATTGAGCATATAATGTTAAATTAATTATGATAAAAATAAGTTCAGGGAGGTAATAGGACCCTCGAAAAGAAAATGTGTATAGTTGGTAAATGGGTCATAGGATGGGGTGGATTTTATGCATTATCCCTGTTTTCTATATGGATAATATCGTTTTTATTCATATTTGTTCCGTTTTTAAAAAGTTCATTATCCAACTCATTTTTAAATAAACAACATGGGTGAATAATTATATTATTTAAACCATTTTGCCAACGCTAATCATAATAACCAACTAGCCAAGCCAACTCAATCAGTATAAGCACAAATACATTCTTGAAATTATTTGGAATAATTCACTTGCCACCAAAAATAATAGTACGGATACCAAGAAATAAATCGCACAATATAATAATACAAACATACTTTACTATTATTTCTGACAATTACTACAATTCTAGTGAATTTGTAGTATTTTTATTCTTTTACACACAAGACACCACAATATTATTTATTGTTTATTTGTAATACTGCATACATAAAAAACGAGAATTCTTAGACCAGCTGATGTTTATTTGCACTTGTGGTAGCAGTAGCAATAACGTCTGAAGATGCTCTTCTTAATGCACATACCCGTCTTTGCCCCCTCTTTCTCTTTGCATTCTTTGTCGCAGTGTGTTCGACTAAAAGGCGTTCATTCACTTTTTGAGTACGATACATTAAAATACATGGAGGGCCAATCATAGCAGATCGTAATAACTCTCGAACCAAAAGAATAAAACATAAGAGACAACAGTAGTAGATTAAAGTGAGAGTGATGAGGATCTTTAATTAATGGCATTGGGTTGGTATACCTCTCCATGGAGAGGTTGAGAGCCTTACAATGATATATTCTCTCTTCCTTTAGAAGAAGAAGAAGAAGAAGAAGAAGCCCCCCTTTAGGGTTCTTTCTCTTAGTATTTATAACTAGCAGGTCTGCCAATTGGCGCCAAAGGGTCGGGACCACATAAAGGCGATGCCCTCATAGAGACGGCCAGGCTGTTGCCTTGGTTGTACATTTGGATAGCTGCCAAATAATCTTGCTAATATATGGTCATACCATTCATAAATTACAATTGGGTTTTAATAAATGCGTTGATTTCCTTTATCATTGTGAGGTCAAGTTTTGACCCATACAGATAGTCCCTCCGCTTATTGAGGTCGTGCTCAGGCCGAGCTCGATGAGCGAATTCTGCCAATACCGTAGTTGTTCATGTGCCGAGGGCGATTGTACCCCTTTTATCCTCGAGGATGGCTGTAACAATTTTCTCTTTGAAGATGGCCGTAGCCATTTTTGCTTAGGAGATGGTTGTAGCCACTTTTACTTTGGAGATGGCCATAGCCATTTTTATTTTGGGGATGGCCGTAGCCATTTTTATTTTAGAGACGACAATAGACATTTTTTATTTTGGAGATGGCCGTAGCCATTTTTATTTTAGAGACGGCCATAGCCATTTTTATTTGCCTGGAGAGAATACGATCACGCTTACTGCGTATATGAAAAGGGGATATCACGTGTATGGTATTTCATGAGGCCTGACCTTATCATCTCGAGGTCGTTATAATTGTTTCTTGGGGGACACATCGATTGACGGTTGAATGACCGTTCTGAGGCACTTGGCATTCTGGTGCCCGTTACTGTAAACCCGAACCGTTCTGCGGTTGGTCAGGTAGTTAATGGTGACCTTTGGGATTCGTGAAGGTCATTTATGCTTTGTCTATAATTAGGGGGTCATATCGTTCAGTTTTCACCTTTCTGCTATTTGTTTTAGTGAATTTCTGAGAGATAGCCTTTCTTGTTACTCCATTCTCCTTTGTTTATTGTTAGATTTTCGTTTCTTCTTGCTCCTCCTGTGAATTTCATCACTTTTCTCTCTTCATCCCATCAATGGCGAGCAGTTCTCATTCTGATATTACTCTGGAGGCGGTTGTGGCGGCTGAGGGGCCATCAATGAGGGTGGAAACCACCGATTTGCAGAATGTCGATCGATTTCCGTCGGTGACCGATATTCTTTCCCTGCCCGGCGGTCCAGCAACCAATTTCACTGACCCTGAGGGAGAAGATCAAGTAGATGAGGCCCCACTGATGGGAGAAGTTGGCCTTTCTCAGTTGAGGGAGCAATGTGGTATCCCTCACTTTGCCGACGTTGTTCTGGCCGAGAGCGGCAACAAGGTGCACCTCGGATGCCGAGGTTATTGTGTTTTCTACGCCTACCCTTCATAGGCTGGGATTCGGGATTCCTCTTCCCCTGTTGGTTGTTGATTTTTGCCATTACTACAGGGTGTGCCATGGTCAGCTCGTCCGCTCTTGTTACAAATTATTAGGGATGCTGATCAAATATGCAGAGTTGGCACGGAGGGAAATCACGTTTGGGCACGTGCTTACTCTGTACGCCCCTCAGATGTTGCGTGGTACCATGATTCGGTTGGTCCCTCGTGGGACCAACGGCTTAACTGTGGAGCTTGACGACGATGTCGTTACCCGTCCATATGAGTATTTCTTCTATATCAGAACCAGACACCTGGTGGCCTGTGCTACCGATTTCCTAGAGGAGTGGGACCATGCACGTAAGTTTATTTTATGCTGGCCTTGACTTCTTTTAGTTGAACGTTGTGCTCTTCATTGTTATTATGTACTGATCTTTTTTCCTGTGCCGTAGCGGGAGGACTGCCACCGGCACTGCTCACTGGAATTCATGAGTGGGTCGAGGCCGTGCTTCCCGTTACAATAGGGATTCACACATGGGCGTCTTTTTGGGAGGTTCATGGCCATAGGCCGGCTGCTGGTAAGAGCCTGACTTGCCGCCATTATTCTTCTTTCATAGCTTTTAGATTTCTTTGGCTTAACCATTCTTCTGAGGCTTAACATTTATTTTTTGGCTTCTCAGAAAGACCTCAGCGTAGAAGAGCTCCTCAGCTTGCTTTCTGCAGGTCGTGGGCTATGGCTCGATTAGTTTCAATGCCGGCACCTCTCCTGGTTCCTAGGGCGACTTCAATGGAATCCTTGGCTGCACATTCTCCGGTACGGCCTGCGTCCCGAGTCGAGGAATCTCCAGGGGCCGTGCGTTCCAGGGCAGATCGGTCTCAACTAAAGATGAGGAAGAAAATGAGAGGCTGCTGGTTCGGCGTAGGGTGGCGTTCACTCTAGCCCCTCTAGAGGTGATCAGTTTGGACTCTTTGCCATCGGCGGAGGAGGGACGTGCAGAGGACCTTGCCTTAGAAAGTGCGCATTTACTGAGGGTTTCCCCGGTTGTCCTAGGACAAGATGATATAGTCGCTTCGGCGATTCAACTTTCAATTCTTGTTGCTAAGAGTGAGGTTAGTTCCCCGGCAACTGTTTTGGTGGAGAGGACGGGCGTCGAAAGTTTGGCGAATGCAGGTGCTTCGACGACTCGGGCGGCGGAGGCCTCAACTTCCGGGAGGTGGAAGAAAGGGGCACTTAGGAGAGGGAGACGATTCTGAATCCGATTTGGATCCTGAGGATATCCGCACATTTCAGGAGGGCTTTACTAACCCAGCGTTGCAAACCGAAGGGGATTTCCGTTATTTGGAGATTCCTAACGACCAGAACCTGCTTCTTGAGGAGGAGAACCTGGTAACGTTGTTCGGGGTTCTATGCTGCGACGTGGAGAGTGCGTCCTTGAGGAATATCTCGGACACCGAATTGATAGGCGAGGTGGCGGCCCAGAGTATAAAGTTTTGCATGAATCTTTGGTTGTTTCTATTTCTCAGTATGCCTTCCTATGCTAATAGTTTCTCTTGTTTATTATAGTCATTTCTGTTGGAGGTAGAGAGTATCAGGCGGGCTAGCGCCCGCTCGGCGAGTTGTGAGCGACTGTTGGAGAAGTACCGCCATTACCACGACCGGTGTCGTGATATGCTAGAACGCATAAGGAGTGACCCGCGTATCCGAGAGATGGTAGAGGAGTTGGCACGGAGGGAGCTTCGCATACAACAGACCCTTAGCATGGTAACCACTCTTGAGGAGCAGCTCCGCCAGGCAAACGAAGGGGCCGAGTTTGAGAGAAGGGCGACTGCTAAGAGGGACCGCCAAAATCTGGCTGCAGCTGCAGAGGCCGCTGAGGCCTATATTAGACAGGTGGCTATCTTAGAGTCTGAGGCTGCCACTTCAAGGAGGCAGGCAGAGGACGCCTTTGCAAGGGTTGAAGCACTGCAAGCGACCAACCGTGCCCAGGGAAGGGGGCGCGAATTAGAGAGGGTCGTCGATGCTTTCAGAGAACGATTGTTAGAGGAGCACATTGTCGTCTGTGATCGGGACGCCTGTGCTGCGGTGGATAAGATAGCGGCCTTGGAGGCTGAGATTCAGTGCTTGAGAGATCAGGCCGCTTCTTGTGGTCCTGCCCGTGAGCTTTGGACGTATTCCGAGGCCGAGCTCGATGTGTATAGGCAGTTGTGGGAGGCCGACGTCTTGTCTGAGAACACTTATGAGGAGGCACGTCAAAAGGCTCGTGAAGCCCGCCTTGACTGCAGCTTCAACCCGTCCACGCCTGGGGGTGACGACGGTGCCGAGGGCGCAGATAGTGTTGCAGGGGCGCCGAGTGAATAGATGGGAAAATTTGTAATGTTTGTTTTAGTTTTCATTTTCTCTTTCTTTTTTGTTTTCTTTGCCGGCCTTGGGCCGTTGTAATTGGGGGCATCCCCATGTATATGTTGTAAATATACTTTCTTCTTCTTTATTTGTATTGTATTGACTGCATTATGTTTGTTTTTGTGTGTGTGCCTGTTTATAAGGGCCTTGGTTTAGAGTTTCTCCAGCGAGTACGTTAATAGTCTCGACTGATTATATCGATTCGACCATCTGTGTGATTGATCCTTGGTCTTAAAGAGCGATCGGCTCGGATGGCTTTTGCCGTGGATAGACGTTTTTGGTCGTCGACTGCCTCCGCTTTGATGGGGGTTGGTTATGGCTGCGTTGGGGCGGTGGCGGCACGTAACCTTGGCACATAGCCTTAGTCCCAGTTTGGGCTTAGTTGAACTGCTGGCCATGGTTACGAGAATCACGACCTGTTAGTTCGACTTGAGCTGAACTTTATGTTGGCAAATATTTTAATTTTGAGCTTAGTCGTACTTACTTGAATGGCGGGAGCACTTGGCCCGACCTGAGTATTGACTTGCTTAGACGTTTGGGGATGCTTGTCCTCGCCTAACCGTGGCCCGTCCTATAGCCTTGGGTGACGTGTGTCCTCAACCTTCATTCATTCGTGGTCGATCTTGAGGCTTTTTGTGACGGGTGTGTGTGTGGCTTGTGTCCTGGTTCAACTTATAGTTGAACTTTTGTAAGAAGGCGCATAGCCTGTATCTTTGTTCAACCGTAGCTGAACTTCTTTTGTGATTTTTGAAGGCGCGTAGCCCGAGTCAAGGGCGCACAACTTGATTCCCAGTGCAACCGTAGTTGGACTGTTGTGTGGAGACGTATAGCCTGTATTGTTGCCCAACCGTGGTTGAACTTTTTGCAATGTCTGAAGGCGCGTAGCCTGAATCAAAGGCGTCTAGCCTGAGTTGAAGGCACATAGCCTCAATTGAAGGCACATAGCCTGAGTCCCAGTTCAACTGTAGTTGGACTGTTGTGTGAAGATGCATAGCCTGTATCGTTGTTCAACCGTAGCTGAAATTTGTGCAATGTCTGAAGGAGCGTAGCTTGAGTAGAAGGCGTTTAGCCAGAGTTGAAGGCACATAGCCTGAGTTGGAGGCACATAGCTAGTATTTTTGTTCAACCATAGTTGAACTTTTTGCAATGTCCGAAGGCGCGTAGTCTGAGTCGAAGGTGTTTAGCCGGAGTTGAAGGCAGATAGCCTGAGTTGGAGGCACATATCCTGTAGTATTGTTCAACCGTAGTTGAACTTTTTCCAATGTCTGAAGGAGCGTAGCCTGAGTCGAAGGCGTTTAGCCGGAGTTGAAGGCACATAGCCTGAGTTGGAGGCACATATCCTGTATTGTTGTTCAACCATAGTTGAACTTTTTGCAATGTCTGAAGGCGCGTAGCCTGAGTCGAAGGCGTTTATCCGGAGTTGAAGGCACATAGCCTGAGTTGGAGGCACATAGCCTATATTTTTGTTCAACGTAGTTGAAATATTTGCAATGTATGAAGGCGCATATCCAGAGTCAAAGGCGTTTAGCCTGAATTAAAGGCACATAGCCTGAGTTGAAGGCACCTGGCATGTATTGTTGTTCAACCGTAGTTGAACCTTTATGATTTTTCCCATATAACCCGCTTCGTGATGGGGTTGAGATTGGCTTCTGGTTTTAGATCTTGCCTAACTTACGCTTGTGGTCTTTCCGACTGGATCGCTCGGGTCACCCTGTTACAAAACTCGGTTAGAGAGATTCTTTCATGTTGTCCTCCTTTTTGTTAGGATCTCGTGCGAAAAGGGGGTGAGGCACCTCAGGCCTATTTTCCCCATAGGGATGGGAGATCTCCTTCTTCTTCTTCTTCTTCTTCTTCTTCTTCTTCTTATTCTTTTCGCTTAGAGGCGTGGGGATATGGAAGCAAGCTTATCTCGAGGTTCTTGAATTCCTTTTGTTCGGCATGCCGCTAGGGTTTGTTCGAGCTGAGTTGTTCTCTTTCTCCTTTTTGGTCCATGGATGAACTATTCGATCATGCTATGAAGTCCCCAC